>CM056496.1:10884278-11484278 GCA_029783415.1 Anisodus acutangulus
TTTGAAAGTGCTGTTAGAGGAGTAAGAAATGATGGTAATGAGTTGAAGTTCTGACTTGGGAGCTAAATTTGAATAATGTATACTGCTTATGCAAAGCAACTAGGAATCGTAAGACCCCCCCCCCCCTAAATTCATATTATTCACCCTATCCACCACCAATACCACCTTATATTAGGTGTCAAGTGATGCTCTTAGTCATGGACACGTGAAATGTCTCTTAACATAACACTTATCCACTAAATTGTCAATTACTCAATTCTTTTCCATAATAATTCATCATCTAATTAATCTACTTAATCTACTATTATAGCTCAATCATTAACCGATCACGCACATAAATAAATCTTTGATCTCAATTCACTTAAATCTTGATAACTTATAAGATCTCCATATACCCAATATCATAATTCTTGTAATATGATACTAGTCCATAACTTCTTTATGCATACTCCAAATTTATTCTCGATCCCCGTCGTCACACTTGTTACGTTCAAAATTATTTCGGGATTTTATACTTTTATATACTAATCTTTTTATTAGCATACGTAAATATTACATGAATTTTCCCAACACTAGGGTCTATTTACACACACCTAGCGATTTTACATACGCCTAGCGATGCAATCGTGACCCGAAAGTACGGGATGTTACACGTACGTACCGACATGACGGTGCAATAAATTGATGTCTTTTCAATACTCCCTGCCTATAATATTATTTGTCGCTTTTTTATTTGACATATCCCTGAAAAAATATTAATTAAAAGATATATTTAATCTATTTTATTTTTATTTATATCTATATTATAATTTTTTTATTAAATGTTTTATTTATTTTATGTGATATTTTCATTAATAGTAAAAGATAGAACGGAGAAAAAGTCATTAATTGTGCTTTAAAAGTTCTAAAACGGTAAATAATTTGAGATAATTATTTTTAGTAATCACGATAAATAATTTGAGATGATGAGAGTAATAAATTAACTGGTTAATTAATTTGAAGGATTTAAGGAACCTAAGTGGTAATCACCTGTGATTAATCTCATGTGAGCCAGACCTACTTGTTAATCAATTATTTGGTTTATAACATAAAGTCAACTGTAACAAATTTTTCTATCTCAGTTTTTTTCTTTACTAAATTGAACTTTTAATGTTTTTTATCTTGTTATTATTGTACTTGTTAAAGCACTTTACAAGTAAAGGGCCCATGAAAAGATGATTTATAGTATAAAATGAAAACGAGGAGGAAAGACTAGATTCAATGGGAGTCGGCCGAAAAGATGGTACGACAACAACATATTTATATCCACTGAAGTCACACAACATGAAGTTTAAAGAGTATAGAATGTACGTAGACCATACATCTACTTTAATAAGTAGAGAGATTATTTTTTAAAGACCCTCGGCTTAAGACAAAGTATAAGCACAAACAAAGCAAGAGAAACGGTCAGACCCGAATAATAAATTTAAAGCAGTACGAAAATGATGGTAACAAAAGCGAATAATCCATGAAAAAACATTCTGAAAAAGAAGCAGTAAGTAACGCATGTAAATAAGATAAACAAAGTATACGAAAGAACATACAACAACAGAAATCAACTGACAGGGGACTATAAAACAATACTGCGCCTACTAGTATGATAGGTTAAGCAGGGCTACAATAATAACATTACAACTACCGTTATGTAAGCGTAAGTAGGACTACACTCAACTACCTACTATACTTCTACCCTAATTTGTGTCCTCCACAACCCCCTATCTAAGGTCATGTATTCAGTAAGTTGCACCTGCGCCATATCCCGTCTAATCACCTCTCCCAAATACTTCTTCAACCTACCTCTACCCTCCCTGAACCCGTCCATAGCCAACCTCTCACACCTCCGCATTGGAGAATTTGTGACTCTCCTCTGCACATGTCCGAACCATCTCAACCTCGCTTCCCGTATCTTATCCTCCACCGAGGCCACTCCCACTCTGTCCCGGATATTATCATTTCTAATCCTATCCCCCATTGTATGCCCACACATCCATCTCAGCATCATCATCTCTGCAACTTTCATCTTTTGGATGTGCAAAGTCTTGACTAGCCAACACTCCATCCCATACAACATAGTCGGTCTAACCACCACCCTATGGAATTTGCCTTTAAGTTTTGGTGTCACACTTTTATCGCAAAAGACTCCAGATGCGAGCCTCCATTTCATCCACCCTGCACCAATACGATATGTGACATCGTCATCAATCTCTCAATTCCCTTGGATAATAAACTCGAGATACTTGAAGCTTCTTTTATTTGGAATGACCTGAGTACCAAGCCTCACATCCGGGCTTGTCTCATGGTCGCTCCCGTTATTGAACTTGCACTCCAAGTATTCTGTCTTGGTCCTACTCAGCCTGAACCATTTAGACTCCAGAGTCTGTCTCCAATCCTCCAGCTTAGCGTTCACTCCGCTGCGAGTCTTATCGATCAGGACTATGTCATCTGCGAATAACATACACCATGACACATTCTCTTGAATTTATCGTGTCGGTCCATCCATCACCAAGGCAAATAAGAATGGGCTAAGAGATGATTCCTGGTGCAGCCCCATCATCACTAGAAAGTGCTCTGAGTCTTCTCTTACTGTCCGTGCCCTGATCTCCCTAGTGTACGCCACAGGTACACCTCTAACCTGCAAACATTTCCATATAACCTCCCTAGGGACTTCGTCATATGCCTTCTCGAGGTCGATGAAAACCATATGTAAGTCTCTCTTCCTCTCCCTATACTGTTCCACCAACCTCCTAATAAGATGAATGGCTTCTGTAGTTGAATTTTCCGGAATGAATCCAAACTGGTTCTAGGAAATAGACACGCTTCTTCTCACCCTCATCTCCACAACCCCTTCCCAAACTTGCAACTCTGGATGTCACCTTTGTTCTTGTACAAATGAATCATGTAAAACTTTTCTTTTCACAGACTAGACATAATTTAGATATTTTGAAGAAAAATCATAAGATTTTCAGCAATAAAATTTGACAAATCGAAAAGGTTGGTGTCCAAAGAGAACACACAAGTGATAAAGTTGCTCTAACTATATAGTCATAAGTGTCATTTGATTGTTGTTTGTAAGCTATTCATATATTAAAACTAATATAATTAATACGATGTTTGACAATCTCTTATTTATTTTGTGTAAATTTAGCACACCGATTACATTTTAGGAATAATTACATTCCATAGCTAACTCTAGGACATATTAACATTTAGTAACTATTGTTTAATTAAATTACAAAGTATAACTACAATGTATTTTAATTACCTATCATAGCTACATATATATCTAAAGTAGAATACATTATTTTGATTATTTTTTATCTTGATTGAGAATCTGCTTCTGTTCTCAGCCGTTGTCGGCCACAACGAACCGCCGCCGGAGCTCCGGCGAACGAGCTCTGGCCACCAACCAACAACAACACACCACTACTCCCTCCGTTCCCTTCTCCTTCTACTCCCTCTGTCATCTGTGCCCCACTGCTCCGACGAGGAGCTCCAGCTCCGGTGAACCGGAGTAGCCAACAACCACAAACGACGGCTAACACCACCACAACCATCCCACTGTTTCGCATTGACAACACTGCTCCCTCCGTTCTCACCTCCTTCACTCTACCACGCCGCCATTCAACATCACTATTAGCCCTCGCCGGAGACGCCGTCTCTGGCGAACCACCACAACAACAACAACACAACACCACTGCCCACTCCCTCTTCCCGTACTCCGTTTACTACTCTTTCTCTCTCTCCGTTCACTGTTACGCCGCCACAAGATCAGATCCGAAACTATTCACTGTTACACCACCACAAGATTAGATCTAGAAAAGAAACTGCTGCAATAGACTCTGTCATGACCCACTGCCCGCCGGAGCTCCATATATGATCTTTCACTGCCCGTCTGAGCATTTTATTTAGTGTATTTGTTATTTTTTTGTATTCAGTATTTGAGTTTGTGTGTTAAAGTTTTAGATTGTATTCAATTTGTTATTTTTTTGTATTCAGTATTTGAGTGTATTTGTTAAATTTTTAGTGTATCTATTTTTTTGTATTCAGTTTTTAGTGTATCTATTACATCTGAATCTATATTTTCTGTATTTATGTTATTTAAATACAATCGAATTTAAAATATAATAAGTTGAATACAATGTTTTTTTTGTATTTATGTTGTTGGAATACAATCGATTTTTAAATATAATAAATTGAATACAATGTAAAAGTAGTTACAAATGAATACAACTGAGTTGAATACATTTGACGTGAACACAGCTGAGCGGAATACATCTGACTTGAATACAATGAAAAGAATTTTGAATACATTTATTACTCACTGTATTCATGAATACAGCGAGACCGCTTTATGAATAGAGTGCGCCATTTTATGAATACAATGAGAAAAAAAGTAGTTATACCATGTAAATATTGAAACTATAGCTATGACAAATTTAAAACTTCTGAACTATGATCAGTTATGTAAGTTTCACTACATTTTATGGTTCATGCATTATTAATACCGACATAACTCTAACTAATTACTAAACGATTCTATTGGAGCAAATTGGATGATAGACTGAAGACAACTCCCACTTCTCTTCACTCTCCTCTCCTAATATGAACATTGAGTTATTAAAGTCAATCTGATTTGTAACTTAAAATTCCAAGACAATGTCCTTGAGTTTAAAAATTCTAAAAATTCTTTAGAAATTCAATTCAAACTACAAAATTTTCCTGAAGTTTGAGTAAATCATGCAACATTTACTAGTTCAAAATATGTTTTGGAGTTTCACTTAATTTATATATTCGAACATCATGTTCACTTTTATAAGTTCAAATTTCATTAATTTTGGAGTTCGAATTTCTACAAATGAAACTCTAGCCCACCATTTGAAGGGGAGCCTTGGAGTAATTGGTAAAGTTGCTGCCATGTGACCAGGAAATTATGGGTTCAAGTCGTGGAAATAGCCTCCTGCAGAAATATGAGGTAAGACTGCGTACAATAGACCCTTGTAGTCCGGCCCTTCCCCGAATCCACTCATAGCGGAAACTTAGTGCACCGGGCTGCCCTTTAAACTCTAGCTCACCATTATGAATTTTCACTTGCGTTATGCTAGAATTTGAACTTAAGACTCTATATTGCTTGACATTTGGTCGATTTACATGAATTATACAAAGAGAAAAATATTTGCGGGAAAATGTGACTTTAATGATGTCAAATTTGTCAAAATGGCTTATATATTGTGATACGAATGGAGTAATTTTCAATATTAAATCGGTCATTTATTTTTCAAATTCTTAAGAACAAATTTCAAAACTATAAAACCATTACAAATCATGATTTTTACATTTTCAAAGGATTTTAAAATTTTAAGGGGTCGTTTGGTGATTGGCTAGGAGCTAAATTATTCATATATTAAATTCTGCATAAGTAACATCACGTTTGAAAGCAGTCTTTGGTTATGTATAAAATTTTCCACACTTAAGTGTTTGATTTGTGATTTAAATCCTATATAAGTAATATTATATATATATATATAAGTTTTGAGAAAATTTATGTATTAATTTATACAGAATCAAATATAAAATATACATAAATAACTAAACTCTGTATACCTGATTTTTATGTTACTAATATTTGTATAACTCTAATCAATCACTAAACGACTCTTTCATAGTAGTGAAGATTAATTTATTTCTTTGTAAATAATGTCAAGAAAATTGGAACTAGGATAAGCATTTGTCGATGCATAACTCACTCATAACGCGTGTCAATTGGAAAAAAGGGGGAAGCGCGTAGGTGAAAAAAATTAAAGTAACAGGCTACGGACTGTACCGGTAGTTTAATTTATCCGTAATATGCCGTACGTATAGACATGACGGTGCAATAAATTGATGGCTTTTCAATACTCCTTCCATCTTATATTATTTATCACTTTTTTATTTAATATTAATTAGAAAAAATATTAATAAAAAGAAATATTTAATCTATTTTATCTTTGTTTATATCTATATTATAATCTCTTTATTAAATATTTTATCTATTTTATATGATATCTTCATTAATAGCAAAAAATAAAACGGAGAAAAAGTCATTAATTGTACTTTAGAAGTTCTAAAATGATAAATAATTTGAGATAATTATTTTTAATAACTACGATAAATAATTTGAGACGGAGGATATAATAAATTAATTTGAAAGATTTAGGGAACCTAAGTGGTAATCACCTGTGATTAATCTCATGTGAGCCAGACGTACTTGTTAATTAATTATTGGTTTATAACATAGAGTCAACTGCAAACAAACTTTTCTATCTCAATTTTTTTCTTTACTAAATTGAATTTTTAATTTTTTTATCTTGTTATTATTGTACTTGTTAAAGCACTTTACAAGTAAAGGGCCCATGAAAGATGATTTATAGTATAAAATGAAAACGAGGAGGCAACAAGACTAGATTCAATGGGCAATGGGCCGAAAAGTTAGTACGTGTAGAAATTTTCTTTTCACAAACTGACATAATTTAGATATTTCGAAGAAAAAAATCATAATATTTTCAGCAATAAAATTCGACAAATCGAAAAGGTTGGTGTGCAATGAGTACATACAAGTGATAAAGTTACTTTGACTAAATAGTCATAACTAAGGGTGGCCAGTGGGCCGGGACGGCCCGACCCCATCCCGAGCCCGACCCGACCCCGCTCAAAAAAAAAAAAATGGGAGCGGGACTCGAACTCGGGACGGGACAATGTCTCGTCCCGCCAGACCCGAGCCCGCCCCAGGCCCGCCCGCCCCGACCCCGCCCCGAGCCCGTCCCGAGCCCGACCCCGACCCCGCCCTTTGTCCCCCCTTTGCAAATATGGCCGTTGCACCAACGATCATTTTAGATTTTGGCCGTTGGCCAACGGCCATTTTAGGGCTCCTCCCCAACCCCTACCCCTTAATATTTATTTTAAACCCATAAGTTATTATATTTACACTTTAACCCAATTTTCCAACTATAAATAACTCATTTTCTCTTCATCTTTCTCACAAATCTTCCTACAATCTCTCTAATCTCTCAATATATCTCTCTACAAGTCTACATTATTTGCTAAATATTCAATTTTATTTATTCATTTGGGAATTGGGAGTGAAGTTGGCAACTAGCTTGAGGATCTTCCATCGAGCAAAGTTTCAATTTTCAACCTCTCGATTACACGTCGGCGTTTGGTACATTCGTTCCTTCATTAAATTATTATTGTCTGTTTATTTTATTTAGCGCACTTAATTTCATTTACTTTAATTATTTGTTAGCATATAATTAAAATGAAAGGAATTAGAGGTATGTTTAAGGGTAAGGGTAAGACTTCTTCTAGTATGGGCAACCAGGACAAGGGTACTTCTTCTAGTTATCTTATTCCTACACATGATGATTTTGTTGATACTCAACATTTTCCTACAATACCATTAGATTTAGACGAGGAACTATTTTCTGAAACTCAAGAAGACTTTAATTTAGATGATGATCTAGATACTAATGTTGATGACAACACACCCACTAGTGCACCTTCAACTGAAATACCTCCTATTCCCCCTAGTATGAGACGAGGTCCAGTAAAACGACCATTAAAATCATATGCATGGACATTTTTTGATAGAGACGTAGAGAATCAAGTAGCTATATGTAAAATTTGTAAAAATGTTTTAAAATTTAAAACTGGAAAAGGTCACGGTGGGACGGGGGGTTTAATTAGACACGCAGTAAGTGCTCATCCAGCTAGGTATGCCCAATACCAGGCTTCAAAATCGGTGCGCAACGCTCGCTCCATCGGGACAAGGTTCACATATCGACATCGTCTCCGAACCAAGTCAGCTCAAATTAACCCTATGACGGTGGGAATTGTAGGCTCTAAATACAATAAACATAGAGACAGGAAGCAATATCAAAATTAGTTCTTGTGGAGGGTTTGCCTTTTTCATTTCCTTCATCTCCGGTTTTATTCATTACATTAGAGATATATATAATCCTCGCTTTTAACGGTTTTCCTAGATCAATCGTTAAGAGAGATGTATTTAAATTCGCGCATGAATATCAACAATATTTACGTTTTCATTATATCATTTTAATGACAAAGTATCTATCACGTCGATATAGGTCGTAGTACTAACGACCATGATTATTTAACTGTAACTTGTCATTGGATAGATTATAAATGGTCTATGCAAAACGTATTTTAGCGTATAGATATATAGATGATAGGCACACTGGTACTTTTATTGCAGATAATATTTATCAAGTGTGCCATTATTACGGAATAACCGATAAAATTATGACTATTACATTAGATAACGCTTCTTCTAACAATTACGCAATTACAATTTTAAAAAATAGTTTAACTCCATCTTTTTCAGATCATTTTCATATAAAATGCGCGTGCCATATATATAACTTAATTGTAAAGGATGGTCTATCACTTTTTGAAGACATTTTTAGTAAAATACAATTTGCTATAAATTTTATTTTTAAAAGTAATAAAGTACAACGTAGAAAAGAATATAAAAAAACTTGTCACGATTGTGGACTACCTTATAGAAAAATTCCACAAGAAGTATCCACTAGGTGAAATTCTTTATACGAGCAAACTTGTTGCTTATGATTATAGAATACCTATAACTTTATTTTTTAACTCTCATAATAAAAATCCAGCTGATATGATTTTAGATAGTGATTGGGTAAAAATTTCCGAACTTATTGTATTTTTAGAGAAATTTTTTCAAGCAACAAAAGAATTTTTCGGTATATATTATCCTACTATTTCAACTATGTTGTTTTATATAACTCTAATATTTTTATTACTTAGTGAATATATGGAAAAACCAAACTTATAAGGCAGCTATTAAAAATATTTGTCAAAATAAAAACTATTTTATTCCTATTCCCTCTATTTATATTATTGGTTACAGATTAAATCCTACTATTAAAATAAACGGTTCTAAATCTCTAGTTGAAACTATTTACGATTGTATAGAAGTACTACCACCTTCAAGTCCCAAAAATCTAAATCACCCACCACCTATTGAACAAACTAAAGAAGAAGTGTTGTCTAGCGTAGAACACCAATGCAAAAATATATATAAATTTTATCAACAAGAAAATGCTAGTAACTTGTCGGCTTCCATACCAGCTTCTTCATCTTCAACACAACCTCACAAAAGACATACTTTTTCTGCGGCTATTATTGAAAGCCTCGTAAATAGAATGTGCGGCCGCACCTCTACTACTAACCAAATTAGCGAGTTGGATATTTTTGTTTTGAAGGGTTCTGCATCAGTATCAAGAAGTTATCAATGAAGATGGACATGAAGACTTGCTGAAATCTTTGGAGGGAATGAGAAGACCTTTCCGACACTTTCATTGATGGCTTGAGATGTTTTGAACATTCAAGCGTCATCAACTGCGTCTGAAAGCGCTTTTTCTGCAGGCAGATATCAAATAGGAGACCACAGACACTCATTAGCCGGAGATAGCTTGGAAATTAGAGTATTATTCAGAGATTGGATACGAGCGGAGCGGAGAAGGTGCGGTCAACCGGAGATCAACGAAGAAGAAGATGAAAACTACAACGAAATCTTAACTGAAGGTAGTGGAAGCGACGTGGATCAATTTGACCAACAAATACCAATTCCAACTGAAGAACCACAGGAAATCATCAAGCAATTAGAACAGATTTTTTGAGAATGTAATTTTTTTAATTGAAATTTTATTATGTAATTTGGAACTTTTGGACAACACCACAAAGTTGCAATTTAGATTTTAGACAATTGTATTTGTATTACAAAAAAAAAATCATGTCTATTAATATAAGAGGCACAAAAACAACCTTGGGATGTTTTTATTACACTATCTTATCTTGTTTATTGAGTTTTTTTTATACATATATTATTTTTTTAAAAAAATGAAAACTCGCCAGACCCCGCCCCAACCCGATACCGACGGGATCGGGATCGGGATCGGGACGGGACTGGAGCAAGTCCCGCTGCATCTGACCCCGCTGCACTCGCTAGACCCGACTCACCCTTGGCTCGCCCCGCCTGACTCGACCCGCCACCTCGCCAGACTGAGCCCGGCCCACTGGCCACCCCTAGTCATAACTCATAAGTGTCATTTGATTACTGTTTGGAAGTTATTCACATATTAAAACTAATATAATTAATACTATGTTTGACGATCTCTTATTTATTTTGTGTAAATTTAGCACACTGATTACATTTTAGAAATAATTACATTTCATATCTAACTCTAGGATATATTAATCTTTAGTAACTATTGTTTAATTAAATTACAAAGCATAACTATAATGTATATTTTAATTATCTATTATAGCTACATATATATCTAAAGTAGAATACTTTATTTTTATTTTTTTTATCTTGATTGAGAATCTACTTCTGTTCTCAGCTGCCGTCGGCCACAACGAACCGCCGCCGGAGCTCTGGCGAACGAGCTCCGACCACCAACCAACAACAACACACCACTGCTCCCTCCGTTCCCTTGTTCTTCTACTACCTCTCTCATCCGCACCCCACTGCTCCGGTGAGGAGCTCCAGCTCCGGTGAATCGGAGTAGCCAACAACCACAAACGACGTCCAACACCACCACAACCATCCCACTGTTTTGCATCGACAACACTGCTCCCTCCGTTCTCACCTCCTTCACTTTACCACGCTTCCATTCACCATCATTGTCAGCCATTGCCGGAGACGCCGTCTCTGGCGAATCACAACAACAAAATGGGCTTATTTTTTAAGCTTCTTATTACCTGCAGGAGTCCCACTGCCATTAGCACTTATTCTCATGTGACGTGATTTGCAGGGCATAAGAATCCGGTGAGGTGAGGCGGGGAAAACGCCACTGCCCATTCTCTCTTCCCCATCTCCGTTCACTGTTACGCCGCCACAAGATCAGATCCGGAACTGTTCACTGTTACACTGCCACAAGATCAGATCTGGAAAAGAAACCGCTGCAATAGACTCCGTCATGACCCAAATTTGTTACGCCACAAAGAAATCGACGTTGGCACCTCCAGATCTGATAGCAATGGACTCTTTCATGACCTAATGCCCACCGGAGCTCCAGATCTGATCTTTCATTGCCCGCTGGAGCATTTTTTTGTATTCGGTATTTCAGTTTATGTGTTAAATTTTTAGATTGTATTCAATTTGTTATTTTTTGTATTCAATATTTGAGTGTATTTGTTAAATTTTTAGTGTATCTTTTACATCCGAATCTATATTTTTTTATATTTATGTTATTTTATTACAATCGAATTTAAAATACAATAAGTTGAATACAATTTTTTCTTTTTTGTATTTATGTTGTTGGAATACAACCTATTTTTAAATATAATAAATTGAATACAATATAAAAGTAGCTACAAATGAATACAACTGAGTTGAATACATTTGACGTGAATATAGATGAGTTGAATACATCTGACTTGAATACAATGAAAAGAATTTTGAATATATTTATTACTCACTGTATTCATGAATACAGTGAGACCGTTTTATGAATAGAGCGAGCCATTTTATGAATACAATGAGAAAAAAGTAGCTATGCTATGTAAATATTGAAATTATAGCTATGACAAATTTAAAACCCCTGAACTATGGTCAGTTGTGTAAGTTTCACTACATTTTAAGGTTTATGCACTATTAATACCGACATAACTCTAACTAACAACTAAACTACTTCTAAATGTCTATTCTATTGGAGCAAATTGGATGATAGACTGAAGACAACTCCCACTTCTCTTCACTCTGCTCTTCTAATATGAAGATTGAGTGATCAAAGTCATTCTGATTTGGCTTAACTCAAAATCATTTTGCGTGTATCGCTTCAAAGGGTGAAACTCTGTCACAATAATTTAGAGTTTCACACAATAAACTAATGCAAATGCATTTTTATAAATATTCTAATTAAACTTATAAATTTTCTCCAGATTTTTTCTTTAAAATTTCTCTCAAAAGTAAAATTTCAAAAACTAAACTAAAAGAAAGTCCAAGAACCAGAAGAGGCATTTGACATTTATCTCTTGATTTAATTATAACGATGAAAAATGTAAATTGACTGACAAACCAAAAGGAAATCCAACTGCCACCTTGATGCATGGGCGGGGACATCCTAGGAGAAGGGTCAAGTGCACACCCTTCGTCGGAAAGTTAAAAGATGTACATACATTAAATGATAGCTATTATAAATACATATTTAATTTTACATATTATTCGCCAATTCCTAGCTCCACTAATTCCTTGATGTTCATGTAACTTGAAGGGTACAAATGGTACTCCTATTGATCCATATTGACAAGCACAAATTTGTTGAAGGAAGGTAGCTTGCTTACTCTCAACTTAGTTTAGACGAAATTCCCCCACAATGCCTTCTTAATCTAGCTCGTAACACGGAGTTTACTTAGTGTGCTTTACATCTGCTGTGTGGTTTACGAGCGATTGCACATGAACGAATTTACCCAGTGCTCACCACAGAGTGCTCACCCGAAGGGCAGAGACTATGATAAAGGCTACGGGTTTCCCCCGGAGTTTAAAAAAAAGCAAGTAAAACTAAAACAAAAAATTTATATACAATAATATCACTTTTATTGGAGATTAGCTTCTCCATTTTTCCAACAAAACTTCACATGTATGTTTCAAAACACTTGATATTTTTTTAACATATAGACACCGAATACGGTAGAAGAGTATTAATCTCCCTTGGTGAGACTTTCTCATTAATACAAATATATATAGGGTACAATGTAGAATCTTAGTAAAGTAATGAATCCTCTACTTACCATAATTCTATATATAAAATATATGGGATATATTCTAATTATGGAGGTGGGATTGAATTGAGATTCTAGACCTAGTGGTACACATTAATACACCCCCTCAGTCTAAGCGGGAGGAGGCCGGACGCTGAGACTGGATCTGAAGTCGATGAACAATTGTCGAGGAAGACCCTTCGTGATGATATCCGCGTATTGATATGAGGAAGGCACATGCAACACCTTAACATGACCGAGAGCAACCTTTTCACGAACAAAGTGTATATCCATCTCAATATGTTTGGTCCGCTGATGTTGAACCGGATTATGAGATAAATAAATAGCAGATATGTTATCACAATAGACGACAGACGCCTTACGCAAGGGACATTGAAGCTCCAAAAGAAGGTTTCGGAGCTAGCTGATCTCAACAACAACATTTGCAACTCCCCTATACTCTGCTTCTGCACTCGAACGGGATAATGTGGCTTGCCTCTTGGCAGACCATGAAATTTATTATACGGATGATACGTTCCACTTTACCATTTTGAGGGGACGTGTGAGGACACGAAAAATGAAAGATCATGCCATTATTTTTGCAAAATTTTTGAAACACGAAATTGTTAAATTTACGGCCATTGTCACATTGGAAAGATTTTATGGCTCGTTCAAATTGCGTTTTGATAAGTGTGCAAAATTCTAAAAATTTGGCAAAGACTTCAGATTTGAATTTTAGTAGGTAAATCCAAATAAAGTGAGAGTAGTCATCCAATAGGACGATATAATATTTATGACCCAGGGGGCTGGTAATGGGGGACGTCCACAAATCAGCATGAGCAATATCAAACAGAGCAAACGTAATGCTAACAGATGAATTAAAGGGAAGACGAACATGTTTGCCTAATTGACAAGACTCGCAGTATTGGGCAAGTTTCCCATTACAATGAATAAAATTATTGCTTCTAAGGAAATTAAAAACAAGGGCTCCTAGGTGTCCAAGCCTATTGTGCCAAATTGAAGGAGACAGAGTAGCTAGCATGGAGTGTGAATGAGAACTGGCAGCCGATGAGGGTGTGAATGGATATAGGTCCCCTGTGCTATTGCATCTCGTAAGGAGAGTCCCCGTATGTAGATCCTTCAAAGTGAAACCAAATGGGTCAAAATCAACGGACACAGAGTTATGATGAGTAAATTTCCTAATGGAGATTAAATTTTTGATGATGTTTGGTGCATATAGGACGTTATTTAGGGAAAAGGGTGGGTGATCTGTCGGAGTGTGGGTGTGACCATAACCCTGAATTGGAATGTGGTGATCGTTTCCAACTGTAATAAATTGAGGAGACTTTAGACGAAACAAATTGGAAAGATTACCTGCAGACCGGGTGAGGTGAGATGAGGCTCCGGAGTCCATGTACCAATTTTCATTGGGCTGTTGCAAATTCATGCTGCTGAATACCAAGACCAAATCAGTGGGCATCTAATTTATGGGCTGCTGCGGGAACTGGGCTTGTGCGACGTGGGCCTGGTACTGCAGATATTGGACTGGTCGAGATCTTAGAGTTGGGCCCAGTACCCCTTGCTGCTGAAGCGGATAGTGGGCTGAGGGGTAACATGGGAATGAGGCCCATTGCGAGTTCTGGGTGCTGGGCGTTGGGCCGGTCCACCTCGCCCACTGCCGCGCCCCCTGCTACCCTTGCTGCCGAGGTAGCGTGATTTGGTGCAGACGTTTCAACCGCTAACGCCTTCTGTTTGTGCTCATTTTTCTTTGCACGACGGGTTTCCTCCAATAATAATTACGAGAGAGCTTTGTTGAAACTAGGAAGAGGGTCAGCCTGCTGAATCATCGTGGCTAGGGTGTCATATTCACCTTTAGGAGGCCTGCAATCAATTGCAACACCATCTTCATTTCGGACACGGGCGTACCAACGTTGGACAATTGATCTGCCATCAGTTTCAACTGCTTGCAATATTCTGACATATTAGAAAAAATTTCAAGACGGGTAGTGTTAAATTGTTCTTCCAAGTATACTGCACGAGTATTCTTGTTGTCTTAAAATATTTCTTTCAGCCGTGGCCATAGGTCACGGGCGGATGCACCCGTTTTCATGATGGTGAGGAGTAAATCCTTGGATATAGTGCCATATATCCATTGTTTGACCATGGCATCAAGGCGACGCCATATTGTGTCATCCATATCAGGAGGACGAGGTACATAGTCGTCAATATGGTCAAGCACATGATATACACATGCATGAATTCGGAACAACTCCACCCATGACCAGTATTGGTCATCTTCCTGATCAAGAATCAACGGGATGAAGTTCTTGATGTGGGTGATGGCGAGAGCCGGATGGAAAGATGGCGGTGAGAGGGTTGTGGGAGGAGTTTGGATGACGACTGGGTTAGAAGCGGAAGCATCAGAAGAGGTGGGAGTAGCCAATATATCCATTAAATTGGAATTGAATGGAAGAGAAGAAAAATTTAAGGTTGGAAAACAAAAAATTTTGGCTGTTGGCAGAGAGAGGAGAAATATTTTTTTTTATTTAGAGTACGGTTTTGGCTCTTGATACCATGTAGAAGAGTATTAATCTCCATTGGGGAGGCTTTCTCATTAATACAAATATTTATAGTGTACAATGTAGAATCCTAGTAAAATAATGAATCCTCTACTTACCATAATTCTATATATAAAATATATGAGATATATTCTAATTATGGAGGTGAGATTGAATTGGGATTCTAGACCTAGTGGTATGTCTATATGTGAAGTACATTCTAGCTTCAGTGTGTACATGTAGGCGTTTGATCATGTAATTTGGAGTCCAAATTTAAAGTTTTGATTTGAAATTAATATCAGTTTATAACGGTTAAGAGTCCCACATCAGAAATGGAATGAGAAAATAGACTCCTTATATGTACTTAGACAATCCTCATCCTACAAGCTAGCTTTTGAGGTTGAGTTAGGCCCAAAATCCATTCTTTGCATGATATCAGAGTCAGGTCCATTCCAATTTTATGTTCACCGATGTTGGGTGACTCCTTATATGGACTTGAACAATCCTCACCCCAAAAACTAGCTTGTAGGGTGAGGATTGTCCAAGTCCATATAAGGAGTCCATGTTCCCATTCCATTTCCGATGTGGGACTCTTAACAATAAGATTTAAATAAAATTTCAATTTCAATTCCAAATTATAATTTTAAATCTCAAATTCTCTTAAAAGTAGATTTCAATTCTAAGTTTGTTATCTCATTTTTTAAAAAAATTTAAAACTTGACTCTTTTAAGTTTATATTTTGAAAAAAAAAAGACCCCAACGTGAAGAGATTGTTTGTACCACATGAGAGTATTATATTAAAGAATATCTACAATTACTACTATTTTTGATTTATTGGACTAGTGGATCTTTGTAAAATTATGTGTATTTGAAAATTTTCTAATAGCATGATTACAAGCATTTATTTATAAAAAGATATGGAGATCTGCGATTTATTAATGCGGCGGCTTACGATATTTCGATACCTTATTTATGAACTATGATTTGCTTATATGAAAAGATTGTAATAAGTGTTGGAAAAAAATCGATAATTTTCACGTTTATAAAAAAAATATAATTTTAGAAATTCAAATTACATCAAATAAAATTTCAATTTCAAACCAACCTCATTTCAATTTGAAACTTGGCCCATAAGTATTACAAGTGCACTCGTATGGAATTGTGCCACTAACTTGGCCCAAAAGAATCTTTTCTTCTTCTTTTTCTTTTCCTTTTACGTATAGAATATATCGATGGGACATCTCCAAGGGAAACTCATTAAGTCGGTTACCTGCCATAGATAACCTTGCAATACGAACACACGAGTCAAAGTATCACGAAGAAAAGATAGAAAAGAAAATAAACACACAATAACACGATAACACAAAACACTGTATTCTCCGGCAACGACGCCAAAAATTTGGTAATGTCCAATCCTACGCCTCAAATGAAACGTAGTACGATCGTAGCAATAATAAAATCCAACAAAGGTTAGGGTCGATCCCACGAGGAGTGCATGTGTGCTAAGATGTCAAAAAGTGTGTTAATTTGTAATTTTCAAAAGTAATCTTCAAATAAAAGAGTGATTGAGTAATTAATTCTCAAACTAAACTATTTTACTAAGCTAGAAATTTTATCAATGCAAGAAAATATTTTGTTTGTTTTCAATTAAAAGAGAGACCGGGGTTGTCACCTCAATATGACTTATCTAATTCATGAATATAAGTATCTTGCTTAAAATACATGAAATTGATGATTATGATTCAATTGCTAAATACCTACTAAAATCTTCCAATTCTAGTGTCACGACCCAAACCGGAGGGCCATGACGGGCACCCGTACCCTACTAGTCGAGCACCACTCTTCATACATTTATCAGCTAATCCGAAATCAATCATTGCCACAAGGGCCGTTACCAAATTGTCTGCCGACACATACATCATAGCTGACAGGGCCATATAAAACTATAATACACAGGACAATTGTCTACAAACCTCTAAAGAATACATGACATCACAAAGATGGAACATGGCCCCATCGTACCCATATGCATATGCAAAACACCATACCACGACCAGACTGCAACTCTGAAACAAGTAGAGTGCTCAAATATCAGCTGAGCCAGCAACCTACTAGTGAGAAGCGTCACCCTCTTTTAACTGAACTTGCGGGCATTAAACGCAGCGTCCCCCGACAAAAGGGACGTCAATACGACTGATGTACTGAGTATATCAGACATAAGAAATATCATCACAGAGATACATAATAATCTGAAACAGAAAAAATCGACCAAGATAGCTGATAGAAACAGCCGGTAGAAACAACCGATAACACCAACAACCAACAGAAATAGGTGACCAGTAGTAAATGCCTTTGAGGGCCCTAATACATATGCTTAAATGTTATGCACAATGCAAATGTGGTATATATATATATATATATATATATATATATATATATATATATATATATATATGTTGCGGAACGTGCAATCTGATCCAATATATTATATGTATATATATTGCGGAACGCGCAACCCGATCCAATATATTATATCTATATATGTTACAGAACGTGCAACCCGATCCAATATATTATATGTATATATGTTGCGGAACGTGCAACCCAATCCAATATATTATATGTATATATATTTCGGAATGTGCAACCCGATCCAATATATTATATGTATATATGTTGTGGAACGCGCAACCCGATCCAATATATTTTATGTATATATGTATAATGCATGAATGACAATGAAACATTTTTTTAAATTTATCGGATGACATAATATCCTTGTACCTTCGGCTAATATTGGGAATATCAACATCTTTCTCACATACCTCAATAAGGATTTAGGAACATATTTAGACATGCTTTTAACATATGAATCAATAACATGAATATTCTTAACTACTAGGAGTAGAATAATTTATGGAACAATATCACGGTTATATTTCGTTACATGAAACTGTTGGAAATTAGCCTTTGGCGGGGAGATGCGTCCACCCATCTTTGATGAATTAAACACTTGTGTTCCGTATGTTGGAGACCTTGTCTCTTTACACATGCATGATCTACGAAGTGAGTAGATGACCGTAGGGCCAAGAATCGTCTAATTTCGTTGAGAAATGAAAGAGATATTGGTCCACGAAGTAAGGTGTTTGAGACATGGAAATGTGGTGTGGGACAAATCTACCACATCGGTGGGAATATGAAGAATTGCTCTCTATATAAGTCTCTAATTGGTAAAGGGTTTGGGACCCCAAGGGGTATCCCATGTGTTTAAAGGAGGGAAGACCTAGATGTGCTTGGGTTCTAGGCTAAGCCCTGCACGCTGCCGCCAGCCGCCCGCCCGTCCGTCCGCCCTTCGGTTCCGGTTAGGGTTCGGGTTCACGGGGCGTGGGTTCAGGGCATGTACGATTTGGGCGGAATTCTTTTATATGTCTGATTTGGTCCCTGAAGTTTCAAAATTTATAGTTTGGTCCCCAAAGTTTACGGGAAGGTGTGACGGAAGGCGAAAGCCTACCGTTGGGACTATTTGAGGCATTAATCAGCCATTACTTGGCTGATTAACTCCTCCATTAACAACCCATTACTTGGCGGTTAGGCGACCTTTCAATGGCCATTAACAGCCATTACTTGGCTGTTTAATGCCTCCTAATGGCCATTAACAGCCATGTTTTGGCGATTAGACAGCCCCTTCTCCTTGCTATATATTGAGCTTCATTTGGCTCAATTCAAGGCAGAAAATAGATGAAAATACAAGTTGAGAAACAGGCAGCAAAGCGAGGCCCAGAAAAGCAGGCAGCGCCACTAGAAAACAGACGGTGAAAAATCACAGCAGGTGAGCAAAACTGCTCAAGCTTGATGGCTGAAAATCGGTCAAAACAAAGGACTAAACCCTCATTATGCCACTAGATATACACTACTGAGACACACTATGTACACACGGAGACAAAAGAGAAGAGTAGAGAGAAACTCTTCCTTCCTATTCCATATCTTGACAAGTCGAGTCGAGTCATATTTGTTTTCTTGATGTGCTCAACTTATTGGCTTTGTAGTGTTGAGATTAAAGTGTTGTTTTATCTTGGGAGACTATTGCCGCCTTAACGTAAAGCATATATACGGGGCAATCTTGTCTTAAGGATAGAGGCTATCCTCACTCAACACCAACGTTGTAACCGTCAGTTAGTTGTTTCTTGATTTCAGGTTATCAAGATTCAAGACACAACAAACTTGGCGATTCTCAACATTGGCTTTGCAAGGTGATCAAGATTCAAGACATAACACACATCTGGCGGATTTGAAGAAGATTGACCATTTATTTATCCTTTGAACATTTGTAATAGTTATTACTTTAACGTCTTTGCTCTATAAAGTACCATAGTACTAACAATTTAAGACAAGATTGTATTGTAATACTATTAATGTTAGAAAGATATCGGTCAAAGTTGTGTGACCAAATCTGGATATGGCAATGGTTTTACGGTAGAAGAGTGATGATGATGAACGTGGTCATGGTGTCACCGCTACGAGGTAGTTGGAACAAAGCGCTCACGAGAGCCTGAGGATGTCAATCGACAAGAGGAGAAGGCGAAGATGTCTTCTATCTTGCCAGTGAGAAGGCACTCATCCCGACAAAGATCCAAATAATGGTAGAAGGAATGGACACTCGGTTTGATGAAGTGGTAGTGAGCGAGAATCCAGGGAATTGGGATAAGTAGTTTTTCTTACTTGTCAAGAATAATGATTAAATGAGGTCTCGATTAAAAATTGATTAAAGTAAGGAGGAATATGAAAACAATTTATATTCCTTACGCTTTAAAAATCAAGTTTAATCTCATCTTCTTTTCAGTTTAAAAATTGGATTGTAAAGCAACTTATAAAGATCCAGTTCTTTTAAGTGTAATTATTAAAAGTGAGTAAAGTATGTTACTTTATACGAGGGGGTAAGATCCAGTAAATCTGTATTTACAACTCTTAAGTAAGCGCCAAGAATTATCTGGGCACCAATCATAACGGAAGAAGTCTAAAAGTTAAAGGCGTTGAGCTTTGTCATACTATTTGGCGAAAGATCCTCATATAGGATGATATTGGACACTCAGTCATATAAAGCCTCCAGGAGGCGTCAGGAGTGGGCCAAAATTCCTTTGATATGATGATATTGGACACTCGAGTCATATAAAGCCTCGAGGCGGCTGGAGTGGGGCCAAAATTCATTTCATAGGAAAAGTAATGGACACCTATTAGGTGGGCCGAGTTTCAGTCTTTAATGATCGAAGGCCTAAAGAAAGCGAGAAAGAAATTGGACACTCGATGCGCCAGCAATCGGCGAAGTGGGCAGTACCCCGGATCACATATGATCGATTGCGCTCCTAACTACGAGCAGAGGTTGTTCATGTGAAGCAAGCGCCACCTCTAAAGTAGAAGGGGTTGGAGAGGTTGTCCTCAATAGGACTTGAGAATGAGATCACTATAAGATGAGGTGATACATATCCCTAACTTAGTTTAAGGGGCGTTGTTGGTCAAGCTGGTTTGAGACTAGTCCAGCAGTCCAAAGTAATAACTAAGAATGGTACGGGATGTCTGTAGCGAAATGAATGATATATTTGTAATCCGTGCATCTATGCCATCATAGATTAAGACACGTTAAATATCAAGTCATTCAAAAGCTAAGCGAAGTTGAGATTGTTGCCTTCTTTCGACATAAACCCTCAAAATGAATGTGAGGTAGATGAAGAGGCAAAATCACCTTTCCAAATTCAAATCAGGGAATAGCGAAAGAAGCACCACTCCTAGAACTTAGTCACACCTACTTGGGTGATTTGAGTTTATACAAAATAGAGGGGGAGACAAGTGCGTTGTGATCTTCATTGATGATGGTACAAGCGTGTGGAATCCTTTGTTTGTTAAAAGCAAAGATGAAGTTGTTGAAGCGGATAGAGGCGCTACAAAGCGGTTGAAAATCAACTAAGCCTACGGATTGAGAATTAGTAGTGATAGAGGGAAAGTGAAGCATCGTTTATTAAAGCGTTTGTTCATTTCTCACCTCGATCCAACAGTGTTAAGCCTAAGCGCAAAGTGTACGCCCAAATTATGTGTGGTGGCTTGGTAAAAGTTGGAATCTTTGAAATAGGTCAAGTTGTACCTAAGGCTGTAGATTGCATATCCTGTCATGGGGATCTACAAATAACTTGATGAGTGTTGATCGCCTCTTGGCGTCAAAGAATGTTGAATTCTTTGGAGATAACTTTCCTTGAAAAAGGAAAAAGGGAGTAATTGCTCAAGGTTAACAAGAACCCATGAGGGCTTTGTGTCCGGAACTAGAGGCGTTAGTATCTGAGACTTCGAAAGTTCTTGGCTATCCAGGAACTTAATATTCCAGGATCTGCCAGAACTCGGGATTCTAGATGTTGGAGCCCAGACAAAGTTAAGGGACAAAGACTAGTTCCAGTCCTTCTAGCTTGTATGGCTAGAATGAACCATGGACAATTAACAAATAATTGTCACATCTCCAAAAGCCGCCTTTGGAAATAAGCTACAAAGAGAGAGAAATAAACTCTATCATATAGAACCATACTTGCGTAATGGTTGATCTTCCTCAGAAAAGAACTCTTTGGGTTGTAGATGTGCTCCTCTGCGAGGTAGCTTCACATCCAGGCACGTGAGTCTTTGCGTGGCATGGATGTTGAAACAACCTTCCCAACTTGAAGAGTTAGAAGAAGAGAATCGCACTTGGTTTGCCGAATTGGAAGCTTCTTCTGAACTTTCATTTTGGTCCACTGAAATGTTTACATTTTGGTCCTGAAAGTTTCGGATAAAGCAGAAATAATGAATCTAACCACGAAACATTGCCTCACGGAAATTAGAAAGCCATAGCTTGGAGAATCAGCGATCAAAGTAAAAGTCATATTGAAACAAAGTCTCGATATGAAAGATATGAGTATCACGGATGGCATCTTAGGTGGATTTCCTAAGACATCTAACGGGTCGAGAGTTGACAGTCTCGTTGAAGCCACCAATGGATATGAATCATAAGCCTGATTGGAATCATGGGTACTCCGTAGACAAAGGAAGCGATATGCATGAGATCATGTGTAGTTCAATATATTGTACACACTACAACCGACACTGGTATTGTCCTCACGACGGTCACGGTTGAACTAAGGTTCATCGATAATTTTAATACATGATCGGTAGAAAGCGTTCGTAACGATATGGCGATACAGCAGTTAATGCTTATCTACAGATTATAAAGTATTACGGATGTCGGCGATTCTGGAGAACGGTGATACAAAGCCGACATCAGATCTGAAGAACACCAAAGCCACAAGTAAATGTGTATGGTGAGTCTTGGAAAATCCTCTAAGCAAACTTGCATCGACTGATTCATGATGGTATCGAAGTTTATCGCTTTATACAAAGCATGAAAGAAGTTGAGTAACTTCACGGCTCCTTAGAGGACGTCCCTTATTGGGAGATACCCGTGTCTTCAGCAGTTATACACTGTGGCTAGCCGGTCGGCTTCAGGAAGGACACGGATGACGGCGTCTGGACATATCTTTTAGGATCTGTCGGAGACATAACACCATATGGCAGTTGATCATCACGGGTGTCACATCCTTGTTTACTAACTAAGGGACTACCCGGAGATCAAGTGTTCTGCCTGTCTAGGGGAATGGGCTTAAAACCCAAACAATACGAACCTTTGCGGTGGAAACCCAACCATACTGATTGGAGATCCCAAGAATGTGGTTCAATGGGAAAACTAAGCGGCAAAAGGTTCAGTTGAGCGCTTCGGTGGAAGCAAGAAGCACTTCGGATGATGATTTCTGTACGGAAACATAGATCCAAAGCTGTTCCCGCGATAGACATTAAAGTGTTGCCTGCATGGTGGGTAAAGGTTAAGCTTCCAAACTTTTAAAAGATCCTCAAACGGTTGAGGTTAAGGTTGAGGAAACTTTTAATGATTCCTAACACTTGAGAAGTGGGGTATAACAGGATACCTTGTAGGAGATCACCTATTTAAGTGCGAGGATGGCCGCCTCAAATGAACGCACTTAAGAATCCAAGTGTGTCCATGGCCACAACGGACAGAAACGTAAGAAGGAAAATGAATAAGAAGAGTTATTGTGTTGATATCATTGTCTTGGCTTACACTAAATACTGACGGTTCAAGACATCACGTTCACCGCGCAGTAAGTAAGTCCGATGGTTTCAACTAGGGAAGGTTCAAAGCGTAAGCTACCTCTCCTGATGCAATATCTTTTCGCTGAAAGATTGCTGAAATGTAGGCACCTTGTGTGTGCGCCACAATCTCTCTTTCATAGAGGGGATTGTTGGAAATTAGCCTTTGGCGGGGAGATGCGTCCACCCATCTTTGATGAATTAAACACTTGTGTTCCGTATGTTGGAGACCTTGTCTCTTTACACATGCATGATCTACGAAGTGAGTAGATGACCGTAGGGCCAAGAATCGTCTAATTTCATTGAGAAATGAAAGAGATATTGATCCACGAAGTAAGGTGTTTGAGACATGGAAATGTGGTGTGGGACAAATCTACCACATCGGTGGGAATAGGAAGAATTGCTCTCTATATAAGTCTCTAATTGGTAAAGGGTTTGGGACCCCAAGGGGTATCCCATGTGTTTAAAGGAGGGAAGACCTAGATGTGCTTGGGTTCAAGGCTAAGCCCACACGCGCGCCGCCGCCGCCCGCCCGTCCCGTCCGGTTCCGGGTTCCGGGTTCACGGTGGGCTGTGGGCTGTGGGCTGTGGGCATGTACAGTTTGGGCCAGAATTCTTTCATATGTACAGTTTGGTCCCTGAAGTTTCAAAATTTATAGTTTGGTCCCCAAAGTTTCTGGGAAGGTGACGGAAGGCAGAAAGCCTACCGTTGGGACTATTTTTTGAGGCATTAATCAGCCATTACTTGGCTGATTAACTCCTCCATTAACAGCCCATTACTTGGGCAGTTGGGCAGCCTTTCAATGGCCATTAACAGCCATTACTTGGCTGTTTTAATGCCCTCCTAATGGCCATTAACAGCCATGTTTTGGCAGTTAGACAGCCCCTTCTCCTTGCTATATATTGAGCTTCATTTGGCTCAATTCAGTGGCAGAAAATAGACGAAAATACAGTGAGAAACAGGCAGCAAACAGGCAGAAAAATAGACGAAAACGCCACTAGAAAACAGACTGAAAAATCACGAAAACAGTGAGCAAAAACTGCTCGAAACAGTGGCTGAAAATCAGTCAAAAACAGTGACCAAACCCTCACGTATACACTAGATATACACTACAGAGACACACTATATACACAGAGACAAAAGAGAAGAGTAGAGAGAAACTCTTCCTTCCTATTCCATATCTTCAGCAAGTCGAGTCATATTTGTTTTCTTCGACAGGCTCAACTTATTGGCTTTGTAGTGTTGAGATTAAAGTGTTGTTTTATCTTGGGAGACTATTGCCCGCTAACGTAAAAGCATATATACGGGGCAATCTTGTCTTAAGGATAGAGGGCTATCCTCGACTCAACACACAACGTTGTAACCATCCAGATTTAGTTGTTTCTTGATTTCAAGTTATCAAGATTCAAGACACAACAAACTTGCGGCAGTTCTCAACATTGGCTTTGCAAGTTGATCAAGATTCAAGACACAACACACATGCGACAGTTTTGAAGATTGACCATTTATTTATCCTTTCGAACATTTGTAATAGTTATTACTTTCCGTACTGCTCTATAAAGTACCATAGAAGTACCAACAGAAACATGCTAAAAGAAGAAATAATTTGCCTTAACATACCTGTGTGCTTCCTACCCAATAGTAGTCCCACGAGTTCCATATGATCCCAAGAATTCCAATTTTGTTTCCAAACTTAAAAGTTCTATGCAACTTTCGAATTCCAGTTATGGAGGACAACAAATTCTCTCTCCGCAGTGATGCTTCTACAAAGGTGTTTAAGGAGTTGAAGACTTTCTCTAATTAATATCTTGAATGAAATGTTTACTAAATGGGAGTCTAAGGGTTGTTGGACGTTTTCTCCTTTTCAAAATGAAACCAAAGTTTCAAGAATATTGCTGGCCGATAAGAGCTTTTCCCCAAGTGGGTTAGCTAATCCCATTATTACTTCTATGAATACCCCAAACGAATTGCTTGCTGGCACCATTTGAATTCTAAATCCTAGGGGTGAGACACATAGTCTCTTAGTGTACATGATATGTACACGTCTTAAATTATTGTCCCCCTCATTAAGATTAATCAATCCCATAATTAATCAATTATACATACAATTAATTTTTTGATCCCAATTTACTTAAATCCTGATGACTTATAAAACCTTTATATACTCAATGTCATAATTTTGTGATATGACACTAGTCCATAACCTCTTTATGCGCACCCCAAATTTATTTTTGACCCCCGTCGTCACACTTGTTACGTCCAAAATTATTTCGGGATCACATCCTTTTATACACTAATCTCTTTATTAGCATACATAAATATAACATAAATTCCCCAAGGCCCAGGTCTACTTTCCTACGTTTAGGTGCTCAAACCATCGTCCAAGATTACGGGATGTTACATCCTTCCCCCCTTAGAAACCTTCGTCCTCGAATGTTGGGGTGACATATCTAATCCTCGTCACGCAGCCCGCGAAAAGAACCATTTTTTTCACAGGCGAATAACGTATCATACATTAGCACATCTCTTCTCATGGTCCTTAAGCATTAATTATACTACTAAGAGTTAGAACCCACCTTATGTTTTTCTTGGATCCTCGACGTCGGCCTGGAATAGGTGTGGATATTTGTGCATCATTTCCTCTTCCGCCTCCCATGTCATCTCTTCCACGTTCTTATTTCGCCACAGAATTTTCACGGAGGCTACTTCTTTAGTCCTCAGCTTGCGGATTTGTCGATCTAGGATAGCAACTCCTCTGTAATCTTCACATCATCAATCGGTACAACCCGTGAAGGATCTCCAATACATGCTCTCAACCTGGAAACATGGAAAACTGGATGAACAAACTCCAACTCTGAAGGCAAGTCCAATTCATAAGCTACTTGGCCAATTCATCAAATTTTACGATATGGCTCAATATACCTTGGGTTGAGCCTTCCTTTTTGCCCAAATCTCATTACACCCTTCATAGGAGAAATTTTCAAGAAGACCCAATCATCCACTTGGAACTTTAAGTCCTGCTGTCGCATATCTGAATACGACTTCTAACGACTCTAAACGGTTAACAACTGTCCTTGGATAAGCTTTATATTCTCTATAGCTTGGTGCACTACATCAGACCCAAATAATTTTGATTCTCTTACTTCGAACCATCCGATAGGAGATCTACATCTCCGTTTATTCAAAGCCTCGTATGGAGCTATTTAATATAAGTATGGTAATTATTATTATACACAAATTCAATAAGGGGTAAATGATCATCCAAACTTCCCTTGAAGTCCAATATGCAAGCTCGTAGCATGTCCTTGAGCGTTTGAACCGTACACTCAGCCTATCCGTCTGTCTAAGGATAGAAAACGGTGCTAAGGTTAACTTGAGTGTCCAATCCTTTTTGAAATGATCTCCAAAAATTAAATGTGGAATGTATACCTCGGTCAGATATAATATAAATAGGTGTACCATGAAGGCGTACAACTTCCTTAACGTACAACTTTGCGTTGTCCTCAGCTGTATAAGTAGTTTTGACTGTCATGAATTGAGCTAATTTGGCCAGTCTATCAACAATCACTCTAATAGAATCAAGTTTATGATAAGGCAAGATAATCTTGTAATGAAATCCATGTTAATCATTTCCCATTTCCATATCAGATTCTCAATGTGTTGAGTCACGCCGCCAGGCTTTTGGTGTTTTGCTTTTACTTGCTAAAAATTAGGACGTCGATCTACAACATCCGTCATAATCCTGCTATATTGGGAATACACAAATGGACATTCCACATGGGGTCCCTCTCCCAATATGCTCGAAGGTTGTGGTTCTCTTTTGTTAAGTATCTTTCCCGATCTTCTCTAAAAAAATAGGATCTTCTTCAAGATGTTCCTTTTCTGCCAGTATGAGGGATGACCCTACTGTATTCTGAGTCATAGGGCTATCACTATCTGAATCCTACAATTGGACTCCCACTTAACTAACTGATGCGTTCTCTCATGTCAACTTCTCTCCTTAGTCCTCCCATTAGTCGAGCCGTTTGTGGGTGAATGATATTATTGTCAACTTAGCTTCATTTACTAACTTGTGTGCTGAAAACTCTTATATTTTTAGTATCTCAACCTTGAACGCTTTATGGACAATGTCATTTGAATTTGAAGTGTGCGTATCATCGTAGTCAACCCTCATTCCTAGTCTGAAACTTTCTCACTACTAATTATTATAAACAACTTCCCTTCTTTTCTTCTCTTGACACTTGTTCACTCATTTTCTTACGTGTCGTACTTGTTTTAATTCCAAAATATCCTAGTACACATACGTAATCTCAAACATTTCTCTTGATTCCAATCCTTGGCGTTACCAACCCTTAAATGATGATTTGTTAACTTATTTCCTCATTCAATATGTAGAAAATTTTGAAGAATTTACATTACTTGATGTTAACCTACTCTATCCAAACCTGGTCACTATACTTAGATTTGAATTCCTTCATTTGTCTCATTGCTAAGACTTTCTGTCAATGGTGCTTTAGAAAAAGATTTTCTTGATCTCATTAAGAGGTAATTTCATTACTTTATCTATCTCGTAGAACCTTTGGTCAGTTCGTAAATGCTCATAGACATCTGTATTTGCCTGACATTTTATCTTCATGTTAATGTCACTGTCTCTTGACATATACCTTTAATGGCTACCTTATGTCCATAGGCGTTATTGGCTCCTTTTCACCTGTTTAAGCACTAATCTCAAGCTTTACTCACTATTACTTCCGTTTACATACTTTCTGAGATGTATGACTGCATAAGGTATGGAACCGATGCTTCGTATGTTTAGATCCAGTTCATGGTGTTACATGATCCAATGACTTGTCAACATTTCTTGTCTTATCATTATTAGACTTCCTATCGACCGAGTGCTCATTCGTCTTACCTTTACATTTCTATTTCAATTTACCTTGGGGGGTCTCTTATCTCAAAGTATTTCTCATACTATCTTCCTGAACATCAGAGGTTCGTCACCTGTGGCCGAAGAGTTCTTACTGTCCCTTATCCACCATTGGTCCTTACGCTGTTTCAAAATAATCATATCTTTGTGAAACCTGCATAACTATAATCTCATTAACCTTTATCATTCTTGTTGTAATTCTTCCTTTTATCTGTCATTAAAAAAACATTTTTGCCTTTAACCGAAATGCCTAAACCAAGGAACAACCTTCCCGGAAAGGCATGGCCTCAAATTCATCCTCATCGGCCCAAGTGTAGCAATCTGTTCAGTTTGCAGTAACTCACGGGCCAAAACATAGCGGCAAAATGGTCCAAAATGTAGCAGCTTAGCCTCAAAATATAGCAAAAACGCGACTCAATTTGCAACGGTGGTTCAACTCAAATACATCAGTAAGTCACACTAATTCAACATCAGAAGTGTAGCAATTCTGTTTCTCAGAGAACATGGTAGCAACTATTCTCATCAAGTGTAGCATCTGTTGATATCGAAACGTAGCCTTAAAACTAGGAAAGTCGCAGTAGTCATTTCAGTTTCAAATTGGCTTAAAGAGCAGCAATCATTCAGCCTCAAAACAGTAGCAAATTGATCCAAAATTATAACAAATAACTCATCTCAAGGATGCACATTTTTTAGCCTTAAGTGCAACAACATTTTGGTCCAAAATTGCAGTAGTTCTCGGCCCCAACTATATATCATAGTATAACAATATTCTTCATGGAAGTGCATCGAATCTAGTCTCAAAATGTAGCAACTGTTTACCTCAATCTGCAACATTTTTCTTGCCTCAAATGAAATATCTGCACACCACTTAATATAGCAACCAAATGTGGCTGCACCCCATCCCAAAATGCATCAGTCATCAGACCCAAATGACAACCAAACAACAGCTAAACCTAGAGCTTTTAAAGGAACAACAACATAAGTGTTTGGAATGCAGCAGCTGGGCACCGGAGACGACTAAACTTTTCCCCAGAGTGAGACATCACAATGGAGCGACTATTTTCCAAAGATCAGCATCACATAGCAGTGACCTCAAAGCCTAAAAGTGTAGTAGCATGTTCTCATTAACATGAGGTCATAAGCTGGCTCAAAATGCAGTAAAATAAGCTCAACAATACAACAATAATGGACATTAGATCTGCTAAAAACTGCAGCAATAGTTTAGCCAGAAGTGCAGTAATTAACTTGCCAAAAATGTGGCATCCTTAGCTCCAAAAAGCAACAACAGTTGTCTTAAAGTTAGCATCTGCTTTTCCTTAAAAAGGGCAGCAATAGCTGCCTTGAATGCAGTGGTACTTTGCCTTTAGAAAACAAACATTTGGCCTCAAAGTTGTCCAAAATTTAGCTCAAAATTGCAGCAATAGCTCAACTCAAATGCAGCAATAGAACTCAAAATGTAGCAAGTATTTGGCCTAAAAATACAGCAGTTGGCCGCTTTAAAGTGCATCTCTAAAGGAAGTATAACAACTATTCATCAAGAGCGACTACACCAAGTGTAGCATCAGTTCCAAGCATCCAGCGCATCAACAAACATTTTTCGTTTTGTAAAGTGTAGTAGCAACAAACTCGTCAAAGTGCCGCATCTCGAGTATAACATGCCTTCATAACATCTCCAATTTTAACAATTATACTGCCCTTATGGCGTATCGATCATCTTGGTAGAAATCTCTCATTTACCGGATACGACGATGAACTAACCAAAGTCTTTTCGGTAACAGGCATTATCAAAATAGTAACGGGCACGAGTTAAACCTGAATTCTTAAGACTCAGCTCTATCGCACGATCTATGATATGAAAGAATGAAAACCATCCCTAAATGCCTGCAGCCTCCTGTTTATAAGTGTGGCGCGCAACACACCCATAAATAAGACTCTTCTAGACACATCTTGTAGACTTCCTAGGACAGACATACTCTGATACCAAGTTTATCACGACCCAAATCAGAGGGCCATGACGGGCACCCGGACCCTACTAGCCGAGCACCACTCTTTATACATTTATCAGGTAATCCGAAATCAATCATAGCCACCAGGGCCGTTACCAAATTGTCTGCCGACACATACATCAAAGCCGACAGGACCATAGACAACTATCATACACATGACAACTGTCTACAAGCCTCTAAAGAATACATGACATCACAAAGATGGAACAGGGCCCCACCGTACCCATATGCATATGCAAAATATCATACCACGACCAAATTGCAACTCTGAAACAAGTAGAGTGCTCCAATATCAGCTGAGCCAGCAACCTACTAGTGCGAAGCGTCACCCTCTTAACTGAACCTGCGGGTATTAAACGTAGCGTCCCCCGACAAAAGGGACGTCAGTACGACTGATGTACTGAGTATGTTAGGCATAAGAAATACCATCACAGAGATACATAGTAATCTGAAACAGAAACAGCCGACCAAGATAACTGATAGAAACAACCGACAACACCAACAACCAACAGAAATAACTGACCAGTAGTAAATGCCTCTGAGGGCGCTAATACATATGCCTAAATGTTATGCACAATGCAAATGTGGTATATATATATATATATATGTGTGTGTGTGTGTGTGTGTGTGTGTGTATGTTGCGGAACGTGCAATCCGATCCAATATATTATATGTATATATATTGCGAAACGAGCAACCCGATCAAATATATTATATGTATATATGTTACGGAATGCGCAACCCGATCTAATATATTATATGTATATATATTGCGGAACGTGCAACCAGATCCAATATATTATATGTATATATGTTGTGGAACGTGCAACCCGATCCAATATATTATATGTATATATGTTGTGGAACGTGCAACCCGATCCAATATATTATATGTATATATGTATAATGCATGAATGACAATGAAACATTTTTTTGAATTTATCAGATGACATAATATCCTTGTACCTTCGGCTAATATTGAGAATATCAACATCTTTCACACATACCTCAATAAGGATTTAGGAACATATTTAGACATGCTTTTAACATAGAAATCAATAACATGAATATTCTTAACTACTAGGAGTAAAATAATTTATAGAATAATATCACAGTTATATTTCGTTATATGGAACATGCTAAAAGAAGAAATAATTTGTATTAACATACATGTGTGCTTCCTACCCAATAGTAGTCCTACGAGTTCCATATGATCCCAAGAATTCCAATTTTGTTTCCAAGGTTAAAAGTTTTATGCAACTTTCGAATTCCAATTATGGAGGATAACAAATTGTCTCTCCGCAGTGATGCTTCTACAAAGGTGTATAAGGAGTTGAAGACTATCTAATTAATATCTTGAATGAAATGTTTACTAAATGGGAGTCTACGGGTTGTTGGACGTTTTCTCCTTTTCAAAATGAAACCAAAGTTTCAAGAATATTGCTGGCCAATAAGAGCTTTTCCCCAAGTGGGTTAGCTAATCCCATTATTACTTCTATATAATGTAATGAATAAACACCCCCCCCCCTCCCAAATGAATTGCTTGCTGGCACCATTTGAATACTAAATCCTAGGGGTGAGACACATAGTCTCTTAGTGTACCTGATATGTACACGTCTTAAATTATTGTCCCCCCATTAAGATTAATAAATCCTACAATTAATCAATTATACACATAATTAATTTCTTGATCTCAATTCACTTAAATCTTGATGACTTATAAAACTTTATATACTCAATGTCATAATTTCGTGATATGACACTAGTCCATAACCTCTTTATGCAGAGCCCAAATTAATTTTCGACCTCCGTCGTCACACTTGTTACGTCCAAAATTATTTCGGGATCACATATTAGCATACATAAATATAACATAAATTTCCCGATGCTCGGGTCTACTTTCCTACGTTTAGGTGCTCAAACCATCATCCAAAATTACGGGATATTTTTGCAAGATTTTTCCTATGAGTTTTTTCCAAACCCAAAGGAATACACTAAGACCCAATTGTAAAACTCAAGTAGAAATATCCCTATTCATAGTTCGATTTCATCAATCAAGCGTAATAATTCTTTAATATACTCAATTCGTTTGTACTTGTTAATTACCCAATCCAATTTCCACTATTTCAAGCAAGAAATGGATATTTAGGGCTTAATCTAGTGTTTGCAACCACCAAATTGACAAATCAAAATGTTAACACGTAGATAATCAAAACCGAAGTATTGATAAGCAAGATTAACTAATACTCATTCATATTAATGCCATAAGAGTTCACAACCCCAATCTATGGAGTTTAGCTACTCATACTTGAAATGAAAAATACAAGATTAAAGTAATATAAAGACATAATCAAAGAGTAATTACGTAAGAAAGTTGATACTCTATGGTGAAATCCTTCAAAACTTGACAATAGTATCTATGGAGGCACTACTAAGATCAAAGGTATAAAGATGATATAAGAAAGTTCCCTCACAATCTATTTAAAGTCATCTAAAATGTGATAAAATAAACCCTTTTCGCCCAGCTGCGTGGGTGAGATACGTGGGCATGTATTTTGCGTGGGCAATTATGTCTTTATTTAACTTAGCTATGTAGCTAAGGATTTTGCGTGGGTGGATGCGTGGGTAGCTGCATGGGTCACTCAATTTTTTTCTTTGCTCTTTTAACCACTTTTCTTCAAATTTTGGCCTTCATGTCTAATCTTCTCAAGTATTTGAGGCTATTCCACTTCTTGTGCTCTTCAAAATCTCTCCACACTTAAAAATACATCATTTAAACTATTATTAGTCCATTAATAATCACAAATGAGGCATAAATTTATCAATAAAAGTAGCACAAATTGACAAAAATGCCAACTTATAAGTAGAGAACCTGTAAATGTTTCTCTTTCTGAGGAGGTTGATGATGAAAATGATGTTGCTTTGAACCACGTTCATGAGAAAGATTGGGTCCTCACCAAAGGACAAAGTAAGTAAAGGGAAGGTTATGTACAAATGATGTCCAATCACCAGAGGGAAATCTAAGGCTCATATGGATTCGACCTTAAAGGAAAACAAATAAAAACATTGTTGGAGATGGTGGAGTTTCAAAAATGTAGTGATCTGTCCATACCCTTAAAGTGCATAGGAAAGGGAGGAACCAGGTGCCTCAGAGGATCTACAAGAAGAAAATACTCAGCTGAAGGCTGAGGTAGCAGATCTGAAAAAGAAAATGGAAGATCTAACCTTGCAGCTGGTTCATGACCAAAGGGCAGTAAATGAAAGAATTGACAAGCTACTCAACAAACTTCTTCTTTAAGTTGTTCCTTGTCTTAGCCGCTCCTTCCTTATTTCCTGTTTCCTTATGTTGTATTTCCAGAACCCTTTATCTCCCCATCTTTTGTCTCTACTGTCTTTATGCAGTTCTTGTTTCTAGGTTATAATGTCGTTGATACTCTTGCTTGTTTTAATATATTTTGTGCATATTGGATTTACTAAGTTTTTGTCAATAAAAAATGGGCATTATCTTTCGACTTGTGCACTATTACTTCCATGATTGTCCTGATTTTGCTCATGTTAGTGTTGCCCCAGTGGCCATAAGTTAATGTTGCTTTAATTCATTTTCCTCATGTTACTGCTTTTACTCTTCTCAATGATGTCTAAATGAGTAATATAATTAAGAGATAATCTTATTGGTAATGTTGTTATAATGTTTTTATATGTTGAAATGAGAAATCTGGTTCTCAGGGGGAACAAATGAGGAATCTGGTTCTTAGGGGAACATAAATTCTGAGTTTGTCATCATCAAAAAGGGGGAAATTGATAATTTACGATAAGTTTTATTTTGATAATTTGACAAACATGTATGAGGAACTAGTTATGTTTTTAGAGGAACCAGATATGATTTTTGAGGAACCAGTTATGTTTTTAGAGGAACCATATAGGATTTTTGAGGAACCAGTTCTATCGATATGCAAGTTAACTCTACAACTGTAAAATTGCTGACACAGTGGCAGTGTAGCAACAAAGCAACACAACAGAGTTGTTGAAGGCTTTCTCACCTACCCACTTGCTATTGGACCAGATAAGGAACCAAGTTCATGTCTGTGCAAAAGTCAACTCTACAACTGTAAAGCTTCTCACACAGTGCAATAACGCAGTAGTGTAGCAGCACATTAGCAGAGTTGCTGCGGTTCGACCAATGGTCCAAAGGCTAAGGTTTTGTCACTTTCACTCACTCCTCATATATAAACAACATGTTTCAAGTGAAAAACCTAATCTTACACATGGACAAATCTACCACATCGGTGGAAAAATGAAGAATTGTTCTCTTTATAAGTCTCAAAATTGGCTAAGGATTTGGGACCCCAAGGGGTAACCCATGTGTTTGAAGGAGGGAGGACCTAGATATGCTTGGGTTCAAGGCTAAGTCCACACGCGCGCTGCCGCCGCCGGTCCGGGCTCGGGTCGTGGGCCTTGGGCTTCTTCTGATATTATCTCTTTGGACCTCCCAAATTGCTTAATATTTACAGTTTGGTCCCTGAAGTTTCTAGAAAGATGAAATTGGGAACGACGGAAGGCAAAAAATTTCTGCCTGTCGTTTGGGTTCATTTTTGGAGTGTTAAAACTCCATTAATATGCACTTAACTCCTCCCTAAAACCTCATTTATGTAGCACATTAAATCAACCATTTACTTGGTTTGATTAACTCCTCACTAATTGGTTATTAACAACCATTAGTTGGCAGTTGAGAAGTCCCCTTATACTACATATTGAAGCCTTTTGGCTCAATGGTTGAGACTATAGACAGAAACAAAAATTCAGTCCAAAACGTGAGCAGAAACAGTGGACAGAAAACTCTTCCTTCTTTTTTCATTCTTCAGCAAGTCGTTTCGTGTTTGTTTTCTTCGTCAGAATCAACCTATTTGCTTTGTAGTGTTGATTAGTTGCTGTTTTATCTTGGGAGACTATTGCCCGTTAACGTAAAAGCATATATACGGGGCAGTATTGTCTTAAAGACAGAGAGTCATCTCTCGACTCAGCCACAGTTGTAACAATCCAGATTTAGTGTTTCTTGATTTCAGGTTATCAAGATTCAAGACTCAACAAGCTTGCGGCAGTTATGAATATTGACTTGTTTGTTTATCCTTTCGAACACTTGTAATATTTATTTACTTTCCGTACTGCTTTACAAATCCAACACTTAATGCTGGAAGATGCTTTACTAAAAAAAATAAAAATTAGCAATAGACAAACTTTATAGCTAAATAACAAAATCTATCACTAATCCTATTTTCATTTTGGATTGATTCATTTATTTTGACTAGCATGAAAACTATTAGAAGTAAATATGTACTACCATATGTCTAAATTTGTTAAACACTTCGCTTATTCTTCATATAGATGATGAATAACTAGTACAGAAATGTGTCATTAAGTTGATACATCTGATTCAATCTAATTATTATATGTCCAATCTTTTCAAATCGAGCATTTTTTCTCTCTTTAAAGAAACTATGACCCCTCCCACTAGTATATAAGTTATATGAAAATAATTTTAGATAGGTAATCATATAATTTGAAAGATCATTACTTACATTAAAGTCTATGAATGAGACAAGAACTTGGATGGGAGATAAAATAATAATAATGATGGTGTTCAAATCAGTTAACCACATCTTAATTATTTTATCTGACCTTAACTATTTTATCGAGTATTTATTACAAAATTTGTACTCAATTAATTAATTGAGCACTAAAACACATATTTGGAAAGATGAAATAGTTTGTAGGTTGAAGGAAAACACTATGGATGTGTTTGGTATATTCAATTTTTTCACATTTGGGTACTCAAAGTTTAAGAAAAATATTTTTTTTCAGAAAATACAAAACAAGTTCCATAAATAATATTACACCCCTCCCCATCCTCCATCCCACCTATGAGTGGCCAGTGGGCCGGGCTCGGGTCTGGCGGGGTCGGGGTCGGGGCGGGACGGGAGAAGGGGCGGGGTCGGGTCTGGCGGGCTCTGGCGGGGTCGGGTCTGGCGGGACTGGAGCAAGTCCCGTCCCGATCCCGATCCCGTCGGGCTCGGGTCGGGGCGGGCTCGGGCTCGGGTCGGGATACGGCGGGTTTTCATTTTTTTTTTAAAATAACATATGTATAAAAAAAACTCAATAAACAAAACAAGATAGTGTAATAAAAACATCCCAAAGAGGTTTTTTGCCTCTGAGATTATTTAAATAACATATGATTTTTTTGTAATACAAATACAATTGTCTAAAATCTAAATTGCAACTTTGTGGTGTTGTCCAAAAGTTGCAAATTACATAATAAAATTACAATTAAAAAAATTACATTCTCAAAAAAACCTGTTCTAATTGCTTGATGATTTCATGTGGTTCTTCGGTTGGAATTGGTATTTGTTGGTCAAATTGATCCACGTCGCTTCCACTACATTCGGTTAAGATTTCGTTGTAGTTTTCATCATCTTCTTCGTTGATCTCCGGTTGACCGCACCTTCTCCGCTCCGCTCGTATCCAATCTCTGAATAATACTGCAATTTCCAAGTTGTCTCCGGCTAATGAGTGTCTGTGATCTCCTATTTGATATCTGCTTGCAGAAAAAGCGCTTTCAGACGCAGTTGACGACGCTTGAATGTTCAAAATATCTCGAGCCATCAATGAAAGAGTCGGAAAGGTCTTCTCATTCCCCCTCCAGTATTTCAGCAAGTCTTCATATCCATCTTCATTGATAACTTCTTGATACGGTACAGAACCCTGCAAAATAAAAATATCCAACTCGCTAATAGTAGGATAATATATACCGGAAAATTCGTTTGTTGCTTGAAAAAATTTCTCTAAAAATACAATAAGTTCGGAAATTTTTTCCCAATCACTATCTAAAATCATATCAGCTGGCTTTTTATTATGAGAGTTAAAAAATAAAGTTATAGGTAATTTATAGTCATAAGCAACAAGTAGTTGCTCGTATAAAGAATTCCACCTAGTGGATACTTCTTGTGGAATTTTTCTAAAAGGTAGTCCACAATCATGACAAATTTTTTTATATTCTTTTCTACGTTGTACTTTATTACTTTTAAAAATAAAGTTTATAGCAAATTGTATTTTACTAAGAATGTCTTCAAAAAGTGATAGACCATCCTTTACAATTAAGTTATATATATGGCACACACATTTTATATGAAAATGGTCTGGAAAAGATGGAGTTAAACTATTTTTTAAAATTGTAATTGCGTAATTGTTATTAGAAGCGTTATCTAATGTAATAGTCATAATTTTATCGGTAATTCCGTAATAATCGCACACTTGATAAATATTTTCTGCAATAAAAGTACCAGTGTGCCTATCATCTATATATCTATACGCTAAAATACGTTTTTCATAGACCATTTATAATCTATACAATGACAAGTTACGCTTAAATAATCATGGCCGTTAGTACTACGACCTATATCAGGCGTGATGGATACTTTGCCATTAAAATGATATAATGAAAACATAAATATTGTTGATATTCATGCGAATTTAAATACATCTCTCTTAACAGTTGATCTAGGAAAACCGTTAAAAGCAGGATTATATATATCTCTAATGTAATGAATAAAATCGGGAGATGAAGGAAATGAAAAAGGCAAACCCTCCACAGCAACTAATTTTGATATTGCTTCCCTATCTCTATGTTTATTGTATTTAGAGCCTACAATTCCCCCCGTCATAGGGTTAATTTGACCCTGTACTTGGTCCGGGACAGTATCAGTATGTGAACCTTGTCCCGATGGAGCGGGCGTTTGCGCACCCGGTTTTGAAGCCTGGTATTGGGCATACCTAGCTGGATGAGCACTTACTACGTGTCTAATTAAACCCCCCGTCCCACCGTGACCTTTTCCAGTTTTAAATTTTAAAACATTTTTACAAATTTTACATATGGCTACTTGATTCTCTACGTCCCTATCAAAAAATGTCCATGCATCTGATTTTAATGGTCGTTTTGCTGGACCTCGTCTCATACTAGGGGGAATATGAGGTATTTCAGTTGAAGGTGCACTAGTGGGTGTGTTGTCATCAACATTAGTGGGTATATCATCTAGATCATCGTCTAAATTAAAGTCTTCTTGAGTTCCAGAAAATAGCTCCTGGTCTAAATCTAATGGTATTGTAGGAAAATATTGAGTATCAACAAAATCATCCTGTGTAGGAATAAGATGACTAGAAGAAGTACCCTTGCCCTGGTTGCCCCTACTAGAAGAAGCACCCTTACCCTTACCCTTACCCTTACCCTTAAACATACCTTTTAATCCTTTCATTTTAATTATGATAATAAATAAATAAATAATTAAAGATAATAAAATTAAGTGATCTAAACTAAATAAACAAACAATAATAATTTAATGAAGGAACGAATGTACCAAACGCCGACGTAACGTCGACGTGTAATCGAGAGGTTGAAAATTGAAACTTTGCTCGATGGAAGATCCTCAAGCTAGTTGCCAACTTCACTACCAATTCCCAAATGAATAAATAAAATTAAATATTTAGCAAACAATGTAGACTTGTAGAGAGATATATTGAGAAATTAGAGAGATTGTAGGAAGATTTGTGAGAAAGATGAAGAGAAAATGAGTTATTTATAGTTGAAAAATTGAGTTAAAGTGTAAATATAATAACTTATGGGTTAAAAATAAATATTAAGGGGTAGGGGTTGGGGAGGGGGCCTAAAATAGCCAAGTTGTGCCAGCCATAATCTAAATTGTTCGTTGGTGCAACGCCCATTTTTGCAAAGGGGAAAAGGGCGGGTCGGGTCGGCGCGGGCTCGGTCTCGCGAACTGAGGCGGGCTCGGGTCTCATGGACGAGACATCGTCCCGTCCCGAGTTCGAGTCCCGCCCCCGTTATTATTTTTTTTTTTGGCGGGGTCGGAGCGGGACCGGGGCGGGCTCGGGACGGGCTCGGGTCGGGGTCGGGCTGTCCCGGCCCACTGGCCAGCCCTAATCCCACCCCATCCGCCATAGCCCCCACCTCCACCGTTTCCACACCCCTACCTTTCATCCCCACCCCCATAGTGTATATCTAAATTATATAATTAATATTTTTGAAATAATATTTTCTTCTTACTTATCAAACACCATAAAATAAATTAAAAACAACTTATTGTTTTAAAAAAAATCCTGAAAAATGTTTTTCTCCGAGCCAAACACACCCTATATGGCTGTTTCTTAGAGTAGTTAAACTGATTCATTTGGATCAATGTGTCACTCACTATTTTTATTTTACATTACAAACACTACCCAAGGTCCCTATCCTTTGGCGGCTAGTCATCAAACTTGCCTTCTTTGGGAAAACTAAAGTTCCTTTCCTTATCTCCCGAAGAAATGGAAAATTATGATTTAGACTACACTGAAGTAATTGAATTAAATCAAAATGTGATTTCTGTATTAAAAGAGAACTATAATTGAATTGAATTATTAATATTGGAGTGAGATTGATTTGAATTGATTGTAACATACGAATTAATTCATGATTTGAGTTTCACGTTTTTTGTTTTTCTTTAAATGAAACTTGTCACGAAGTGGAAAGATTGACCAATTCAGTCCCGTGTTGGAATACTCAATCAGTTAGTTCACTCGGAGATGCATGAATTTGCAGGTATCATAATCATTTACCTTCAATTATATTAACGTTTTTCATGTGGATCTCTTAAAGTTGATCCAACATATGTAGAACCAATTTTAGAATATTACCTTGGGAAAAGATACTACCTAGTCATTAGAAATTTGTTTGGCACATGTTTGAATTTAATATCGAGATATGGCATTTCGATCCAAACTATTCCTAGGCACTAGCGTAGCAGCCCATTTAGTATAAAAATTTCAAACTTTTTTGTACTACAAAAGATCAAAAAGACACGTTCACTACAAAAAAATTAGATTTTTTTTGTAAAAGATCAAAAAGTCGTCACTAAAGGTCGACGAAAGATATTCATATTGAGCCTTCAAAAAATATCCCAAAACATGAATAATATGTGTATAATTAGTAAGTATACATTGTGGTCCGGATGCGCGGGAGCTTAGTGCACCGGCTGCCCTTTTTTTAGTAAGTGTTGATTGAGCCTTCAAAAAATATCTCAAGTATATATTGATTATACATTTATTAAACAAAAAATATACAATAATGATACATTTTCTAAACACATGCTGTAGGGATACTATTCTATACAACAATGTTTCCACACCCCTTTCATCCCCATCCCCATAGTGTATATCTAAATTATACAATTAAAATTTTGAAATAATATTTACTTCTTACTTACCAAACACCATAAAATAAATAAAAAATAACTAATTTTCAAAAAATATTTTTCTTCGAGCCAAACACACCCTATATGGCTGTTTCTTAAAACTGATTCATTTGGATCAATGTGTCACTCACTATTTTTATTTTACATTACAAACAATACGCAAGGTCCCTATCCTTTGGCGGCTAGTCATCACACTTGCCTTCCTTGGCAAAACTAAAGTTCCTTTCCTCATCTCCCGAAGAAATGGAAAATTATGATTTAGACTACATTGAAGTAATTGTTGGGTATTACAAAGGTTGCAGGAAATGGAAATTACAAGCAACTGCTAAAGTAAGAATTGAAATTACAATTCAACTAGAAATCTGAAAATTACAAAGATGAACTAGAAAAACTGAAAAACTGAAAAACTGAAAAACTGCTTTGTTTGTTTGCTGAGTCGAGTGTGGCACTCTGTCCTTAAGATAATATTGCCCCGTATGTATCCTTTATACGTCCTGGACAATTCGTCTCCCAAGATAAAACAGCAATGGAACACTTGAGCAAAGGAAACTCAAGAGCTACCTTGAAGAATATTGAGCAAGAAATGATGCAAGGAAGATGTAGGAAGAAACTGTTTTGCTTGTGTATTTTCGTGTATATTGCAAGTATATTTTCTATGCTCCTCAACAATGGTGTAGGGGTGTTTATATAGGTGAGGGAGGGTTGTTTAATCGCTTCCATAACAACCATTATTGGCCAAATAATGGCCATTATGGAGGTAGTAAAGTCACCAAAATAAATGGTGAAAAGACCAACGGATTTGGCCATTATAGAGGAGTAATTCAGCCAAAATAAATGGTGAATTGAGTGCTTGGCGTTTCGTTCGACCGTCGAACCAAACTCAGACATCTTGAAACTTCAGGACCAAATCAGACACCTTGAAACTTCAGGGACCGAATCGTACATCCGAAAGAATTCTCGTCCAAACTGTACATCCAAGCTTCGGGATCAAACTGCATTCTCGGAAAAGTTCTTCGCCCAAAGATAATATCCCACACCACGACCCGTGAACCCGTGAACCCGTGAGCCCGTGAACCCTAACCCGAATCGGACCGACGGCAAGCGGCGGCAAGCGCTGCGTGTGGTCTTTCCTCGAACCAAGCACATCTAGGTCCTCCTCCTTTAAACACATGGGATACCCTTGGGTCCCAAACCCCAAACCAATTTCGAGTCTTATATACACAACAATTCTTTCTTCCTCTACCGATGAGGAGAATTGAACATAACACCACACTTTCCATGCTTCAAACACCTCACTGTGAACCAATATCTCTTTCATTTCTCAATGAAATTTGACGATTCTTGGCCCTACGGTTATCTACGCATTTAGTACATCATGCATGTGTGAAGAACCTGATTCTCCAACATACGAATAACACTAGTGTTTAAGCCGATTAAAGTTGGTCGGTCGCAACTCCCGCCAAAGGCTAATTTCCAACAATCCCTCTTGAAAGAGATTTTGGCGCACTCACATGGTGTCTTTTCATTTCCAAAGAATATTTCAAATGACCGATGTTGCATAAGAGAGGTAGCATCGCCTTTGAACCTTCCATAGTTGAATACCATCGGACTTACTTACTGCGCGGTGAACGTGATGTCTTGAACCGTCAGTGTTTAGTGTAAGCCAAGTCAATGGTACCAACACAACAAATTCCCTTACTCTCTTCTTCGTAATGTTTTGTCCGTTTTGGCCATGGACAACGTCTTGGATTCTTAAGTGCGTTCATTTTGAGGTGGCCCGTCCTCGCACTTAAATAGGTGGTCTCCTACAAGGTATCCTGCTATACCCCACTTCACAAGTGTTAGGAACCTTTAAAAGTTTCCCAAGAACCTAACCTCAACTGTTGAGGATCATTGCAGGTTTTGAAAACTTAACCTTTACCCATACTGCAAATAGCACTTAACGTCTATCGCGGGAACGACTTTGGATTTGGTGTTTCTTTTCAGAAATCACTATCCGAAGTGCTCATACTTCCACTGAAGCGGTCAACTGAACCTTTACAACTTCGTTTTCCCATTGAACCAAATTACTGGGATCTCCAATTCGTAAGGTTGTGTTACCACTGTATTGGTCCTTATATTTTGGGTTTTAAGCCCATTCCCCTAGACAGGCAAGCCATCTGATCCTTGAGTAGGCCCTTTGTCAATGGGTCTGCTATATTATCCTTCGACTTGATGTAATTAATGGATATTATACCCGTGGTGATCAGTTGCCTAACGGTCTTATGCCTCCGTTGAATATGACGAGACTTGCCGTTGTACATAGTATTCCGTGCCCTTCCTAGAGCCGATCGATCGTCGCAGTGGATCATTACCGAAGGTACGGGTTTGTTCCAACACGGAACATCCTCTAAGAAGTCATGAAGCCACTCAGCTTCTTCTCCTGCTTTGTCTAAAGCGATAAACTCCGATTCCATTGTGGATCGGGCGATGCAAGTTTGCTTAGAGGATTTCCAGGACACAGCCCCACCATCAATTGTAAATATATACCCACTGGTGGACATAGTGTTCTCTATATCAGATATCCAGTTTGCATCACTGTACCCTTCTAGTACAGCTGGATATCTTGAATAGTGCAAACAGTAATTTAACATGTATTTCGTATTGTAATACCCTATTCAACGCCTTCCATTGATTATCACTTGGATTACGGGTGAACCTAGCCAACTTATTGATCACAGTAAGCAATATCGGTCGGGTGCGCTTTGTTATATACATCAAACTACCGATCACTGTGCATATCGCTCCTGGTATACAGTGCACCAAGATTTTATCAAGATTTTGATTTGTATCCATTGGTGACTTTATCGGTGAACTGCCTAACATCTCAAACTTTCTCAAAACATCCTCGATGTAGTGAGACTGAGATAAGACCATCCGTCAGGCGTCTTAGAGATTTTAATCCCTAAGATGACATCTGCGATACCCATATCCTTCATGTCGAAGCATTGTTTCAACATGTTTTTAGTCTCTAGGATTACCCTAGGATCGCTTCTCGTGATTAACATGTCGCTTACATACATGCATATCATAACAAATGAGTCGTAGTTACCTTTCGTGTAAACACATTTATCACACTCATTAATGGCGAACCCTTTCGATAGTAGAGTACTATCAAATTTTTGTGCCATTGTTTGAGCTTGTTTCAGCCCGCATGCAGATTTGATAAGTCGGCGGACTTTCTTCTCTTGCCCTTGAACCCACGTACCCCTCGGGTTGGTCCATATAGATATCTTCTTCCAAATCGCCGTTTAGGAAGGCCGCCTTAACATCCATCCGTGTATCTCAAGGTCACGCAGCTACGATCGCAATGAATACCCGTATGGATGTCATCCGATACCGGAGAGTATGTGTCAAAGTAGTCAAAGCCTTCGCTTGCCGATAGCCCTTGACTACCAACCTGGCTTTGTACTTGTCTATAGACCCATCTGCTTTGTATTTCCGTTTGAGTATCCACTTACACCCCAACGGTTTATTTCGGAGGAAGATCAACCAACTCCCAAGTATGGTTATGCAGAATGGAGCTTATTTCACTCTCAATAGCTTCTTTCCAGAGCGGTGCTTCTCGAGTTGACAACGCCTTAGCAATTGTCCTTGGTTCATCATTAACCATTTAACCTACAAAGTCGGGACCGGAAGGATTTATCCTTCCCGACCCTTTTACTTCGCCTTAGATCCATCTCCTCGAGTCTCCAACTTCCGAGAATCTGAACACTAGATTCCTGATGTTCAACCACCTCGAGATTCGCTAGATCTCAACCATTCGCATCCGGCGATCAAGGACTCCGGTTCTTGAGAGCTTTGTGCATAACCGTTTGAGAGAGGTTATGTCTTTCTCCTTTCTAGGAAAGGTACTTTCAAAGAATAGAGCATTCCTTGATTCCATTATTGTACCCTGGTGGATATCTGAAATATCTGACTTATGCACTAAGAAGCGATAAGCACTACTGTTATTTGCATATCCGATGAATATGCAATCTACAGTCTTAGGCCCAATCTTGACCTGCTTTGGCTTGGGTACTTCAACCTTTGCCAGACAACCCCACACCTTAAAATATTTTTAGGTGGGTTTCTTTCCCTTCCATAATTCATATGGGGTTTTGTCCTTACACTTATGTGGGACTCTGTTAAGAATCGTATTAGCGGTAAGGACGGCTTCTCCCCACATATTTTGGGGAAGACCGAAATTGATAAGCAAGGCATTCATCATTTCCTTTAATGTTCGGTTCTTACGTTCCGCCTCACCTCTTTATTTGGGTGAGTATGGAGCCCTCCTTTGATCAATAATCCCTTCTTGGGCACAGTATTCCTCAAAAGGCGCTACATATTCTCCCCCTCTATCGCTACGAATGGATTTAATTCGTAGGCTAAGTTGATTCTCAACTTCTGCTTTGTAACGTCGGAACGCTTCAAAGGCTTCATCCTTACTTTTCAACAAGTAAAGGTAACAATACCTTGTGCTATCATCTATAAATGTCACAAAGTACTTGTTCCCTCCTCTAGTTTGTGCAAACTTCAAATCACATATATCTGTGTGAATAAGTTCTAGAGGAGCGGTATTCCTTTCGACGGATCGAAAAGGAAGCTTGGTGAGTTTTGCCTCTACGCACACCTTACATTTATGTCGAGGGTTTACGTCGATAGAAGGCAACAACTCCATCTTTACCAGCCTTTGAATAGACTTGTTGTTTACGTGTCCTAATCTATGATGCCATAAATTAGAAGACTCAAGCAAATAAGAAAAAGGTTCAACTTTATTTCCTTGACGCAATACAGACATGGCATTCACTTTGAAGAGGCCTTCACAGACGAAGCCCCTCCCTACAAATGTGCCATTTTTAGTGAGTACAAACTTATTGGATTCAAATACTAGCCTAAAACCAAAGATTAACCAATAAAGGTCCGTAAATTAAATTTCTTCTAATCTCTAGGAGGTGCATCACTTCCTTCAGTAAGTTCCTTGCCTAAGTCATCTCCAGACCACCTTTCCAACCCCCATCACGTCGGAAGAAGCGTTGTTTCCCATGAACAGCTTCTTGTCGATCACGGTGTGTACGTGGAGAAGGCATCTTTGTTGGAACAGATGTGCCTAGTAGCACCTGTGTCCACCCACCACCGCATCGGATTTTCCACCAAGTTGGCTTCTAGCACCACCGCAGAGAATTATCGATCGTGTCATCCAGGAGCGTGTCCTTGATGACGCGTTTGCTTGAGCCTTGCCTTTGACTTGGCTTTCTGCTGTTGCTCGCCTTGAGCTTGCGGCATTCCTTGATCCTATGACTAGGTTTCCCACGGTGATGACAATTACCTCTCGAACATCTCTGCTGCAGGGCTTTGCCGTCTTTCTGAACTTCCGCATCTTGCTTGAGTTCCCTTTGGCCTCACCAGATTCGCCTTTGCCTCAAAGATGTTGTCTACCCTTTGGCAAGGTCTTCTTATTATCTTCCTGGATTTGCGGTTTGATAACAAGCTCTTCAAAGGTCATCTCCTTTGTCTTGAGTTTCAAGTAACTCATAAACTCATTCGATGAAGGAGGTAACTTTTCAATCAATGATGCAACCAAAAAGCGCTCGCTTGGCTTTAGTCCTTCCAAATCCAGGTGATGTAAAATCATTTGGAATTCCTGGACTTGGGACATCACTGCTTTGTCTGTCCACCATTTGGAATTTTAGAAATTTCCCAACGATGAACTTCTTAGTACCCGCATCTTGTGCGTTGTACTTCTTTGCGCTTTTTCCAATGCTCTTTGGCGGTGCCAACGGTAGAATATACCGTAGAGAGGGTCCGCCAAGCGCTTCAAAGATATAGTTCTTGCACATGAAATCGCTATGATTCCACGCATCACGAACCATCTTCATGCCGTTAACGACATGGATACCAAGGCCCCCTTCACCCGTTTCAGCAAGCGAAGCGTCCATTTCATCTCCAGCTTATGGAGGATCTTCCGTAAGGAACCGGGCCATGCCCATAACTGTTAAGTAGAACAACATCTTTTGCTGCCATCTTTTAAATTCTGATCCCATGAACTTTTCAGGGCGATCATGGTGGTGTGAAGAAGAGGGGGGAGCTCCAACAGTCGGGAAGGCAAAGCAGTATTCGCTTTGAACAAAGAGCAAAGAATGCAGAGTGAAAGCGGCGTGGTTATCGCCTTGGCCAAGAGCGGCAGTGGGGGAAGGCAAAGAACGCGTTGCCTCGAGAGGCAGCAGCAGTAGCAGCAACATCGGTCATATTTCCAGCCATGTTATTGCGTTTACCGTAAGCAAAGTATTGTCTTAAGTTGTTGGGTATTACAAAGGTTGCAGGAAACGGGAATTACAAGCAACTGCTAAAGTAAGAATTGAAATTACAATTCAACTAGAAATCTGAAAATTACAAAGATGAACTAGAAAACTCAAAAATCTAAACTCGCTTTGTTTGCTTGCTGAGTCGAGTGTGACACTCTGTCCTTAAGACAATATTGCCCCGTATGTATCCTTTATACGTCCTGGATAATTCGTCTCCCAAGATAAAACAGCAATGGAACACTTGAGCAAAGGAAACTCAAGAGCTACCTTGAAGAATATTGAGCAAGAAATGATGTAAGGAAGATGTAGGAAGAAACTGTTTTGCTTGTGTATTTTCGTGTATATTGCAAGTATATTTTCTATGCTCCTCAACAATGGTGTAGGGGGTGTTTATATAGGTGAGGGAGGGCTGTTTAACTGCCTCCATAACATCCATTATTGACCAAATAATGGCCATTATGGAGGTAGTAAAGTCACCAAAATAAATGGTGAAAAGACCAACGGATTTGGCCATTATAGGAGGAGTAATTCAGCCAAAATAAATGGCTGAATTGAGTGCTTGGCGTTTCTGTTTTGACCGTCGAACCAAACTGTACATCTTGAAACTTCAGGGACCAAACTGTACTTCTGGAAAAGTTCTCTGGCCCAAAAAGATAATATCAGAAGGCCCACAGCCCACAGCCCACAGCCCACAACCCACGACCCGTGACCCGTGAACCCGTGAGCCCGAGAACCCGAAACCCGGAATCGGAACCGTAATCGGACCGGAAGGGGGGGGGGGGCGGCGGCGGCGCGCGTGTGGTCTTTCCTCGAACCGAAGCACATCTAGGTCCTCCCTCCTTTAAACACATGGGATACCCCTTGGGGTCCCAAACCCCAAACCAATTTCGAGTCTTATATACACAACAATTCTTTCTTCCTCTACCGATGAGGGAGAATTGAACACAACACCACACTTTTCATGCTTCAAACACCTCACTTCGTGAACCAATATCTCTTTCATTTCTCAATGAAATTTGATGATTCCTGGCCCTACGGTTATCTACGTACTTAGTACATCATGCATGTGTGAAGAACCGGATTCTCCAACATACGTAACACTAGTGTTTAAGCCGTTAAAGTTGGTCGGTCGCAACTCCCGCCAAAGGCTAATTTCCAACAGTAATTGAATTAAATCAAAATGTGATTTCTGTATTAAAAGAGAATTATAATTAAATTGAATTATTAATATTGGAGTGAGATTGATTTGAATTGATTTTAACATACGAATTAATTCATGATTGAGTTTGAGGTTTTTTGTTTTTCTTTAAATGAAACTTGTTACGAATTGGAAAGATTGACCAATTCAGTCCCGTGTTGGAATACTCCATCAATTAGTTCACTCGGAGATCCATGAATTTGCAGGTATCATAATCATTTACCTTAATTCAATTATGTTAACACTCAAAAGTAATTTAAGTGTTTAGCCGAATTCAGTGACAGTCGAACTATTCTAGAGTCGAATTTACTACTAGCCCTCGACTACAAGAACTTCATCAGCTACTAAGGCATCTTAGCCGAGTTGTTAGTTAGAGGTACGACTGGGACCCACTCAGATGCAGACGCCTCAACGACCAAGTCAAAGGGATTTTCGGACCCCTAGAAGCGGTAACGACCAACAACAACTAAAAGAAATGACCATTATCTGAGCAAGAGGAGTAGAGGGCGAGAAAATCGGCACCACCTCCCCCATAGTCGGCCATTGAACTTAGTGGGTTACTTGATGGCTGACATGGGGCGGATCACGTTGTACAGTTTTTTTCCTTTTTTTACTATAAATAGGATCATTCTTTGTATATACAAACACAACCAATCAATCAAACAACTCAGTTTTTATCTATCTTTATCCTTTACTTTACTGTACTCAGCTGCATTCATGTTTCTTACCTCTTAGTTTACTCATACCACCGTCCTAACGCTTTCTGGAGTAGTTGGGGAATCCATTACTGGAAATTAGAGTTCCGTTTCCAGCCCAAATCCCTTAAGTTAAGGAATCAATTTGTCTCCCGATACGGTCAATTGATAAAACGACAGAGAACAGAATTCGGGGTGAGAACAAATTTGGCACACTCGATGGGACAATATGTGAATTAATAGCAAAGTTTGATTCTCCAGGTCAGGATCATTCTTGGCTTATGCACCTAACGTCCGGTAAGAAAATGAACCCCGAGTCCAGTTCACATCCTAAACAAAATCCTCCCAGAAAGAACAACGAAGCAGCAACGTCCTCGGGTATGCCTACATCAGTTGATACCCCTCCACTTCCTCCATCAATCTAAGCTATGGAAGAATCTAGCCGATCTGAAGGTCCAATCATAATAACCACGTCTTTTATTAGACAACAGACCGACTTGGGCCTCCACGATATTATGTACCAAGTTTATAAACAGTTGGCTGACATTGTGAAGCCGATGGTACATAATGAGGTTCTGCAAGCGAGGGAGATGGAAAACAATCGAATGCACCCAGGAGAATGTTCGGCTAGTTCTGTCATCCCTATGACGAGCAGTGATGTTCAGCATGAGTTCGTGACTCCCGGTGTTGTTCCTCAGTCGCATGTTCATCAGCTAGTGCATACTCAGGTGCAGCCGATAGCGCACCTAGGAACACAAGCCCAATCGTATGGCAACAACACATTGCATGGTCACCGCCGAACCTTGGGGGGCAATATATGCCACTTGACCAAGCGAGTCTGCAGTATGGGCAGATCAACATGGCTCGGAGACCAGTTCAGGCTCCAAGACACTTTGGATTGCCGCCCGTTATGCAGTACATTTCTACGAACGACCCTACGATGCAGGCGAACAATGTTGGCCAGCCGAATTGGCAGCCGATGGCCCCTGGATTTGACTTAGCTTGGCTATCTGGTGACGCTGTTTACAGTGGAATACCATTCCAGCAGTCATTGCTATTATCTAGTCCATACCTTCCAGGAAGCATAAATTTTCTAAGAACGGCCGACGTCCAAGGAGAGAAGCCATGGAATACTGTTCCACCTTATCCTTAGGCTCCGTTAGCCATTCCAGGAGCTCAGGTTGCAAGCTTTGGTGGCCATACCCAACAGCAGCAATGGGGCATTACTCCACTTATTAGTAATGGCCAGCAGACCACCTACAACCTTCAAAACCCTGTCTAATAGAGTGCAGAATGGAGGCCGCCAGTGCAGAACGCCTACCAGCCGAATCCAGTCGAGAATCGGCAGGGGATGTCACAATTGATAAACCCGGAAGTTATTGCTAATACCATGTAGAGGTACTTTAGAATCCAACTAAAACCGTAGGATAGACCTGTTTATAAGAAGCCTTACCCTAATTGGGTATATCGGATAGCACCTTTGTCGATGGGCTTTAAAACGCCGGAGTTTGCCATCTTTTCTGGCGATGTCAAATCCACTATCGTGCACATCTGTAGATTTACTGCCCAATGCGGCGAGGTTGGCCAGAATGAGTATCACAAGTTGCAGCTATTCCCTCTCTCTCTAACGGGAATAACCTTCACATGGTACTCCTCTTTGGCTCCTGATTCTGTACAGAGTTAGGCTGACATGGAGAGTTGCTTCTATGATAGGTTTTATTGGCCCCAACCTCAGGTTACCATGACTGATCTAATGAATCTCAAGAAGCAGGTCGATGAATCGGCTGCTGATTTTATCGAGAGATTTAGAAAGAAGGTTGGGAAATGCACCGTACACTTCTCCGAGTCTGAGTGTGCCCACATGATAAATAACAACATGCACCCTCAGTTAAAAGAGAAGTTGGTTGGACAATCCTGATCTGACATGAGCCAATTAGCCGAAAGGGATAGCCAAATAGAGCAGTAGGTCTAGGAGAAGGAGCGGAGAAGAGGCAGCCGAAATCGAGGCTCCCACTTGGTATCCATCATTGAAGCGGTTGAGTTCGACTCAAAGTTAGCCGACTGTGCGATAGATGCAATGGTGGCTGAGATTGTTAGGGGTAAGGTTTACTCTTGCCTAGCCTTGAAAGCTGTAAAAGGCAAGGAGACGAGTTCATCCGATGACAAGGTCGGTTACTCGTTTGACATCATGAAGGCAGATCAGATGTAATATCACGTAATTTCTGAAAATGGTTTGAAGAGCTAGACATATGTAAGTAGACTTGAGGCTAAGAAAATTTCATTAGATGGAGGTATGCACATCAAGAGTTCAATATGTAAAAGGATAAAACCCCAAAATAAATTTGGAAGTAATAAGTGTGACGACGGGGATTGGAAAAAAAATTGGTGTGCGCATAAAGAAGAGGTCCCTATTGCTATCTTGGATCGACAAGTCCGCAAGCTGAGGACTAAAGAAGTAGCCTCTGTGAAAGTTCTGTGGTGAAATAAGAATGTGGAAGGGGTGAAATGGGAGGCCGAAGAGGAAATGCTGCACAAATATCCATTTCTATTCCAGACTAACGTCGAGGTTCCAAGAGAAGCATAATGTGAGTTCTATTTTCATGCTATAAGTCTGATGTAGATGTAGTAATGTATGTGATAATATATGATTCTGTGAACAAGTAGTTGTATTCGCTGGTTACGCGACAAGGAGTAGATATGTCACCCCAACATTCGAGGACGAATGTTTCTAAAGGGAGAATGATGTAACATCCCGTAATTTTGGGCAATGGTTTGAACAGCTAGACATATGTAAGTAGACTTGAGGCCAAGGAAATTTTGTTAAATGGAGGTATGCACATCACGAGTTTAGTATGTAAAAGGATAAAACCACGAAATAATTTTGGAAGTAACAAGTGTGACGACGGAGATCGAAAATAAATATGGCGTGCACATAAAGAGGCGATGTACTGGTATTATATCGCAGGATTATGCCATTGAGTAGACGAATGTCTTATAAATCATTAATATTTAAGTGAATTGGGATCACAAAATTAATTGTGTATAATTGATTAATTGTTGGATTGATTAATCATAATGGGGAGACAAGCTTAATGGGGATAAATACGTGTAGCTTTAAAAAGATCCTAAATGACTAAGCCTAAGTAAACTAAATGGTGGCACCTCGTGAAGTTGGCCATCGATATGGGGATTAATTAGTATAGGGGGGATCGTGGTTTATTAATCTAAACCCCACCAAGACCTTTTTAGATAAGCAACATAGTCCACTTTAGGAGAAGGAGATACAACACCCATTTTTAAGTACTAGGAATTAGGAATTGTAACGTCCTAAACAAAGAGCAGCAATATTCATTTCATTTAGTAAAACAAAGACCAAAAGAAATGTTCCACTCATTCTTTCACTTGGAGAAATTTCTCCTTTTCATTTGTTTTAAATTCTATGTTGTGCTCTGGAAATTCGTGGCAGTACCGTTGTTAACATAACAACCATGTTGCTTCTACTTTAGCGAAATGAAGGTATGTTAAGGCAAATTATTTCTTTCTTTTGGCATGCTCCATGTAACGAAATATAACCGTGATATTGTTCTATAAATTATTCTACTCTTAATAGTTAAGGAATGTTCATATTATTGATTCCTATGTTAAAAGCATGTCTAAAGATGTTCCTAAATCCTTATTGAGGTATATGGAAAAGATGTTAAATATTCCCAATGTTGGCCGAAGGTACAAATATATTATGTCACCCGATAAGTTCAAAATGTGTCATTGTAAATCATGCATTTTTATTTGTATTATATTCATATATTACCCTGGACCCACATGTGTTATATACACTACTATATGGTATCAATATATATATGTAGGGGATGGGGAAAAGGGAATGGCGTTATATACGCGTCACCACCTGCAGCTGGTACATATATCATGAAAAGAAAGATGCCCATGTGAGACCAATATTGATGCCCTTGTGTGGCCAATATGATATGATGCCCTTGTGTGACCGATATAACCTAATGCCCAGATAGGTGGTTATGGGAAGGAAGATGCCATTGTGTGGCTTATATTTATATGTATACCGCTTTTACATTATGCATAACATTGAGGCATATGTATTAAGGCCCTCAGAGACATTTACTGCTGGTCAGCTGTTTCTCTTTCAGTTTACTGTTATATCCCTGTTATACTATTGATCATTGTTTACATACTCGATACATCAGTCGTACTGAGGTCCCTTTTGTCGGGGAACGTTGCATTTCATGCCCGTAGGTTCACGTAGATAGGGCGATGATCCACGTTAGTACTTTGCTGACTCAGCGAATTTTGGAGCACTCTCCTTATTGCGGAGTGTTGGTCTATCTTGGTACGATAATTTTTGCATGTGTATATAGGTATGGCGGGACCCTATCCCGACCTTTTGATGTCATATACTCTTAGAGACTTGTAGACGATGTCCTGTGTGTAGTAGTCATGTAAGGCCTCGTCGGCCATAGTGTATATATGTATAAGTTGGGTTTCTGGTTTACTGTTTATATGCTTATATATATATGTCAGCAGAGTACTGAGTGGCGGCCTTTGTGGCCGCGGATAATTATGGGTAGATGTTAAATGTATGACTAATGGTACCCGGCGGGTAGGTTCTGGGTACCCATCGCGACCCTCCGGGTTGGATCGTGACAAACTTGGTATCAGAGCAATGTCTGTCCTAGAGAGTCTACAAGCTGTGTCTAGTAGAGTCTTATTTATGGGTATATTGTGCACCATACTTATAAGTAAGAGGCTACTTGACATTTAGGGATGGTTTCTATTCTTTCATCTCATAAATCGTGCAGTAAAGCTAAGTTATAAGTATTTCACTCCTAATCCGTCTCGTGTTTATGATTCCAGCAATGACCATAGTAAAGAAGAAGTCCAAGAGTATGAGGGCGTTAAATAAGGCTACAGGCGAACATACTAGCTGATTGCCATCCGCTAGTGAGGGCCAGAGTGAGACCCACAACGTGACTTCTTCGTATGATTCCCCAGTTCACCACCATCGGAGGAGATTAGTGAAGCTGCAGTACCCCCAGTTCCTTCACATGATACTCCAGCTGATGATCTTGATATGCGTAGTGCGGTACAGTTATTGACTCGAATAGTAGCCGCTCAGGCCCAACGTCTAGGTTTCCAATCCTATGATAGAGCTGCTAGCGCGAGAGATTGAGATTTCATTAATGTAGATCCTCCGGTATTCACGGGATCAGACCTGAATGCGAACTCGCTGAATTTTTCTGATTCAGATACAGCGTACCTTGCGGGTAATGGATGCTACCGATACTGAGTTGGTAAAGTTTATTTCTTATAGACTGCGGGATGTCGCGGTGACTTGGTATGAGACATGTGAGAAATCTGGGGGACCTCGTACTCCACCAGCAGGATGTAGAGAATTCTCAGAGGCCTTCTTACAACATTATCTGCCGGTCGAGCTTCGACGGGCCAGGCAAGACAAATTCCTACGTCTTGAGCAGGGCAACATGAGTATTCGAGAATATAGCTTGAAGTTTAATTCATTGGCCAGATATGCTCCTACGATTATAGATGAGATGAGTGACCGGATACACAGGTTTGTTACCGGCTTAGGGTCGCACTTGGTCAACGAGTGTACTACGACTTCTTTGAATCTGAATATGGATATTGCTCGCATTCAGGCTTATGCACAGAATTTGTAGGATCGTAAGAGGCAACAACGGGTAGATCGAGAATATGATAAGAGCCAGCATAAGAGGGATCGATTAGTAGGTGACGTAAGAGAGTTCATAGGTGGGCCCAGGACACAACTTTATAGACGACCATAGTACATGACAGCTAGTGCATCATTATTATTTTTGAGGTCAAGGGTTGATCGGGTTGTTCAATCGGGACCAGGTCAGAGTTCATAAGTGTCTGAATCTTATTACAGAGGGGACTCTATTCAGATGAGACCGCCGTTGGCTCGATGTGAGTAATGTGGTAAGATCTATTTAGAGTCGTGCCAACAAGGATCAAGGGTATGTTATTCTTGTGGTGAACGTGGTCATATTAGGCGAGAATGTCTTACAGGAGGAGAAGGTGTTAGAGCCCAACCGGTCGGATCTGCAGCAACTTCATCACATTCAGTGCGCTTGTCAGGGCAAGGTCAGCAGATATTATCCTGTCGAGGCAGAGGTAGGGGTGGAGCAACTAATTTTGGTGGGGGGCAGAACCACACTTATGCATTGATGGGATGATAAGATCAAAAGTCCTCACCTAATGTCATTACATGTATATTATCGGTCTTTTCACACAATGTGTATGCGTTATTAGATCCAAGCTCCAATTTATCATATATCACCCTTTTTATTGCCTGTAAATTTGGTTTGGAGCCTGAGTTGATAAGAGATCCATTTGTGGTATCTACACCAGTTGGTGAGTTAATAGTTGCTAGACGGGTCTACCGAAATTGTGCAGTATTAGTTTGTAGCCATCAAACCCTAGCGGATTTGGTAGAACTAGAAATGGTTGATTTTGATATTATTATGGGCATGGATTGGCTAGCATCATGATAAGCTAATGTTGATTGCTGAACAAAGATTATTAGATTTCAGTTCCTAGGCGAGCCAGTTCTTGAATGGAAGGGTAATACGACGTCGCCAAACGGTAGGTTTATTTCATACCTTAAGGCAAGAAAGATGATCTCTAAAGGTTGTATATACCATCTTGTTCGGGCAAGAGATGTTGAAGATGAACCACCTAATTCTTAATCAATTTCAGTGTTTAGTGAGTTTCTTGATGTATTTCCAGACGAACTTCTAAAAGGGAAATTGAGTTCGGTATAGATGTGTTACTAGACACTCAACTGATATCTATTCCTCCTTATAAAATGGTTCTAGTTGAATTGAAGGAATTAAATGAGCAATTAAAATATTTTCTTGAGAAAGACTTTATTAGGCCTGGCATATCTCCTTGGGGTGCGCCGGTATTGTTCGTACGAAAGAAAGATGGTTAGTTACGGATGTCTATCGACTATCGGCAACTGAACAAAGTTACTATCAAGAACAAGTATCCTCTTCCCCGAATTGACGATTTGTTTGACCAGTTACAAGGTGCGAGATGTTTCTCAAAGATCGACCTAAGGTCAGGATACCATCAGCTAAGGTTTAAGGAGAAGGACATTCCGAAGACGGCTTTCAGAACAAGATATTGGCACTTCGAGTTCTTAGTAATGTCATTTGGACTCACAAATGCACCAGCAACATTTATGGATGTAATGAACATCGTGTTTCACCTATTTCTGGATGTATTTGTGATAGTATTTATAGATGATATTCTGGTTTATTCTCACTCAGAAGCGGAGCATGTGGATCATTTATGAATAGTACTACAGACGCTCTGAGATCATAAGTTGTATGCAAAGCTCTCAAAGTGTGAATTCTGGTTGAAATCAGTGGCTTTTCTTGGTCATATAGTGTCAGACGAAGGTATAAGAGTTGACACTCAGAAGATTGAAGCGGTGAAGAATTTGCCGAGGCCTACGACTCCATCAGAGGTTCGCAACTTTCTAGGCTTAGCTGGCTATTATAGAAGGTTTGTAGAAGGGTTTTCCACCATATCAGCACCATTAACAAAGTTGACACAAAAGGCTATAAAATTACAGTGGTCTGATGCTTGTGAGAGAAGTTTCCAAGAGTTAAAGGATAGACTAACATCCACACCAATCCTTACTCTCCTAGAGGGTCCAGAAGGCTATATTGTGTATTGTGATGCCTCAGGAGCGGGTTTAGGATGTGTGTTAATGCAGCATGGTAAAGTGATTGCCTATGCTTCAAGGCAATTGAGGAAATATGAGAAAAACTATCCGACACACGATTTGGAGTTGGCCGTAGTGGTCTATGCACTGAAGATTTGGCGGAACTACTTGTAAGGTGTTCATGTAGACATTTTCACGGATCATAAAAGTTTGAAATACATATTCAAACAGAAGGAGTTGAACTTGAGACAAAGGATATTGCTTGAATTATTAAAGGATTATGATGTGGACATTTTATATCATCCCGGTAAAGCTAATGTAGTAGCAGACGCGCTCAGTCGTAAGTCGATGATCAACTCGACTCCGGTGTAGGTCGAAGGAAGGAATTAGTAAGAGAACTTCATCAGTTAGCTAGTTTGGGAGACCGGTTAAGGGATTCAGAGTATGGTGGTTTTGTGATTCAGAATGTGTCAGAATCGTCCCTTATATCGGAAGTTAAGGAACGTCAGTGGGAAGACCCTAATTTGAGGAAAATCAGAGAAGACATTCAATAGAATAAGACCACAACCTTTGAGATTGACGAACATGGAGTTCTCAGACACCAGGGCCGTTTATGTGTTCCAAATGTAGCAGGATTACTAGGTAGAATTATGACGGAAGTCCATTGCTCACGATATTCCATTCATTCAGGATCTACTAAAATATACCATGATCTCAAGAGCATTTATTGGTGGAACGACATGAAGAGGAGCGTGGCGGAATTTTTAGCTCAGTGTCCTAATTGTCAGCAAGTAAAAATAGAGTACCAAAAGGCCAATGGCTTGACTCAGAACATTGAGATTCTGATGTGAAAATTAGAAATGATTAATATGGATTTCGTTACGGGTTTACCTCGCTCTTACCGTAAGTTTGATTCTATTTGGGTAAATGTTGATAGATTAAACAAATCAACTTATTTCTTGCCAGTCAACACTACTTACACAGCCGAGGACTACGCGAAGTTGTATATTAAGGAGATTGTTCGCCTTCATGGTGTGCCTATCTCTATTATATCTGACCGAGGTGCACAGTTTACAACTAACTTCTGGAAGTCATTTCAGAAAGGTTTAGGCACTCAAGTTAATCTTAGCACAACTTTTCATCCTCAGACAGATGGACAGACCGAGCGTACAATTCAGACATTCGAGGACATGCTACGAACTTGTGTATTGGATTTTAAGGGAAATTGGGATGATCATTTACCCCGTATTGAATTCGCGTACAATAACAGTTATCATGCTAGCATTAAAATGGCTCCATACGAGGCTCTGTATGAATGAAGGTGTAGATCTCCTATCGGATGGTTTGAGGTAGGCGAATCAGAGTTATTTGGACCTGACTTAGTACACCAAGCCATAGAGAAGGTGAAGCTTATCCAAAAATGGTTGTTAATGACTCAGAGTCGTCAGAAGTCATACACATATGTGTGACGGCGAGACTTAAAGTTTCAGGTAGACGATTGGATCTTTTTGAAGATTTCGCATACGAAGGGTGTAGTAAGATTCGGAAAGAAGGGAAAGCTCAGCCCAAGGTATATTGGGCCATATCGTATAATTCGAAGAATTGGTCAAGTAGCTTACGAGTTTGACTTACCTTCAGAGTTAGAATTTGGTCATTCGATTTTCCATGTTTCCAAGTTGAGAGCGTGTATTGAAGATCCTTCCTGAGTTGTGCCGATTGATGATGTGACGATTACGGGGAACTTATCTTATGAAGAGGTTCCTATTGCTATCTTGGATCAATAAGTCCGTAAGCTGAGGACTAAAGACGTAGTCTCTGTGAAAGTTCTGTGGTGAAATAAGAATGTGGAAGGGGTGACATGGGAGGCGGAAGAGAAAATGATGCACAAGTATCCATTCCTATTCCAGACTAACGTCGAGGTTCCAAGAAAAGCATAATGTGAGTTCTATTTTCATGCTATAAGTCTGATGTAGATGTAGTAATGTATGTGATAATATATGATTCTGTGAACAAGTAGTTGTATTCGCTGGTTACGTGACAAGGAGTAGATATGTCACCCCAACATTCGAGGATGAATGTTTTAAAGGGAGAAGGATGTAACATCCCGTAATTTTGGGCAATGGTTTGAACAGCTAGACATATGTAAGTAGACTTGAGGCCAATGAAATTTTGTTATATGGAGGTATGCACATCAAGAGTTTAGTATGTAAAAGGATAAAACCACGAAATAATTTTGGACGTAACAAGTGTGACGACGGGGATCGAAAATAAATTTGGTGTGCACATAAAGAGGCGATGTACTGGTATTATATCGCAGGATTATGCCATTGAGTAGACGAAGGTCTTATAAATCATTAAGATTTAAGTGAATTGGGATCACAAAATTAATTGTGTATAATTGATTAATTGTTGAATTGATTAATCTTAATGGGGGACAAGCTTAATGGGGATAAATACATGTAGCTTTAAAAAGGATCCTAAATGACTAAGCCTAAGTAAACTAAATGGTGCCAGCTCGTGATGTTGGCCAGCGCTATGGGGATTAATTAGTATGGGAAGGGGGGGAGGGGGATCATGGTTTATTAATCTAAACCCCACCGAGACCTTTTTAGATAAGCAACATAGTCCACTTTAGGAGAAGGAGATACAACACCCATTTTCAAGTACTAGGAATTAGGAATTGTAACGTCATAAACAAAGAGCAACAACATTCATTCCATTTAGTAAAACAAAGACCAAAAGAAACGTTCCACTCATTCTTTCACTTGGAGAAATTTCTCCTTTTCATTTGTTTTAAATTCTATGTTGTGCTCTTGAAATTCGTGGTAGTAACGTTGTTAACATAACAGCCATGTTGCTTATACTTTAGCGAAACGGAGGTATGTTAAGGCAAATTATTTCTTTCTTTTGGATGTTCCATGTAACGAAATATAACTGTGATATTGTTCAATAAATTATTCTACTCTTAGTAGTTAGGGAATGTTTATATTATTGATTCCTATGTTAAAAGCATGCTTAAAGATGTTCCTAAATCCTTATTGAGGTATATGGAAAAAATGTTAAATATTCCCAATGTTGGCCGAAGGTACAAGGATAGTATGTCACCCGATAAGTTCAGAATGTGTCATTGTCAATCATGTTTTTTTATTTGCATTATATTCATATATTACCATGGACCCACATGTGTTATATACACTACTATATGGTATCAATATATATATGTAGGGATGGGGACAAGGGAATGACGTTATATACGCGTCACCACCTGTAGCTGGTACAGATATCACGAAAAGAAAGATGTCTATGTGGGGCCAATATTGATGCCCTTGTGTGGCCAATATGAAATGATGCCCTTGCATAGCCGATATAACCTGATGCCCAAAGAGGCGGTTATGGGAAGGAAGATGCCCTTGTGTGGCCATTATTTATATGTATACCGTATTTGCATTGTGCATAACATTTAGGCATATTGTATTAGGGCCCTCAGAGGCATTTACTGCTGGTCAGATGTTTCTGTTTCAGTTTACTATTATATCTCTGTTATACTATTGATCATGGCTGACAAACTCGGTACATCAGTTGTACTGACGTTCCTTTTATCGGGGGACGCTGCATTTCATGCCCGTAGGTTCACGTAGACAGGGCAACGATCAATGTTAGTAGGTTGTTGACTTAGCGGATTTTTGAGCACTCCCCTTGTTTCAGAGTGTTGGTCTATCTTGGTACGATAATTTTTGCATGTGTATATGGGTATGGCGGGGCCCTATCCCGACCTTTTGATGTTATGTACTCTCTTAGAGACTTGTAGACGGTGTCCTGTGTGTAGTAGTCATGTACGGCCTCGTCGGCCATGGTGTGTATATATATAAGTTGAGTTTCTAGTTTACTGTTTCTCTGCTTATATATATATATATCAGTAGAGTACTGAGTGACGACCTTTGTGGCCGCGGATAATTACGGGTAGATGTTAAATGTATAACTAGTGGTACCCGATGGGTAGAGTCCGGGTGTGTCGCGACCCTCCGATTTGAGTCATGACTTCAGATCTTTAATCAGTTGCTCAAAGATAAGCATATTCGACTGCTTGATGGTCATAGGATTCCGCCTACCGAGGAACTCAAAGATAAGAAGTACTGCAAGTGGCATAATTCATACATCCACTCTACTTCTAATTGTGTGGTCTTCAGAAAGGCGATCCAAAATGGCATCCAAGAGGGGAGGTTCAAGCTAGCCGACATGAGTATGGCTGAAATGTCTATTGATACCGACCCTTTCCCGCAATACAAATAACTATGGTATCTTTTGCTAAGCCCGATGAGTCAAGGGACAACAAAGGGAGACAACCGATAAAAATGGTGTGTTTCCCAAAGAAACCTACCGAATGGGAAAAGGCCACAAAGACCTCTGTGTTCAACCGGTTAGGCCTCCTAAATGACATTCGTAATGACAGCCAGCCACTTAGAAGCAGTTTTCATGGCTGCCCTAAATACTCGAGGGACTCTGAACGAGAACTTCAGGAATACATCATGAGGTTTAAAAGGGTCCCTTTCAGCGCCAGGCATAAGCCTGAGGGGAAAGTACGGATGCCAACCAACCGGCAGCTAGCATGCCTCGAATAGATGAAGAACCACTCCCGAAAACTAAATAGAGGGTGGTTGAGTTTAATGTAAATGAGGGTGTTTCGCCTTTGCGTATCACGATAAGAAATGAGGACCAGACGAGACCCCAGAAAATGATTAAACCAGCCGCCAACACAGAAGAGGGGAAGTGGTCTGTCAATCAGGCTCCCGAAAAGAAAGAGGTACCACTGAGAGTCGTATTCAGGACTCAGAAAAGAAGGATGCAACATGCCAAGGACTTGCGTAAGATGCAACAGACATTGTATCTAATTTCCAACACCAAGGCAGTCGAAAATTATGAGATTCCTGAGTCTGCCGTAGCCGAGGCTATCGAGCGAGCATTTGACTCAGTTGCTTCAGGGGTAATGTCGCTTGAAGGAGAGACGTCGGGTCAACCTTAGCTGGATGAAAATCCTACCGATAACCCGACAGAGGAACCCCGACAAGAGAATGTGGCCCCGGATAGACCTCTAACCGAGGCAATCCCACAGATCGTGCAGAGGATTCAGTCAGAGGATCCCTATCCGGTCCCCATTTGTCTCAAAGAAATAGAAGATATGAGCTTCTGGTCAGCCGAATTGGATGAAGGAGGGGACTCCGTCCTCAATTTATTTAGCCATGACCCCGTTGATGAGATGTGGGCAGACACTGAAAGGGTCAGCCTAATCCCATGTAAATTCTGGGCCAGCCACTCCGCGCTGGATAACTTAGAAGGTGATGTTTGCGTAGAAGACGCAGAATGGGCAACAATAGCCGATACCCCGACTAGGGACAATTTGAGCACTGTATTTGGTACACCTACAACAGATATGGTTAAACACCTCAAACCCTTTTAAGTTAAGGCTTACATTAACGGCAAAATTATTAGTCGGGTGTTTGTCGACAATGGGGCTGTGGTGAATGTGATGCCGCTGCTTACCTTGAAGGATTTTAACAAAACAAAGGAGGAATCCATCCCAACTAACATGAAAATGGTTAGCTTTATGGAGAAGCCTCTGAAGCATTGGGGATTCTAGTAGCAGAAATCACTGTAGGTCGTAAGACAGTCAGGTCTGCCTTCTTTGTAATAGATGGAAAGTCGTCCTACACCGTTCTGCTGGGCAGGGATTGGATTCACATCAGCCGATGCCTTCCTTCTACCATGCATCAAAAGCTAATATTTTGGGACGGAGACAAGATAAAAATCATCCCAGCGGATGATAACTCATTCCCACCAGGGGTTCAGAATGTAGAGGTTGTCCTCTATTCACCCTATGTGCCTCCCATAGCCGTCACAGAGTAGTATGAAGAAGGATCTTGGAAATCCTGTAATCTTACCTCGCGAGGGTTTGAAATAAAATAATTAGTCGAACCACAACTTACCTTGGAGGATTTAAATAGTTGAGGAAACCCAAATCATACATGACATGTGGCATCGGCTGACCGCCCTAAGTTCTGAGGCAAGGATAGCCGAGGCATCACAAATGGGGAACCACGACAACAAACCAATGCTTGCAGCCGATGAAGTTGAGCTGCCAATGGGACTTGAATCGTCCATAAGAAGGGCTATGCCTAGTTTTGTGTCTCAAGATCCTTTGGAATATATCAACTTGGGAACTGAAGAAATCCCTCGGCTAACACATATTAGTGGTTTATTGAAGGAAGAAGACAAACAAGGTATAACGGCCCTTCTACTGCAGTATAAAGACTGCTTTGCATAGGATTATCATTAGATGCCTGGGCAGGCACGTACTTTGGTAGAACGTAGATTGGCAATCAAGAAGGGTTTCAAACCCCAAAAACAGTAGCCCAAAAGGTACCACCCTCAACGGATGCCTCAAATCAAAGCCTAGATCAAATGACTGCTGAAAGCCGGGTTTATCAGAAAGTATGTGGAATAGTTGGCAAATGTCGTACCAGTCAAGAAGAAGAATGGCAAGGTTTGGGTATGTCTTGATTACAGGAACCTAAATCTAGCCACTCCTAAAGATGAGTACGTCATGCCAATAACCGATATGCTAGTCGACTCAGCAACCACTAATGGTGTATTGACCTTCATGGATGGATACTCTGTCTATAATCACATATCGGTAGCCGGGGATGACATTCACAAAACCGCCTTCAGATGTCCAGGAGCGTTGGGCATTTTCGAGTGGGTAGTTATGCTGTTTGGTCTGAAGAACGATGGTGCCACTTATCAAAGGGCAATAAACACCATCTTCCATAACTTGATCGACAAGACTATGGAGGTTTACATCGATGATGTAGTAGTGAAGTCTAAGGACTTCAAGGATCATTTAGCCGATCTTGAACAAACATTAAAAAGAATGAGGATTCATAATCTCAAAATGAATCCAGCCAAGTGCATGTTCAATATATCGGCTGACAACTTCCTTGGCTTTTTGGTACACAAGAAAGGCATCAAAAGGACCCATGCGCTTCCATTCGGCTTTAATGACCAACTTCACTCGGTCCAACCAACTCGAATAATGAGCGATCTTAGTCGGCCAAGTCCGAAGGTAAGCCGAGCAACGACCACCGGTGAACCAATCACAAGTAGAAAGAAAGTCATGGGTTATCGGGCTGAGGTACTGAAATAAGAGAGAATCATCTTGTTCCGGTCCACCGTACAGATTTAGAACCAGTTGTTCATCAACGAAGGCCAAAGCAGAGGTCAGGTCACTATCGGCTAGAATGATTTTTCTTGATCTTCGAGATGAAAAAGATGAAGCTATGGTTTCCAACTAATAAAAGGGCCAAAGAGTAGGTGAGAAACCTATGGAGGGATACCTTTGCTTAAATCACCTTCAGAGGCGCGACTGATATTAATTTATTATTTTCAAAAGCACAGCCAAAAATCATCAGAGCCAATTCGTGGTAATGGAGACGCCTCGGTTAAAGGGGGAATACATTTCAAGAATTGATCATCATTGCATGCACTGGAGACGAGACGATTGAAGTGACATGAACGACTGTCATATTGAAACGATGGCTACTTTCGGATACATCAACTCAACAGTCACACTCGAGTTAATCTAGGGGGGCAATTGTTAATACTCAAAAGTAATTTAAGTGTTTAGCCGAATTCAGTGACATCCGAACTATTCCAGAGCTGAATTTACTCCTATCCCTCTACAAGAACTTCATCGGCTACGAAGGCATCTTAGCCGAGTTGTTAGTTAGAGGTACGACTGGGACCCACTCAGATACCGACGCCTCAACAACCAAGTCAAAAGGGTTTCCGGACCCCTAGAAGCGGTAACGACCAACAACAGCTAAAAGAAATGGCTATTATCTGAGCAAGAGGAGTAGAGGGTGAGAAAATCGGCACCACCTCCCCCATAGTCGGCCATTGAACTTAGTGCGTTACTTGATGACTGACTTGGGGGGGGATCACGTTGTACAATTTTTTTCCTTTTTAACTATAAATATGATCATTCTTTGTATATAAAAACATAACCAATCAATCAAATAACTCAATTTTTATCTATCTTTATCCTTTACTTTATTTATCATTTACTTTACGGTACTCAGCTGCATTCATGTTTTTTACCTCTTAGTTTACTCATACCACCGTCCTAACGCTTTCTGAAGTAGTTGGGGAACCCATTGCTGGAAATTTGAGTTCCGTTTCCATCCCAAATCGCTTAAGTTAAGGAATCAATTTGTCTCCCGATACGGTCAGCCGATAAAATGAAAGAGAACAGAATTCGGGGCGAGAACAAATTATATTAACATTTTTCATGTGGATCTCTTAAAGTTGATTCAACATATGTAGAACCAATTTTAGAATATTACCTTGGGAAAAGATACTACCTAGCCATTAGAAATTTGTTTATCACATGTTTGGGTTTAATACCGCGATATGGCCTTTTGACCCAAACTATTCATAGGCACTAATGTAGCAGCTCATTCACTACAAAAAATTTAGACTTTTTTGTACTACAAAAGATCAAAAAGTCACCACTAAATGTTCATTACAAAAAAATCAGACTTTTTTTGTAAAAGATCAAAAAGTCATCACTAAAGGTCGACGAAAGATATTCATATTGAGCCTTCAAAAAATATCCAAAAACATGAATAATATGTGTATAATTAGTAAGTATACGTTGATTGAGCCTTCAAAAAATATCTCAAGTATATGTTGATTATACATTTATTAAACAAAAATATACATAATGATACATTTTCTAAACATATACTGTAGGGATACATATTCTGTACAACAATGATACAGTTTCTATATATATGGTAGATTTTCTATATAGCAATAATACAATTTATATACATATGGTGAAATTAAATGCAAAAAGGTTTAAAATGAAATTAATTTTAAATGGCGGCTTAATAAAGAGACATTTGTGTTAATCAACCAATATTGTCCACATCGGGCCAAGACCGCACGATTTTTCTCCAAAGGCCCCACATCCATTAATAGTTATCAACACCTTATAAATAGGTTGCTTTTCTTTTTTCAGCTACAAATATGAGACTATGTTAACACACGCCAAACACTATTAGGTTTAAAAAGAGTCTTACAAAGTTGATGAACATGATTGGAGTGGAGGTCCTTGTTAAAAATTGTTGTTGTAGAGTATAAAATTATATGTTTATAGACTTTACCTAATATATATTTGATTTGTAAAGATTCAACTATATAATAGATCCCACTGGAACTGTCAAATTAATTCAATTCCCCCAACTTGTTCAATGTCTATTTTGTTACTGCACGAGAGTTTCCAAATGACGACACTATTTTGATCTTTGTAAGTGATATATTCGGAACTGTCATAAGTATGCATAATTCAACCAAGAGTGAAATTGGGAGTGCAGTTGAGCATGTCACTCTATCTCCCCTAAAGATAGTGTCCCGGATCAATTTGCACGCACCTTAACTATTCCATCAAATAGCTGTTACTATCCACAAATACGAATTTTGAGTAAACTTTTGTGATTAAAGCGACCGAAAGAAATCACCTATTTGTTGAGATTTGAATGCAAATCTCTCACGACTCTAGATGAAGTAGATCACATCACCTAATTAGTTAGTTCTTATCTAACTTTTACAAGGAACTACCAAAAGGGTTCAATTACATGTTTCTTTTCCTAACAATATTACTGAAATTGTATGTGATACTAGCGTGACAAACTTGCATGGCAAAAGCCAGCTAATACAACATTTTTAGGCACCAGAGGTTAAGGAACTCCACTTTTCATCTGATTACTTTTGAAGAAATTAGGTGTTAACACTGTTAGTTGCAACTGCAACAATCTAACAACAAAATAAAGGCTCATTCAGTCTTAACTTGATAGAGGAAAGATGCAGAGTCTAGTTATTAAGAAAATGAACCTTGAACCTTAACTCAACTCCAAAAAGCTAGCTCATGATACATGTATTGTCAAAGATCACATATAGAGACAACCAGAGCCGTCGGGGCCTCCGCCCCATAATTTTTATTTTTTTATTGGTTTCAAATATTAAGATATGTATTAAAAATATCTCCAATCTTATTAATGAGAGTTGTAGACTAGCGATTTTGGGCTTCCTTCAAAAGTCCGTCCTTTGTGAGAGATTGCGTGTTTGAATCTAATGAGTAGTGAAAAACTTTTTTTTAATATTGATTAATTAGTTCATTTTAATTTTTTTTGTGAATAAAAAAGGACCTCTTTTTGTTTCTCGCACCGGGCCCTTAAAAGTATAGGACCGGCCCTAGAGACAATAATCCATTTTATCAAGCAATATTGAATATGCTAATACCAGTTGTTCTCACATGTTCAAAATATTCTCTTCGGTCATTTAGAGGTCGTTTGGTTCGAACACAAGTGATGCTGATCTTAGTTCTGATGGCATTATTTCTTATGGTATTGTTAATATCATGGTTTACTATGTACAATAATAGTACCGAATATGGTGGATTAGTAATACTGGTACTAGTTTTACATAAGTGAGGTTTACAACCAAACATTGTACTAAAATTTTATACCAGTATTATTCCACCTAATACGCCCTACCAAACGACCCCTTAGTTTCATCATAGTTTCTTTTTATTTTCTGACATGAGAGATGGGTGTTTGACACATGCCATTCCTTTCATCCATTTTCTTTCCAAATACTGTTAGATAGATTTCTCCCTTTTTATTTTCATCTTCTTTTGGATAGTTTTTTCCGTTCCTAATGACACGGTCGTTGTGACTGAAAATTTACAATGGCATAGAAAGGACATAATACCTTGACATAGTTATTGTAGAACCCCAGAAGCAGATCGAACCTAGTACTTGCAGATCATACCTGAACCATGTTGGAAATTTTCGTTTGAGCATATGTGCGTCCACCCATATTTAATGACTTAAACACTAGGGTTCTGCATGTTGGAGGCTTTACCTCTTCACACGTGAATAATCTACTAAGTGAGTAGATGACCGTAGGGCCAAAGATTGTCAAATTTCGTTAAGAAATGAAAGAGATATTGGTCCACGAAGTAAGGTGTTTGTGAAATTTGTGGAGGACCACATACTTTTGATCATTGCACAGCAATGGATCCTAACAATGTACCTATGGACCAAGCTCAGGTTCAAGCAGGTGAGAATTTTCAGAGGCCCTACAACAATCCATTCTCCAACACTTATAATCTTGGGTGGAGGAATCACCCTAACTTTTCATGGAGAAACGATCAAGGCCAACAGTCACAGTTTCAAGGGCAATATCAGAACTAGCAGCCACATTTTAAGGGCAATATCAGCAGAATAGTCCACAACAGCCAATCAATCAAGCTTCATCTTCTCAGCAGCCTAGGCCACAAGTTCAACAAGCTAACCCCAATGAATTGCAAGTAGCCTTGTTCACTCTCACTAATTCCCAAACACAGTTCATGATAGAGACAAGATCCTCTATTCAGAATTTGGAGACGCAAGTAGGGTAGTTAGAAAACATGTTGAATAGCAGACCTCAAAGGAATCCGCCTAGCAATACCATTGTGAACCCGAAGGAGCAGTGTCAGGCAATCACCTTGAGAAGTGGTGAGCAAGTAGAGCAGTCTATAACCCAACCACTGGTTGAAAAGAATGATGACTTAGGAGAGATATCAAGTTAGAGAAAGAGGGGGTTACTGAAGACCACCCTAGTACAGAGAAGGCACCACCCGCGGGTATGGTTGACCCTCAAATCAGAATTTTATTTCCCCAAAGACTTCGGAAAAATTCTGTTCATAAACAATTTTTCAAGTTTTTAGAGGTGTTCAAGAAATTGCACATCAATATTCCTTTTGCTGAGGCCCTAGAATAAATGGCCAGTTATGTAAAATTTATGAAAGAAGTTATCTCTAAAAAGAGAAAGATGGGAGATTATAAGACTGTGGCTTTAACTGAAGAGTGCATCGCCATTTTGCAAAAGAAGTTTCCCCAGAAATTGCGAGATCCAGAGAGCTACACTATTCCCTACACTATCGAGAATTTTGAATGCCAGCATGCGCTGTGTGATTTGGGGGCAAGTATCAACTTAATGCCCTTATTTGTGTTTTGTAGACTTGGTTTGGGTGAAGCTAGGCCTACAACCATTACTTTTTAGCTAGTAGATCATTCCATAAAACATCCATGAGGTATCATTGAAGATGTACTAGTAAAAGTGGATAAGTTCATCTTTCCTGCCGACTTCATCATTCTGGATATGGAAGAAGATGAAAATGTGCCCATCATCCTGGGGAGACCATTCTTACCTACATGGCGAGCACTTATAGATGTGGAGAAGGGTGAAATAAAACTCCGAGTCTAGGGAGAAGAAGTGATCGTTAATGTATTCAAGGCATCAACTTATCCAAGAGCAAGTGACGACTGCTTCTCCATTGATGTGATTAAAAAACTATTTATGAGAAAAGCTTCAAGAGTACTGATGCTCTTGAAGTACCATTAACACATTGCGAGAAAGATGACAGTGAAGATACTGATCTCGTGGAATATGCCAAGTGTGTTATCCCCCATGAGCCCCTCTATAGGAGAAGAAAAAGGAAAAATAAAAAGAAAGGGATCCTGAAATGACTTTGTTGCAAGAGTGATTTACCCTCTTGAATTCAAAATGAAGAAGAAATCTGCGTCTAGTTAAATGACTTTAAACAACAACGCTATTGGGAGGCAACCCAACATTTTAATTCTATTATTTTATATTGTTTTGTTTATCTTGTGTTGAACAATCTCATCATCCTGCTGTTTCTTGTTCTGTGTGTTTATGTTAAGTGAATTGTGAGCCAACTTTGGGGTGAAAATGTGCCGCGGGATGTTGAAATCAGTAGCAAAAGTCAGAACCTCGAATACGAATTAGCGTCGCGACGCCAGAACATTAGGGTCGCGGCGTTCGGAAGACAGTGAGCAAAGGATTTTTTATGTTGATTTAGCGCTGCGATGCCCAACATTAGAGTCGCGGAAACCAACGGCATCGTGATCATGCCGCGGCGCTGAATGGTGAGAGCCGCGGCACCCATGTGGATTCCAGGTTAAAATCGAGAAACAAGAACACTATTCTCATAACCCTTCTCTATTTTTCTCTTCTCCAACCCCAAAAATTTGAAAACCCCCATTGTATCTCAAATTACAAGCTTTTCGCACCACAAAAACTCTTATCTTTCCTCAATTCTTCTATTAATTCGAAATCCACACTTCCCCCAAACCCCCTTTCCAAACCCTAAAATCCCAATCTTTTAAGAAATTGTTCCATAAGTTCTTCAAATCTTCAATACTTGAGGCAGTGAAGCACCACCTGAAGTCTCTCTCGCCAGAAGGTAAGTATTGCATTCAAGTTTTGAAGAATTTTTGTGTGTTCTTTTATGACTTTGGAGAATCCTAAGTTGGGAGGGTTGATTGTGTTCTTGTGAGGAATAGTGTTATTGTGGAGTGGTTGAAGTGTAGTTATTGATACTGTGGGTTGATTGAATATATTGTTGTAGAGTCGAATTGTTGTTGGGAAGTGAAAAATTAAGGGAAAGTGCTGCCTGATTTTTTTAGACAACTTCAAAGTTGCTAAACAAGGCATAATGGATCCACGACTAGCTACTTCCAATGCATCCTCCTCTCGGGACCCTGTGAATCCACCACCAAGGGCCGACCATGATAAGAAAAGATTTGCCAACAAGGATTTCCAAGACAGATATAACAAGTTGTGTACTCGTTCCCTGGTACCGGAGAGGGGAATGTAATTCCAGACTGCGCCATATGAAGATGAGGTATATGCAAACTCAGAGCTGAGAATTGTTATGATAGATTGGCGCAAAGCATCAGAAGAGGCAGTCAAGATAATAACATCCAGATATAATAGTATATAAGCCAGTAAAGTACCGCAATGATAAATGAACAATGAGTTATCAGACCTGCTGTGAGAAAACTCAATAGTCGAAACATAGTCTGAATATCTCTTATACAAAGCCCGTGGGGCTTCCTTAAGCCCATACAAGGACTTCTTCAATAAACAGACATGATGAGGATATCTGGGATCTCGAAAATCCAAAGGCTGATGCATGTAAACTGTCTCCTTAAGATCACCATGTAAGAAAGCATTCTTCACATCTAACTGATGAATGGGTCATGCCTTCGAAAGAGCCAAGTTGAGCACAATGTGAATAGTAGCCGGCTTGACCACCAGAAAAAATGTCTCACCATAATCTACACCAACCTATTGAGTCTTACCATCACCTACAAGACGAGCCTTATGTCTCGCAAAAGAATCGTAAGAATTATCTTTATGAGTAAAAATCTACATAGACCGAATAACATTAACACCAGAGGGACGGGGTACCAAATCCCACACCTTATTATCAATAAGAGCATTATATTCGCCGGTCATAGCAATTTTCCAATTCAGGTCATTTAAAGCAGATACAAGATTACGGGGTAGAGGGGATTTAGAGACATTAGAATGAAGATTAAAATGTCTTTTTGATTTAAAATTACCCAGCTGACTACGAGTAACAGGTCTATGACTCGAGGAAGAATTGAGTGGATTTTGGAAAACACGGGACTAGGTGATGGACTGGCCAGCAAGCAGTGGGCCTGCTGGCCCAAAACTGGAAGCAGTAACTGGTGGTGGATTGAGAACTGGAACTGGCCCAGAAGCCAAAACTAGCCCAGAAGTAGGGACATAACTAGGCTAAGTATTCGGCCCAGTTGCTAGACTAGTGGCTGGTGGGCTGGGCAGAGGAGGCGTATGGACAGTAGAACCAGCGGGTAGTGTGTCTGCTGGCGGATTATGGGTGCGGGACAAGTCTGATAAATGGCGACTAATGATGATTTTATTAGATGATAAATCAAAACATTTATAACCACGATGATTAGAAGGAAAACCCAAAAACACACAAGGGGTAGAACGGGCCTGAAGTTTGTTAATTGGTTTAAAGAAATTAATTGTGTGTATAATTGATTAATTCTGGGATTGATTAATCTTAATGGGGGGACAAGCTTAATGGGGATAAATACGTGTAGCTTTAAAAAGGATCCTAAATGACTAAGCCTAAGTAAACTAAATGGTGGCAACTCGTGAGTTGGCCAGCGATATGGGGATTAATTAGTATGGGGGGGGGGGGAAAATCATGGTTTACTAATCTAAACCCCACCCAGACCTTTTTAGATAAACAACATAGTCCACTTTAGGAGAAGGAGATACAACACCTATTTTCAAGTACTAGGATTGTAACGTCATAAACAAAGAGCAGCAATATTCATTCCATTTAGTAAAAGAAAGACCAAAAGAAACGTTCCACTCATTATTTCACTTGGAGAAATTGCTCATTTTCATTTGTTTTAAATTCTATGTTGTGATCTGGAAATTCGTGGCAGTAACGTTGTTAACATAGTAGCCATGTTGCTTCTACTTTAGCGAAACGAAGGTATGTTAAGATAAATTATTTCTTTCTTTTGGCATGTTCCATGTAATAAAATATAACCGTGATATTGTTCCATAAATTATTCTACTCTTAGTAGTTAAGGAATATTCATATTATTTTGATTCGTATGTTAAAAACATGTCTAAAGATGTTCCTAAATCCTTATTGAGGTATATGGAAAAGATGTTAAATATTCCCAATGTTGGCCGAAGGTACAAGGATATTATGTCACCCGATAAGTTCAGAATGTGTCATTGTCAATCATGCATTTTTATTTGCATTATATTCATATATTACCCTTGACTGACATGTGTTATATACACTACTATATGGTATTAATATATATATAGGGGTTGGGGAAAATGGAATGGCGTTATATACGCGTCACCACATGCATTTGGTATAGATATCACAAAAAGAAAGATGCCCATGTGAGGCCAATATTGATGCCCTTGTGTGGCCAATATGATATGATGCCCTTGTGTGGCCGATATAACCTGATGCCCACAGAGGCGGTTATGGGAAGGAAGATGCCCTTGTGTGGCCAATATTTATATGTATATCGCATTTGTATTGTGCATAATATTTAGGCATATGTATTAGGCCCTCAGAGGCATTTACTACTGGTAAGATGTTTCTGTTTTAGCTTACTGTTATATCCTTGTTATACTATTGATCATGCCTGACATACTCGGTACATCAGTCATACTGACGTCTCTTTTATCGGGGGACACTGCGTTTCATGCCCGCATGTTCACTTAGACAGGGCAATGATCCAAGTTAGTAGGTTGCTGACTCAGCAGATTTTGGAGCACTCTCCTTGTTTCGGAGAGTTGGTCTATCTTGGTACGATAATTTTTGCATATGTATATAGGTATGGCGGGGCCCTGTCCTGACCTTTTGATGTCATGTACTCTCTTAGAGGCTTGTAGACGGTGTCCTGTGTGTAGTAGTCATGTACGTCCTCGTCGATAATGGTGTATATATATATAAGTTGGGTTTCTGGTTTACTATTTCTCTGCTTATATATATATATCAGCAGAGTACTGAGTGACAACCCTTGTTGCCATGAATAATTACGGGTAGATGTTAAATGTATGACCAGTGATATCCAGTGGGTAGGGTTCGGGTGCCTGTCGCGACACTCCGGTTTGGGTCGTGACATAAGATATTTAATCATCTGCTCAAAGATAAGCAGATTCGACTGCTTGATGGTCATAGAATTTCGCCTACTGAGGAACTCAAAGTTAAGAAGTACTGCAAGTGGAATAATTCATACAACCACTCTACTTCTAATTATGTGGTTTTACGAAAGACGATCCAAAAGGGCATCAAAGAGTGGAGGTTCAAGCTAGCCGACAAGAGTATGGCTGAAATGTCTATTGATACTGACCCCTTTCCCGCGGTACCAATATCTATGGTATCTTTTGCAAAGCCCGATGAGTCAAGGGACAACAAAGGGAGACAGCCGATGAAAAGGGTGTGGGTCCTAGAGAAAACTACCGAATGGGAGAAGGCCACAAGGACCTCTGTGTTCAACCAGATAGGCAGTCTAAATGACATTTATAATGACAGGCAGCCAGCTATGAGCAGTTTTCATGGCTGCCCTAAATACTCGAGGGACGTTGAACGAGAACTTTAGGAACAAACCATGAGGTTCAGAAGGATCCCTTTCGGCGCCAGGCATAAGCCTGGGGGAAAGTACGGATGCCAACTAACCGACAACCGAGCATGCCTCGAATAGATGAAGAACCACTCCCTAAAACCATACAGAGAGTGGTTGAGTTTAACGTAAACGAGGGTGTTTCATCCTTACGTATCACGGCGAGAAATGAGGACTAGACGAGACCCCGGAGAATGATTAAACCAGCCGCCAACACAAAAGAGGGGAATTGGTATGTCAATCAGGCTCCCGAAAAGAAAGAGGCACCACCGAGAGTCGCATCCAGGACTCAGAAAAGAATGAAGCAACGTGCCAAGGCCTTGCGTAAGATACAACAGATATTGCATCAATTTCAAACACCAAGGCAGCCGAAAATTATGAGATTCCTGAGTCTGCCGTAGCCGAGGCTATCAAGCGGGCATTCAGCTCAGTTGTTTCAGGTGCAATATCACTTGAAGGAGAGACGTCGGGTCAACCATAGCTGGATGAACAGCCTACCGATAACCCGACAGAGGAACTCCGACAAGAGAACGTGGCCCCGGATGGACCTCTAACTGAGGAAATCCCACAGATTGTGCAGAGGATTCAGTCAGAGGATCCCTAGCCGATCCCCATATCTCCAGAAAATGGAAGATATGAGCTTCTGGTCAGCCGAATTGGATGAAGAAGGGGACTCAGTCCTCGATTTATTTAGCCATGACCCAGTTGATGAGATGTGGGCAGACGCTGAAATGGTCAGCCTAATCCTATGTGAATTCTGGGCCAGCCGCCTCGCGCTGGATAGCCTAGAAGGTGATATTTGCGTAGAAGACACAGAATGGGCAATAATAGCCGATACCCCAGCTAGGGACACTTTGAGCACCGTATTTGGTACACCTACAAGAGATATGGTTAAACACCTCAAACCCTTTTACGTCAAGGCTTACATTAACAGGAAAATTATTAGTCAGGTGTTTGTCGACAATGGGGCTGTGCTGAACGTGATGTCGCTGCTTACCTTGAAGTATCTTAACAAAACAAAGGAGGATCTCATCCCAATTAACATGAAAATGGCTAGCTTTATTGGAGAAGCCTCTGAAGCATTGGGGATTCTAGTAGTAGAAATCATTGTAGGTCCTAAGACGGTCATGTCTGCCTTTTTTGTAATAGATGGCAAGTCGTCCTACACCATTCTGCTGGGTAGGGCCTAGATTCACACCAGTCGATGCCTTCCTTCTACCATGCATCAAAAGCTCATCTTTTGGGAAGGAGACAAGATAGAAATCGTCCCAACGGATGATAACTCATTCCGACCAGGGGTTCAGAACGTAGAGGTTGTCCTCTATTCACCCTATGTGCCTCCCATAGCCGTCATGGAGCAGTATGAAGAAGGATTTTTGGAATCATGTAATCTTACCTCGCGAGGGTTTGAAATAAAATAATTAGCCAAACCACGGCTTACCTTGGAGGATTTAAATGGTTGAAGAAACCCAAATCATACATGACATGTGGCATCGGCTGACCGCCCTAAGTTCTGAGGCAAGGATAGCCGAGGCATTGTAAATGGGGAACCACGACAATGAACCAATGCTTGAAGCCGATGAAGTTGAGCTGCCGATGGAACTTGAATCGCCCATAAGAAGGGCTATGCCTTATTTTGAGTCTCAGGATCATTTGGAAGATATCAACTTGGGAGCTGAAGAAATCCCTCGGCTACCACATATTAGTGGTTTACTGAAGGAAGAAGTCAAACAAAGCATAACAGCCCTTCTACTGTAGTATAAAGACTGCTTCGCATGGGATTATTATGATATGCCTAGGCTGGCACGCACTTTGGCAGAACATAGATTGCCAATCAAGGAGGGTTTCAAACCCTAAAAATAGCCGCCCAAAAGGTATCACCCTCAGTTGATGCCTCAAATCAAAGCCGAGATCGAATGACTGCTGAAAGCCGGGTTTATCAGAATCACTAAGTATGTGGAATAGTTGGCAAACATCGTACAGAAGAAAAATGGCAAGGTTCGGGTATGTATTGATTACAGGAACCTAAATCTAGCCACTCCTAAAGATGAGTACGTCATGCCGATAGCCGATATGCTAGTCTACTCAGCAGCCGTTAATGGTGTATTGACCTTCATGGATGGATACTCTGGCTATAATCAGATATCGGTAGCCGAGGACGACATTCACAAAACCACCTTCAGATATAATAGTATATAAGCCAGTGAAGTACCTTAATGATATATGAACAATGAGTTATCAGACCTGTTGTAAGAACACCCAATAGTCGAAACATAGTCTGCAAATCTCTTATACCAAGCCCGCGGGGCCTGTTTAAACCCATACAAGGACTTCTTTAATAAACAAACATGATAAGGATATCTGGGATCTCGAAAACCCAAAGGCTTATGCATGTAAACTGTCTCTTTAAGATCACCATGTAAGAAAAAATTCTTCACATCTAACTGATGAATGGGCCATGCCTTCGAAAGAGCCAAGATGAGCACAGTGCGAATGATAGCCAGCTTGACCACCAAACTAAATGTCTAACCACAATCTACACCAACCTGCTGAGTCTTACCATCACCTACAAGACGAGTCATATGCCTCGCAAAAGAACCGTAAGAATTATCTTTATGAGTAAAAATCTACATAGACCGAATAATATTAGCACCAGAGGGACGGGGTACCAACTCTCACGCCTTATTATCAATAAGAGCATTATATTAATCGGTCATAGAATTTTCCAATTCAGGTAATTTAAAGTAGACACAGGATTACGGGGTAGAGGGGATTTAGAGACATTAGAAAGGAGATTAAAATATATTTTCGGTTTAAAAATATCTCGCTGACTACGAGTAACAAGTCTATGACTTGGGAAAGAATTGGTGGATTTTGGAAAACACGGGATTGGGTGATGGATCGCCAAGCAGCGATGCTCACGCCAAAAACTAGAAGCGAATAAAGTGTGGATCGAGAATCGAACCGCCCGGAAAGTAAATCGCCCGTAAGGTGACAAAACCGGATCGAGTCTTTGGACTAGTGGCTGGTGGGCTAGGCAGAGATGTATGGACAGTAGAACCAGCGGGTAGTGGGCCCGCTGGCGGATTATGAGTGCAGGACAAGTCCGATAAATGGTGGATAATATATGGGGAGACATCGTCATCCAAAAAATTATACAAACTAGGCACGGGACTACTCACCTTTTTAGCAAATGGAAATTGGGTTTCATAAAAAATAACATGGCGACTAATGATGATTTTATTAGATGATAAATTAAAACATTTGTAACCACGATGATTAGACAGAAAACCCAAAAACACACAAGGAGTAGAACGAGCCTGAACTTTGTTAATTGTGGTTGACGGAAAGAGTGGATAACACAAGCACCCAAAGATCCTAAGATGGGAATACGATGAAGTCTTATTATATAAGATATGAAGAGGGGATGAATATGTCAAACCTTTGATAGGAAGTATGTTAAGAAGAGAAGTAGCCATTTGTAGAGCGTGATGCCAAAAGGAAAGGGGTACGGAAGCATGGACCATTAAAGTTCGGACAATATTATTAATGGTATGAATTTTTCGTTCGGCTTTCCCATTTTGTGAGGAAGTATGAGGACAAGATAAACGAAAAACTATGTCATTAGTGTCACAAAAATCCCGAAATAACCCATTATCAAATTCTTTGCCATTATCACATTGTGTATTTTTTATTTTCCGACCGAACTAGGTACAGCTAAATGCTCTAAATTTTAAGAATGTGGAAAAACTTGTGATTTTTTCGCTAACGAAAAAGTTCATAAAAATTAGAATAATCATCCAAAAATAGTACATAATAACGATGTCCCATAGAACTTAAAACGGAGGACGTCCATAAATCGCTATGAATAATATCAAATGACATTAACGTACGAGAAGTAGAGGCTACAAATGGTAAGCTAACATATTTCCCTAAAGAGTAGGATTGACAAATTGGAGTACTACGCGTACCCTTACAAGAAATAAAATTATTTTTATCTAAGGAAGACAATATTAAAGATCCCGGATGACCTAGACGTGCATGCCAAAAGGAAGGAGCAAGAGCAGGAAAAGTATATGGCAAGGCTTGACTTGAGAGACCGGATGTTGGAGTGATAGGATAAAGATCCCCCCTACTTTCACATCTCATGAGAGGAATCCCCATATTGAAATCCTTTACAAAAACCCAAAAGGATCAAAATCAACAGAAACCCAATTATCAGAGGTGAATTTACGGACAGACACCAAATTTTTAATTAAGTTAGGGGCATGGAAGGCATTTTTCAAGACAAGAGGTGGATGGGGAGGAGACAAAGTTTTATGACCATAACTACGAATTGGAATTGAGTTTCCATTACCAATAATGATGCCACGAGTATTGCTCAAATTGGAATAAGATGAGAGAGTACCTTGGTCGGACGTCATGTGAGAGGTTGCATCGGTGTCCATGTACCAATTTGCGTCTAGCGAATTTAATTCAAGAGTGTGTATTGCAGCTTTAATGTCGATCGGGGTGGGACCCCTACATGATGGGCCTGTAGAGGTTGGGGCCCAAGCACACCGGCTTGCTGCCCGACCCAGAATTATTGTGGAATCCACTGGGCCAGGTCAGATTGGGCTGAGAAAACTGCTGGGCAGCCCAATTTCGAGGGGCTGGAAATGTTATAGCATAGGGGATGTTGGGCCACTGCCCACTGGCCCAGGCCCACTGCCAGGGGGCCATGGCTGGGACCAGTGGGACGGTGGCCCACTGCCATTATTTTGGCCACTGCCACCACTGTCGGAACCTCCGCGTTTGCCCCGCAGTTTTTGCCATTATTTTTTCGAGTATTCTTGCCGCCACCCTGAGTACGGTGTTGGCCCGAATTATCAACAAAACCCAGAGAATTAGTGGCGGACGTCATCATGACCTTGAGACTAGCGCCGATAGCCGCCTTTGTGGCCAAGCCGACTTCTTCGACCGTAAGCATGAAACGATTTGATAAAATTGAGGAAGAGGACTGCTCTGTCTAAGAAGCGTGCCAACACCACTATAGGCCTCAGATAGGCCTGCAACTATTTGTAGGACCAAACGATAATTTGTGACGAGCGTGCCAACGTTGCGGAGTTGGTCCGCCAATTCTTTCAACCTTTTACAATAAGACTAGCGCCGATAGCCGCCTTTGTGGCCAAGACGACTTCTTCGACCGTAAGCATGAATCGATTTGATAAAATTGAGAAAGAGGACTGCTCTGTCTAAGAAGCGTGCCAACACCACTATAGGCCTCAGATAGGCCTGCAACTATTTGTAGGACCAAACGATAATTTGTGACGAGCGTGCCAACGTTGTGGAGTTGGTCCGCCAATTCTTTCAACCTTTTACAATAAGCTGAAACGTTCGAAAAATCTTTCATGTTGATGTGGGAGAATTCCTTCTCATGAGTAACAGCTCTAGAATTTTGATTATCTTGGAACATATCATGTATTCTATCCCAAGTAGCCTTCACCGTAACGTCAGGCTCAATAATCGTTTGCAATAGGTCGGTAGATATAGTAGAGTAAATCCACTGAAGAACTGTAGCATCAAGGGTTGTCCATAATTTAGGATCATCCTCGGGTTTAGGAACCTCCGTATCAGCAAGCGTTGTGGAGATAATGTGATGGAGGACTTGATGCGAGCGTGCGTGAACTTTGAACAGTTTGTCCCACGTCACGTATTGGACGTTTTCTATTTCAAGAATGATAGGGATATGGTTCTTGATGTTAGAAACAGTAAGGGTAGAGTGAAACATGTTCTTAGCCATATTAGCAACGCAAGACGTGATAGAGGGATTTGGAAAAGAAATTTGGGAAGGGAATTTGCACGGAAACTGAGAGTAGTGGCTCAGATTTCGATGCACGAAGAAGAGAAATTTGGGAGAGATTTTTGACCTAGACTTCTGATATCATGAAAGAAATAATTCCTTGATTATTTTCATCAATGAAAGAGTATATATACTGTTGACACCCAATTTTGTCCCATCTTTTATGATTTTATTTGTAATTTTTAATATTTTTTCACTTTTAAAATAATTTTAAAATATAGGCATATATGTGTGTATCTTCGTATTATTATTATTATTCGCATATTTTATATCATTTGCATTTTTATATAATCATAAGTTATCCATAATATTCTATGATATTTTATTTCTCACAAAATTGCATCGCATTTCCCTTTTATTAAGCATTAAGCATTTTGCAAATATTATATTTTATTATTATCACGTCGTTATGTTATTTTAAATAATTCACATCTTTTACAAAAAAAAATATATATATATAATATATTTTAATATTAAACCCCTCTTTTATATTTTTAAATCCATAACGCATTTTTTATTTCCTAACCCAAAACAATTCCTACCCAACCCAAACTAAAACCCATTTTCGTCCAAGCCCAACCCATCACCCATTTTATTTCCTAACCCAAAACAATTCCTACCCAACCCAAACTAAAACCCATTTTCGTCCAAGCCCAACCCATCACCCATTTTATTTCCCAACCCAAAAACAAATACCCAGGCCCAACCGAAAGCCCACCGGACCGCCCAATACCCAAGTCCCTTGCCCCCTTTTAATTCCCCCAAAACCCAAAAACCCTTAAACCAAAAACAAAAAAAATCGAACCCTACCCCCCTCCCAAATCGCCGCGACCGCACACCCCACGCCCCCGACCCCACTCGTCGGTCACCTCGCCCCTGCCACCACCGACCCCTGACACCACCAACCCCCCTCTGTTACGCCGACACCCACAAAATCCGCGACCCATACCCACAAAATCCGTAATTATTGGCTCCTTTATTTTGAATTTCAAACTCGATTCTTGGGGGGGAATCCACCTATAAATACCCCATGTTGTTCTTCATTTTAGAGGGGATTTTCGGGGGAGAAAAAATAGATTTTTGGAAGGATTTTCGGAAGATTATTCCATATATACATAAATATTTTGTTGTGTTCTTGAGTTTAAAGCATTTGGCTTCTTTGTTGTTTCAAGAATCAAGTCCGAAAAGGTTTGTTCTCTCATTTTGATTCTCTGATTTTCTTCATCGATTTGGTCAGGTCGACCGACACGGTCGACCTTGCTCGGGTAACATTTTCGTAATTCTTGCATTTCATATTTATGTATGTTGGTTATCCGAATTTGGTGTTAAAATTTGATTTGGATCACCGATTTGGTCAGTTATCGATTCTTGACCCGTCGACCCGATTTGAATTTCCAAATTTCTTGCATTGTTCTTTGTTGTTATCATTGGTTATCCGAAATTGATGAAATTATTTGATTCCGTTGAAACTCCAATTGGTCGGTCACCGACCGGTCGGTCGCTTCAATTTGAATTTCCAAATTTCTTGCATTATTCTTTGTTATTATTATTGGTTATCCGAAATTGATGAATTTATTTGATTCCGGTTGAAACACCGATCCGGTCAACACCGATCCGGTCGGTCGACCCGATTCGTAACATTTCCGCATTCTTGCATTTCATATTCTTGTTATTGGTTATCTGAATTTGGTGTTAAAATCGATTCGAGTTTGGATCGCCGATCCGGTCAGATCATCGACCTTCATCGACCAATTGGGTAACATTTTCGTAATTCTTGCATTTCATATTCTTGTTATTGGTTATCTGAATTGGGTGTTGAAATCTGATCCGGTTGAAACACCGATCCGGTCAACATCGATCCGGTCAGGTCGACCCGATTTGATATTTCCGCACTCTTGCATTCCATATTCTTGTTATTGTTTATCCGAATTTGGTCGAAATCGATTCGAGTTTGATCATCGATCCGGTCAGATCATCGACCGGTCGAGCGACCGATTTGAATATTTCCTGAATTTCGTAACTGGCCTGATATTTTAAACCGCCACCGCTCGCTTCTTTTGGCAATCGCTTTATCGCTTTATTAATATCGCATTAAGGCCGATTTAAATTGAATTCGAGGCCGCGCTTTTCTTTCGTTTCGCTTCTCTATTTTTTTTTAGTTTAACTGTTTTAGATATCCGTGCAACGGATATATTATTGTTTTATTAAGTTTACTGTTTTAGATTTCTCGCGACGGATATCATTGTTTTATCGCTTTGAATAAATACCGCGCCTGTTCGCGCTTGTTTTTTTCTGTTTGCTCCCGCTTCAGACATCGCTTTCTTGCTTTTATCATTTTTACTGCTTTAAATCAACACCGCACCTTTCAAACATTGCTTTCTGTTCCACCCATCGCTTCAAAGATTCAAATTACCGTTTCATTGCTTTATCGCTTTTAAACTAGACACCGCGTCATTTTCGGAAATTGTTTTTTTCCTCTGCCTCGCTTTTTCTCAAGCATCGCTATCGCTATCAAGCTCTCGCTATCGCTGTTTCTGTTCGATTTAAATTTTTACTGATTTGAACACGATACTACATCGGCCGATGAAAAATATCCGTCGATTTTGAGGCCTCCACAATCGTAAAGACTAAATATAACTTCTGGGCAATGATGAAGACTTAAACCTTTTTTATCCGAGATCAACATGTTTAGTAGGCGAGGTGACTAAAATAACCAACAAGTTATATATTCGCAGCCACGACGTGATTATAGTGATCTTTTCTATTTCACCCGAGAGACCAACACGTTTAGTAGGCGAGGCAATCAAAATAAACTACATTAGTCATATGTTTGCAGCCACTGCGTGATTGGAATGTTCTTTTCAAAATTTAAGTCTGAGCCCTCCACGATCAAAACATTCACTGTTTTGAATACGGATATGAAGGTATTTGGATTTAACTGCTTTCTAACCGCTTGTTCTTGACAGCTTGCGTGATTAAAGTAAATAACGGCGAATTATTCCTCGGAGTTTATTTATTTTATTTCTTTCTTTAATTCAGCTTTTATCCCGCTTTGTATTGTAAATTATTTATCGCACTTATGTAACTATTGAAATGCTTAGAATAGGCAAACTTAGGATTAATTCATAGGGTAGTTTAAGATTTGAAACCCGTCGCTAGTTTATTTATTTGTAGGCTCGGTTGAATTCAAACTTAGAAACCCTTCGCTAGTTATTTATTTTAGGCTCGTCACGCGTATTCAAGATTTTCAAAAACAACTTTTGTCATCTTTTATTCGCTTTATTAATCATTCCGAATAAGTTTATCTTTTGTCAATTTACAAATCAATGATTCCCAAAATTTTACTTCTTTGATAGTATAAATAATTTATTGTCACAAATGCATATTTTTCAAAACTTTACATGCATCTTTCTTTTTATGTCATCTGAATACGCACTTGTATAAAATGCATCATTTGCTAAATATTTGCAAACATCTTTTAATCTATTATACTTGTAAAACATGCATTTTTCTAGCAATAATTAACCTGAGTTTGACCGGATAACCGCAAGTTAGCGGATCTTAAAGGATGCCTAACCCCTTCCCTTTAGGATAATAAAGAACCCTTACCTAGAATCTCGTTAGTTTCGCAGACCTTTAAAATCGGAGTTACATTGCAGCATTTAGTTTAATATTTAGGTGTCCTAATTCACCGTAAAAGATAATTAGGTGGCGACTCCTCAATCATTTACCCAGAATCACCCCCATACGCTCAGGTTCGCTTTGACCCGAAGCAGTCAAAATAGGGCGCGACAAAGATGGCGACTCATTGAGAACTTTTCGTGTTCTTAACCATAGCAAAATTCAGGTTAATTATAATTGTGTTTTACTTTCACTCTTTGTTTGATGTAATGCTTTGATTTGTTTCCTTTATAAATTTTTTGCATGCATAATCGCTTTAATTTCCATATTTTTATCGCTTATCTTAAATTGGCATTTCGCTCATATTTCTTCCACTGAAATTTGACACTATCACACACTACACGCGAGGTGTGTTTTATGCACCAGCAAATTTCTTTCAATCTACCAAATTTTAGGAGAGTTGGCGTGATGCGCGAGTGACCAGGACCATCCGGTGGTCACAGTAGCCTTCTCACTCGAGTAATCCGCTCGGGAACCTTGTGTCTAGTCAGCCAAATGTTAGAAAATTTAGGATAGAGCTATACCACCCTTTATTTTAAGTCATGCATGCATACACCTTAGGTGGGTCGATCCTTGGTATCGACTCCACAATTAAGAAATCCGCCAAAGATGTCTATGGGTCTCACAACCCAACGACCAATCATCATATTATGTGTAGCGTGATAAGGATAGACTAATCCAAGACTAATCATGACATGCTGAAATTGGAAAATGTACATTCATTTTGTCTCATTTCCGACAAAGCATTGCAGTTTAGCAGCTTGGATCAAATCTGTCGTAATCCCGCATATCTAGCGTTTAGGCCCACCTCCATAAGGGAGGCCCCATGCATATTAGGATGCGCATTTAATTGCCTTACAATCATTTTGTTGTTTTCTCCTGCTTTTTCACTATGTGCATATTATTTAAAGCAATAATTACTCGCCTTGTACTAACTTGGTTTTCTTTAATTTTTTTTTTTAGAAGGTTTATTTTGTCTAGATTATTTTCCCAAAGGTTGATTTGCGTTGACTAAAAATGGCGGATCATCCCTACTTCACGAGGTCAAAGGCACAATCCTTCAGCAAAATGACTGATTTAGATGCATCCGAACAGATCGCCTGGAACTTATCACTCTTTTCAGAGATGAACCGGAGGCTTGAAAATAGAAATGCTACCGCCCAAGAAAATACATCGCCCAATCATATACAACAGATGGCAGCCATGCAGATCGAGATAGAGCGGCTCCAAAATCTCACCACCGCCCATTAGCGCCAATACTCCACTCCTCGAGCAAGGGACAGATGCAACAGACCGCAAATTTTTTTCATCTCATGAACAACCATTTTCCCAAAACCTCCCGATAATTCGCCACTATGCAAAACCGATCCACAACACACTAACCCGCAAGCTAGTCCACAACAAAGCCCGCTACAAAATGACCCTACAACTCCACATACCCAAATTAACCCACTCATCCAAAACACCTCTTCCATGCAAAATCACCAAGCGTGCCAACACATATTGATGGCACACGCCGCTGATCCCAACGAACAGACGCGTGCCACCAAAGATATGCAACGGAAGCTCAACCTTTACAACCACAAGCATCAAACATGACTCTTCAGAAATTGGCCAAGTGTGAAGAAATGGACAGCAGTGAGGATCAGAACCGGTGAAAGTGTGGCGAGAGAGATTCATAGCCTGAAAGAAGCATTCAAGAATATACAAACCAGCAAGGGGCATGAAGGACTCGAGTACGAAGATTTGTGCATGCATCCCGACATTGAATTGCCTGTCGGATATAAAATGCCAAAATTTGACTTGTTTGATGGGAAAGGAAATCCTTACTCTCATTTGAGATCGTACTGCTACAAACTGATTGGGGTAGGTAAAAATCAGGCCATCATAATGAAGTTGTTCGTAAGGAGTTTGACAGGAGAAGCACTAGACTGGTACACAAGCCAGGACTCGCAAAAATGGCGTAATTGGGGCACGATGGCACAAGATTTCGTGGACAGATTTAAATTCAACACTGACACAGTCTTGGACAGATTTTATCTGATGAAGTTGGAAAAGAAGTCCACAGAGACCTTCAGAGAATACGCCATGAAGTGGAGGGCAGAAGCAGCGAAAGTTCAACCCCCGATAGAAGAAAGTGAGATGACCACTCTCTTTGTACAATCTTTGAAAGATGCAACATACTATGAGAGAATGATAAGCGTCATAGGACGAAGTTTCTCTGAAGTTATAAGGATGGGAGATTTCATAGAAGAGGGAATCAGAACAGGAAGAATTACAAACTTTGTAGCATTGCAAGCAACAAGTGAGACGATCCAATCGGACTCATTTGAGGGAGCAGTAAAGAGGAAGAGAGATGGAGTGTCCTCTGTGGTGACAGTTCAGAAACATAGGCCAAATCAAATGTCAACCTACCAAATGCCATCACCCCAGCCTCCCTACTACAATCAAAATGCCCAAAATCCTCAGCTTTCCTATTATAGCCCATATGCCCATAGCCCTCAACCTTACTATCAATACCCACCTGGTCCCTACCCTGTCTACCATACCCATCCAATATATAGCCTGCCTCGAGCGCCTGTCTATCCGAATCCCCCACAATATCAGCCCACATACTTACCTCATCCACAAGTCCATGCACCAAATGCACCCAGACCCCGCGCAAAATATGAAAGAAAGCCAGCCAAAACCTATACACCTTTAGCCGAACCTCGAGCCCAATTATATGAAAGATCAAACCGCAGAATACTCCACCATCCCAGAAATGTCCCCAATCCTGTTCCAAAATGGCACGATGAGACTAAGCATTGTGCATACCACTCAGAATCCTGGGCACGACATCAAAATTGCTATGCCCTCAGAGACAAAATTGAGGCATTAATCAAAGAAGGAGTTATCCAACTGAAAGGACCTTCCTCTAATGTAAATAATAACCCTTTGCCAAATCATGACGATGCCAACGTAAATATGATTACTATTGATAAAGACCACAATTTGGAAGGGACTATTGTGCCACCCAGGAAAGGAAAAGGTTGAATCCTCGACCTTTATTACCCCTATGATTCCACACCACGTGAAGGCACCGTTCGGAGTAGAAGCACTTCCTCCAAAGTCGCGGGTCATGGCATCATCTTTTCTTGGAAAAGTCTTATCAACCAATCTCCGAAGGAAGGAAGATGCTTCTTTACCAAAGCCTGTTCCGCCTCTGAGTCAGTCATTCGTCAAAGCATGCGCCACTCAGGAATCAAAGGAGGACAATGCAGCCAACCTCGTGAAGGGATTCAAAGATTTTTCATTGCTGAAAAAGAAGCAAAAAGCAATATGATTCTCGGTGATTACGCTAGAGACTCAACCAGTTGGGATGCAGAGCAAGGAGATGTTTTGGGAAAATTGGACATGTGCCCTGGCCTTGTTTCTCCCGTAAACTAGTTAATCGCATTAATTTTTAATGAAACAATGCGATTCGATTGAGGCCTGAATCACATATATGCATTTAATGTGTTTTGCCTCTACCTTTTGAAAGCTTAAAATGACAAATCTGCATTGCTTTTGCTATTATAAAATCTGTCTTGTTTAATAATTTTCTTTTCTTTTTCATCATGCAAACTAATTTGTCGGCAATATGTGACATATAATGAAACAAGCAAACAAAGTCTCAAACAACAAGCAAGGCTTCGAAGAATATAAGGAAGACTCACAACCGAAAGAATTGAGGCACTTTTGGAATAAGTCAAAGCCAGATTTGGATGAAACATCAAGATGGTTGATAGTTACAAGCATTGGCACAGACGTATGCCATTTGTACTCTTGGGCTACCACACTACTATCAGACTTCTCGGCAATGCTATTTCTTTCGCAGCCAAGTGGATACAGAATCATTTACTAAGAGACTGATTGATGAAAAGCAGATGGACACAGTTGTCCGGGGCAACCTTATCAGAATAGAATGGCCAAAAACCATCAATGCAGATGCAGGGAAGAGATACCATATCTAAGATTAGTTATTCTCTATGTAATACTTTTTCTTTGTTGTAAAAAGTTGCGCTCCCTCGTCGGGATACGCATAGAACCCACGTAGGATTCCGTTTCTTAGATCACAAATTTCCCCAAGTTCCTTTTTACTTGTAAACATGAACTACGTTATGACCTGATTCCCTCGGCGGGATACGTAGGCGGCCACATCGGCTTCGGTCCCATCTTTAGAAAAACCCTTACAATCTCCTTTGCTTGTAATGAACTACGTCATGACCTGATTCCCTCATGGGGATACGTAGGCGGCCTAAATCGGCTTCGGTCCCACCATTAGGAAATATTTTCTCCTTTATCTCACATAGGACAAAATGCACCCATCTGATCACCCTGATAGGGCAGGCAAGCAATCTACACAAGACTCGGTTGTCCGTTTAAAAGATCATCATCCTCACATATCGGAAACTGGGGCATTTTTAAGGGATCACTGTCGGAGGACGCCGATAAACATGGAAAAATATCGGCAAACTAAGTCTTCAGCCTAAGAGGATTTTGGATAAGACGTTTGCTTTGTTTCACCGCATGTCGCTGCTCGACAGACATTTACAAATATGCATACTTTCTTATAAGCAATTTATTTTCACCAAATATTTTCATTAAAGTTTGACAAGATTTTTATTACTAATATGCATACTTTCTTATACACAATTTATTTTCAACAAATACTTTCATTAGAGTTTGACAAGATTTTTTTTTACTAATATGCATACTTTCTTATAAGCAAATCATTTTCAACAAATATTTTCATTAGCAGTTCGACAAGAACTTTTTAATGATAAGCATACTTTCTTATAAATGAATTATTTTCAACAAATGTTTTAATTAACGGTTAGCCAAGACTGGGAACCAGACAGGGGCTACAGGTCCGAATCAGCAGGACATGCAGCTATCAAGAGCCAAAGCCACCAAGTCAACGCGAATCAACCGCCCCTCCCCAAACTCACAAATTTTCTTTGAGTACAGGTTCTTCAGGTTGAAAAGCAGGAAGCCACATCGCTTATGATCAATTCCCAAAGAATTTCGGCACTACAACTCACTACAAGGATTACGTTCTTGTTCTCGCATTTATACGAAGACATCATCTTGACCTACTGTGGTCCCGACTATTATGTCTGCACAAAGATGTTATTTCAATCACAAAGAACGACAACAAGGCAAACCCGACGACAAAGACGTCGCATCACATTTTCGCCCGTGCTGGGACGACATTTCAATTCACATGAGTTTGGATCGGCGTAAGATTCGACAACGTGGAACCCTATTACACAACCGACGGCAAGGACGCCACTTGCATCTCTTACAACAAGACAACATTTCAAAACGTCATCGACAAGTTATGGCAAAGACGACAATCATTTTTACTTTACAACGACGCCAACAAAGACTACAATGACGCGTCTTCAAACAATGACTATCTTTACGGCAACACAACAACTATCTTTTACAAAGATCTCAACGACGCCAACAAAGATTACAATGACGTCTTCAAAACAACAGCTATCTTTTACGGCAATGCAGCAACTATCTTTTACCGCATCTCTACGGCGTCAACAACATTACAATGACGTCTTCAACGCAGCAGCTATCTTTTACGGCAACGCAGCACGACAAATATCTTTTACAGCATTACAACGACGTCAACAACATTATAATGACGTCTTCAACGCAGCAGCTTTTTTTACAACATTACAACGACGTCAACAACATTTCAACGACGTCTTCAGCGCAACGCCTATCTCTTACAACAAACATCATTACATTCTTGCAACAACGTCATCACAATGACGTCTTCAACACAACACGTCGATTCAACGACGACCCCAGCGTTACATTCTTACAACAACGACATCAACAACATTACAATGATGTCGTCAGCAACGCGCCCATACAACGGTGTCATGAACAACACGCCTATGCAATGGCGTCTTCTGCAAATCAACTATCTTTTACAACATTACAACGACATCAACAACCTTACAATGATGTCATCAGCAACGCGCCCATACAACGGCGTCATCAACAACACGCCTACGCAACGGCGTCTTCTGCACAACATTTATTTTTACAGTATTACAACGACGTCAACAGCATTACAACGACGTCTTCAGCACAACAATTATCTTTTACAGCAAAACAGCATTACAACAACGTCCTCGACGTTACATGCAGCACAACAACTGTCTTTTACATAATTACAACGACGTCTTCAACACAACACGTCAATCCAACGACGTCATTTCAGGCGCCCACCTTATAATGCGGGTATTTTAATTTCAGTCAGGCGCCCACCTTATAATGAGGGTACTTTAATTTCAGTCAGGCGCCCACCTTATAATGAGGGTATTTTAATTTCAGTCATGCGCCCACCTCCTAATGCGGGTATTTCTAAGTTATTTTCTCTACAATTTTTCTCGTGATTATACACTAATTATATCTTAAGCTTTAGTTTGCGGGAGTTTTTAATTTGCAGGAATTTCATCACAGTGTGGAACTATCTCTTACGGCGAACCGAAGCAAATTGGTCAACGACCTACTTCGAACGTCGATCCGCTTTTCCCATTAGTTTCTCGCATCTGCGACCAGTGTCATCCTAAGTCGACACTGGGGCATTGTTTCTTGAATGCACTATCTTTTTGCAACTTCTATACCCCTCGGGGATTCTATTTCTTACCATGCAGTTCCGATGATCGGGACAAAATTGGCTACTCAGTCAACTTCTTTGGCCGAAAACTCTTTCATCGTCTCCGTCCAAAGAGGGGCATCTGTTGACACCCAATTTTGTCCCATCTTTTATGATTTTATTTGTAATTTTTAATATTTTTTCACTTTTAAAATAATTTTAAAATATAGGCATATATGTGTGTATCTTCGTATTATTATTATTATTCGCATATTTTATATCATTTGCATTTTTATATAATCATAAGTTATCCATAATATTCTATGATATTTTATTTCTCGCATAATTGCATCGCATTTCCCTTTTATTAAGCATTAAGCATTTCGCAAATATTATATTTTATTATTATCACGTCGTTATGTTATTTTAAATATTTCACATCTTTTACAAAAAATATATATATATATATAATATATTTTAATATTAAACCCCTCTTTTATATTTTTAAATCCATAACCCATTTTTTATTTCCTAACCCAAAACAATTCCTACCCAACCCAAACTAAAACCCATTTTCGTCCAAGCCCAACCCATCACCCATTTTATTTCGTAACCCAAAACAATTCCTACCCAACCCAAACTAAAACCCATTTTCGTCCAAGCCTAACCCATCACCCATTTTATTTCCCCAACCCAAAAAACAAATACCCAGGCCCAACCGAAAGCCCACCCGGACCGGCACAATACCCAACTCCCTTGCCCCCTTTTAATTCCCCCAAACCCAAAAACCCTTAAACCAAAAACAAAAAAACCGAACCCTACCCCTCACAAATCGCCACATCAAGACACCCCACGCCCGACCCCACTCGCCGGCCACCTCACCCCTGCCACCACCGACCCCTGACACCACCAACCCCCCTCTGTTACGCCGACACCCACAAAATCCGCGACCCATACCCACAAAATCCGTAATTGTTGGCTCCTTTATTTTGAATTTCAAACTCGATTCTTGGGGGGGAATCCACCTATAAATACCCCATGTTGTTCTTCATTTTAGAGGGGATTTTCGGGGGAGAAAAAATAGATTTTTGGAAGGATTTTCGGAAGATTATTCCATATATACATAAATATTTTGTTGTGTTCTTGAGTTTAAAGCATTTGGCTTCTTTGTTGTTTCAAGAATCAAGTCCGAAAAGGTTTGTTCTCCCATTTTGATTCTCTGATTTTCTTCACTGATTTCGGGTCGGGTCGGGTCGACCCGGTTCGGGTAACATTTTCAGAATTCTTGCATTTCATATTTATGTATGTTGGTTATCTGAATTTGGTGTTAAAATTTGATTTGGATCACTGATTTCGGGTCGGGTTACTGACCCGGGTCGGGTCGACCCGATTTGAATTTCCAAATTTCTTGCATTGTTGCTGTTGTTATCATTGGTTATCTGAAATTGATGAAATTATTTGATTAGGGTTGAAACTCCAATTCGGTCGGCCACCGCCCGGTCGGGTCGCCTCAATTTGAATTTCCAAATTTCTTGCATTGTTCTTTATTATTATTATTGGTTATCCGAAATTGATGAATTTATTTGATTCCTGGTTGAAACAACGATCCGGTCAGTCACCGATCCGGTCGGGTCGACACCGATTCGGGTAACATTTCCATTCTTGCATTTCATATTCTTGTTATTGGTTATCTGAATTTGGTGTTGAAATCGATTCGAGTTTGGATCGATCGATCAGTCGACCGGTTGGGTAACATTTTCGAAATTCTTGCATTTCATATTCTTGTTATTGGTTATCTGAATTGGGTGTTGAAATCGATCCGGTTGAAACACCGATCCGGTCAGATCACCGATCCGGTCGGGTCGATCCGATTTGGATATTTCCGCATTCTTGCATTCCATATTCTTGTTATTGTTTATCCGAATTTGCGTCAAATCGATTCGAAGTTTGATCATCGATCCGGTCGGTCATCGACCGGGTCTGAGCGACCGATTTGAATATTTCCTGAATTTCGTAACTCGGGTCGGATATTTTAAACCGCCATCGCTCGTTTCTTTTGGCAATCGCTTTTCTTGTTTTATTAATATCGCATTAAGGCCGATTTAAATTGAATTGAGGCCGCGCTTTCTTCGTTTTCGCTTCTCTGTTTTTTTAGTTTAATCATTTTAGATATCCGTGCAACGGATATATTATTGTTTTATTAAGTTTATTGCTTTAGATTTCTCGCGACGGATATCATTGTTTTACTGCTTTGAATAAATACCGCCCTGGTTCTGACGCTTGTTTTTTTCCTGCTTGCTCCCGCTTCAGACATCGCTTTATCGCTTTTATCATTTTTACTGTTTTAAATCAACACCGCACCTTTCAAACATTGCTTTCTGTTCAGTCCTTTGTTTCAAAGATTCAAATTACCGTTCTCTTTGTTTCTTGTTTTAAACTAGACACCGCGTCATTTTCAAAACCGCTTTTTCCCTCCGCCTCTGTTTTCTCGCTATCGCTCAAGCATCGCTTCGCTATCGCTGCTGTTTCTGTTCGATTTAAAATTTTACTGATTTGAACACGATACTACACCGCCGATGAAAAATATCCGTCGATTTTGAGGCCTCCACAAATGTAAAGACAGAAATATAACTTCTGGGCAATGATGAAGACTTAAACCTTTTTATCCGAGATCAATATGTTTAGTAGGCGAGGTGACTAAAATAACCAACAAGTTATATATTCGCAGCCACGACGTGATTATAGTGATCTTTTCTATTTCACCCGAGAAACCAACACGTTTAGTAGGCGAGGCAATCAAAATAAACTACATTAGTCATATGTTTGCAGCCACGACGTGATTGGAATGTTCTTTTCAAAATTTAAGTCTGAGCCCTCCGCGATCAAAACATTCACTGTTTTGAATACGGATATGAAGTTATTTGTATTTAACTGTTTCTAACCGTTTGTTCTTGACAGCTTGCAGGATTAAAGTAAATAAACGGCGAATTATTCCTCGGAGTTTATTTATTTTATTTCTTTCTTTAATTCAGCTTTTATCCCGCTTTGTATTGTAAATTATTTATCGCACTTATGTAACTATTGAAATGCTTAGAATAGGCAAACTTAGGATTAATTCATAGGGTAGTTTAAGATTTGAAACCCGTCGCTAGCTTATTTATTTGTAGGCTCGGTTGAATTCAAACTTAGAAACCCTTCGCTAGTTATTTATTTTAGGCTCGTCACGCGTATTCAAGATTTTCAAAAATAACTTTTGTCATCTTTTATTCGCTTTATTAATCATTCCGAATAAGTTTATCTTTTGTCAATTTACAAATCAATGATTCCCAAAATTTTACTTCTTTGATAGTATAAATAATTTATTGTCACAAATGCATATTTTTCAAAACTTTACATGCATCTTTCTTTTTATGTCATCTGAATACGCACTTGTATAAAATGCATCATTTGCTAAATATTTGCAAACATCTTTTAATCTATTATACTTGTAAAACATGCATTTTTCTAGCAATAATTAACCTGAGTTTGACCGGATAACCGCAAGTTAGCGGATCTTAAAGGATGCCTAACCCCTTCCCTTTAGGATAATAAAGAACCCTTACCTAGAATCTCGTTAGTTTCGCAGACCTTTAAAATCGGAGTTACATTGCAGCATTTAGTTTAATATTTAGGTGTCCTAATTCACCGTAAAAGATAATTAGGTGGCGACTCCTCAATCATTTTACCCAGGAATCACCCCCATACGTCTGTGCTCCGCTTTGACCCGAGCAGGTCAAAATAGGGCGCGACATATACAATTTACAATTTTCATAATAGGAAAATCCTATTTCTACTCTAATCCCAAAACCTTATTCTACGTGTACAATAATTATACAATTATGGTAAGTGTACAACTCTAATTTAATTACAACTAAATCTACAAAAAAATAGGCCATTAATTCGTGATATACACGGTATGAATATACCGTGTATACCATAGAAAATATAGCCCAAAAACAGTGATATACAAGCCACTGCCCTGATTTGCACGTTGTATATCTCGTGTATATCATGGGTATTTATCAATTTGAATAAGGTCTTTAGCAACGAAATTTATCCAAGTTAATTTTGAAATTTTTTGATTTAAGGTTTGAATCAACGATAAATAAATATGATAAAATGAAATAGTAAGAAATAATAGAAATAAGTAAAAGATTAAGAAATACTTATTCAATCTCTTAATAGTAAGATAGAAAGCTCTGAGTGATTAAAATGAATGCACGTAAACAATTAGTCGATTGTAATGAACGTAAAGTAAGTAGAAGTAGATTCTTGTAAGGGTGGCCAGTGGGACGGGCCGGGGCGGGACGGGACGGGGGGATTAGGGGGACGGAAAGTGGTCCCGTCCCGTTCCACATCTCGCTATCGGAGGGGACGGGATTTGGGGGGACGGGTCGGGTCGGGTCGGGAAGGGGGATTTTTTAATTATATTTAAACACTTAAATAATTGAATAATATAGTGAAAAAACATCCCAAGGCTAATTGCCTCTTATATTATTTAATAGAAATATATTTGTTTTTGTAATACAATTTCAAAATTACAACTTTATTTCGTAGTTCAAAAGTTGCAAATCACATAGTAAAATTGCCATTAAAAAATTACATAGTAAAATTGCCATTAAAAAATTACATATTCAACCATAATTTTTATAATTTTCTGACAATCTCTTGAGGATCTTCTGTTGGAATTGGAAGTTGTTGGTCAAATTGTTCAATGTCACTTCCTGCTCCCTAGGATCAGATTTCGTAGTAGTTGTAGTCTTCTTCTTCATTAGTCTCTGGTTGAGTGCACCTTCTACGCTCTGCTCTAATCTAATCTCTAAATAAAACTACAATCTCCGAACTGTCTCCCGCCAATGAATGTATGTGCTCTCATATTTGAAACCTTCCAGCAGAAAAAACGCTTTCAGAATCTGTTGATGACACTTGAATATTCAACACAACTCGGGCCATCTTTGATAGAGTCGAAAATGTATTTTGATTCTCCCTCCAGTATTTCAGCAAGTCTTCACATCCATTTTCATTGGCAATTGATTCGATTGGTACAACACCCTGCAAAACATAAACATCAAACTTGCTAATTTATGAAGAACTTGAACCACTATACATTCTATTTCGAAGGCCTTGATTACTTGAAGCAGAAACCACATGTTTTTTATAAGGTTAAAGTGAAGTAGAAGGAGATGGTACAGAAGTCGGTTGATTATTTGCACTTTGCTCTTGGTAATACATATACATATTTTTGCATTGTGTTTGTATGCTAGACATAACTTCTTCTTTAGTTTATTCGTAAGTTGGTTCTTCAGTTGGGTCTATTCGAAGTATTTCTAAGCATTCATAAATCTTTTCAATAAGGGCATTACAACCGTCTACTTTAATAGTAGGATTTAATATATCACCAATAAAATAAATAGTGGGAATATGTAAAAAATATTTTTTTGATTTTACAAATATTTTTGCAATAGCTGGAGCATAAGTTGGTTTTTTCATATATTTATTAAATAACTAAAATATTACAGCTATATAAAATAACATAGATGAAATAGTAGGATAATAAATACGAGAAAATTCCTTAGTAGCTAGAAAAAATTTCTCTAAGAATACAACAAGTTCCAAAATTTTATCCCAATCATCATCTACAAGCATATCTGTTGGATTTTGATTATGGACATTAAATAATAAAGTTATAGGTCTTCTATACTCGTGAGTAACAAGTAATTGTTCATACAAAGAATTTCACCTAGTCGCAACTTCTTCTTAAATTTTCCTATAAGGTAATCCACAATCATGACAAGTTTTTTATACTCTTTGCGTCTTTGTATTTTATTACCTTTAAAAATAAAGTTGATAGCAAATTGTACTTTATCAAGGATGTTTTTTAAAAGTTTTAGGTCATCCTTTACAACTAAGTTATAAATATGACATGCGGAAAAATATGGGGAAAAGATGGAGTAAATCGAGTTTTAAAAATGTTTACAACATAATTATTAGAAGTAACATTATCTAATGTAATAGTCATAATTTTATCAGTAATTCCATAATATTCACTAATTTCATGATTATTTTTTTAAATAAAAACTCCAGTGTGCCTTTCATCAATATATCTATATGCAAATATAAGTTTTTGCATAGACCAATTGTCATATATCCAATGACATGTAATAGTTATATAATCATTACCATTAGTACTGCGGTCTATGTCAGAAGTGATAACCACTTTGCCATTAAAATGATACAATGCATAACGTAAATATTGTTGATATTCATGCGCAAATTTAAAAACATCTCTTCTAATAGTTGATCTAGGAAAACCGTTAAAAGAAAGATTATATATTTCTCGAATGTAATGAATAAAACCAGGAGATGAAGGAAATGAAAAGGCAAACCCTCCACAACAACTAATTTTGCTAAATTTTCTCGATCTTTGTGTTTATCATATTTCGGACCTATAACTCCCCCCGTCATCGGGTTAATTCGACCCTGTACTTGGTCGGGGATACTATGTGAACCCGACTCAGAAGGCATTTGTACACCCATTTTTTCATCCAAGTATTGGTTATACCTTGCTTTGTGAGAGTTTTCTACATGTCTCATTAAACCTCCTGTCCCACCTTGACATTTTCCAGTTTTAAATTTATAAACTTCGCGATAAATTTTACAAATAGCTAGTTGGTTAGGAATGTCCCTTTCAAAAAAATCACATGCAGGTGATTTTAATTTTCGTTGTTTTTGTCCTCTTCTCATACTAGGGGAATATGAGGGATTCCAGTTTCAGTTTCAGTTTCAGCCTGAGACTCAGTCTGATCTTGAGGTGGAGGTGCACTAGTGGGTGTGTTATCTTAATTATCTTCTAATTCATTTTTTAAATTAAAGTCTGGTTCAGATGCAAAATATACCTCATGATCTAATGGTATATTAATATTAACATTAAAAATATCAGTTTTGTCTACATGAGTGAAATCATCATAATTAGGATTACTAGAAGATGCACCATTACCCATGTTACCCCTAATACCTCTACCAGAAAAATGTCCATTTCGTTCCAGTATATTTATGCAAATAAATAATTAACGTTAATGAAATTAGTACGATAATTAAAATTAAGTAACGATAATAATTTAAATAAAAGATGGAACGAATGTACCAAATGTAGACGTAACGTCGACGTGTAATCGAGGTTGAAAATTGAAACTTTGCTCGATGATCCTCAAGCTAGTTGCCAACTTCACTCCTAATTTTTGAACTTTGATAGAAATTAGCAAATGAAATATAACATTTAGTGTGCAATTTAGACTTGTAGAGAGAGAGGGGGAGAAAGAGAGAGAGATTAGAGAGATGGTAGAAAGATTTGTGAGAAAAATGAAGAGGAGAATGAAGTATTTATAGTTGAGAAATAAGGTTAATGTGTAAATATACTAACTTAGGGGTTAAAAATAAATATTAAGGGGGTGGGGAGAATGGTCGTTAACCGTTGCCAACGGCCAAAATTGAACGTGGTCGTTTGTGCAATGCTTAGTTTCTGCAAAGGGGGCTGGGATTGGGCGGGACGGGTCGAGTCGAGTCGAGGGGCAGGATAGGGTGGGATCGGGACGGGCGGGACGAGCCCTAGTCCCATCCCGAGTTCGAACCCCGCTACAGACATTTTTATCCCGTATTTTAAAAGGGGGGTCGGGGCGGGATCGGGTCGTCCCGGCCAACTGGACAACCTTAGATTCTTGAGAGTTTTGATGGAATACAAATCAGGAACTGAGGGAGTACAATATGATTGATCTAGCTAACCAACTCCCCTAACCCTAGGCACGTTGTAGTTGTTGTTGGCGTGAAGATTGCGGAGTCTGGAAATTGGTTAAGGCATGATCCCCCAATATCAGGGTGCTTGACTATCTCTAACTGTCTGTCTACAGACGTTTGAGCTGACTATTGGTTCTTTATACGAGGCGCATGTTTGGAATGAGATCTGATGCGCAAGCAACCCAGAACTCATTCACATATCATTTTAGCTTTCCAGGCGTAGTAGTCTCTGGACCTATCTTGTTCGTACTGATCTGATCCCTTGTCGTCATGTGTGTCTATCTAAACTCTCATCAGATTTTGATCAATACATATAGTCTCCACACTTTTCGAATAACCTATCTTGGGAAGCGGAAGAGTTTTGCACGGGAAAGTGACCCTTCACATCGCATCGTACTAAGCGAGAAATCAAGTGTAGCCATTATCGCGATTCAAAATTTGGAATGACGACGCCCTTTCACATCAATGTTAGGGACGCATGGCAGAAGTCGGCTGGATGGATATCAGTTGTTTCCCACTGGAATGATGACTCTCCGTCTATAAGTAACCTCTTGACACTCAAAAGATAACCTTTCACATTTCATTTGATTTCAGTTCTTCGTTTCTCTTCACCTTCATCCTTTCTCTTTCAGCCAATTGCAAATCATCAGCAAAGCTTGAATATTTCCTCAGAGATTATTCACCATCATCTTCACCATGTCTTCGACAAATTCAGAAGCAGCATCAACCCCTAGTGCACGCGTTAGTGCTGAAGCACGACCCTTAGTCTGTTCTGAGGTGGTGGCTGGGGTGACTTCCTCCGCCACCAATGTTGGTTAAGGGAAGTTTTCCACCGTTAGTTCTGCCGTTAATTATTTCAATGAACGGTTATAAAAGACAAACTATACTTTATTTATTTTAGGCAACCGACGGACGACCCTCGATTTTAATCGAGACAGTCGGTCGGTTTTCTTCAACCGAACCACCTTTTTTCGACATAGTCTAGTCTGTTGGGTTTTACACACTTTTAAGCCATAATCGATGGATGTCCATAGATTTTGGCCCTCAGTTATTGACATATTTTTTGTAGTGGAATACAATGCAAATCACAAAAGAGAGCACACATTTAGGGATGCAAAATGCTAAGAACTCTAACATTTTGAAATCCAAATTAAGTTAACTTCTAAAAGGACTCCTCGCAATACTTATATGGAACCATACTGAAAGAAATAATCCTTTGATTATTTTCATTGATTGAAAGACAATATATACATTTACATAATTCCATAATAGTAGAATTCTATTCCTATTCTACTTCTAAAACCTTATTCTACTTGGATACTAACTATACAATTATGGTAATATAAATATTATCGTAAGTGTACAATACTAATTATATTACAACATTACCTAAACTAGGATACTAAAATAATTACCTAATTCTACACGGTACAAGGTGAAATCCGAGAGCAACAATTTACATAATATACACATGTATATCGTGTGTATATTATGTATATTTAACACACACCCGCAGTCATAGCGGGGGGTTTTCGAACTCTGAGAGTGTCCCTAAAATCTTAAAAAAGGACTGAGGGAAGACCATTTGTAAAGATGTCGGATTGATATCTTGACGGGACATGACAGACGCGTACCTGACTACGAGCAACCTTTTCGCAGACAAAGTGAATGTCCATCTCGATATGTTTAGTGCGATGATGCTGAACCGGATTATCAGAAAGGTCGATGGCACTAATATTATCGCAATAAACCAAGGTTGCTTTCTGAATAGGTGAATGAAGATCCAATAGCAAATTACGTAACCAACATGATTCCGAGACCACATTAGCTACCCCTCGATACTTGGCCTCGGCACTGGATCGGGACAATGTTGACTGACGTTTTCAGACCATGAGGACCAGGTTATTGCCAAGAAACATACAATAGCCAGACGTAGACCGTCTGGTGTCTGGACAGCCACCCCAATCAGCATCCGTATACGAGACAAATGTGGACGTCGATGAAGGATATAAATGCAAACCATAGTCAAGTGTACCCTGAATATACCGAATGATGCGTTTGAGTGCATTCATGTGCTCAACTTTGGGATCATGCATGAACAAACACACCTGCTGGACAACATACGTAATATCTGGTCTCGTAAATATAAGTTACTGAAGGGCCCCTGCAAGACTGCGATAGCGGGTCGGATCCTCGTATGGTACGCCGCCCGCGGCACTAAGCTTAGGCTTAGTATCAACTGGAGTGGAAGCGGACTTACAGGATGACATCCCTGCCCTCTCAATGATCTCAGTTGCATACTTCCTTTGAGATAAGAACAACCCATCTGCATGACGAGTGGCAACAATATTATGATAAGTGTACAATACTAAATATATTACAACATTACCAAAACTAGAATACTAAAATAATTACCTAATTCTACACGGTACAAGGTGAAATCCGAGAGAAACAATATACATAATATACACATGTATATCGTGTGTGTATTATGTATATTTAACACATACCATCTCTTTCATCAAATATAAAGACATGTGAACCTCACTTGGCCTTAATTCAATTTGGTAAAAACTTAACACATTGGGCATATACACCCAACTCAGTTAAGTAACCATAGATAATAAACTAAGGTCTAGAGTCCTATTTTCAATAAACAAATAATTAAAAAATGAGGCAAAATTAATAGAGTAGCATCACAACTTTAGGTTTGCCGCCGTCATCGTTCACTCTTCTTCTAGTAATCTGGCATATTCTGAAGGTTTGCATTATTTTGGGAGTTCAAATTAAGCTCGTTAGGAATAAAGCATGTGATTATCACATCCATACTCTTAACTAAGTGACTTTGAGTAGGAAACTGGTTGACATGCCTTGATTAGTTTCCGAAATCTGTATGTGAAGTGTAGCTATGGTTTTCGCACAATTACAGCTCTGACTATTTCTGATCTTGGTGGTTCATGCTTTTAAAATTTGCTGAATAGTATTTTTAAATATTGTTTTGTTCAAGTGTTTTCTAGCCAAGGAACGATGGTTGACAACTTGGCATTTCCCCAATAGGAACACAAAGAGCCTTCGGGCTTCCTGGAAAAAGAATAATGCATATATGAAGAACTCAATGTTTGTTTATGTATTTGGGTGATACGATCATTGAAGATTTTAATTTCTATTAAAATTATAATAAATGAATATGGTGATAAATTTGTAAAATTAACTAATCTAAGAAGGGAGTTATATTTTCATGATCATGCTGCTAATGGAAAACAAAAATAGTTATGGCCTTTGAATTGTGATTAATTACTGGCACATAAGTATTTAAAAAGTATAGTCAATCTACTTATCGTTAAAAATATAACAGAAATAGGGTGAGAATACTTTTATATTAATATTAAGATCATGTGCAAAATACTTAGTTAACTATGGTGAAGTAGTAATATTTATGATTAAATGATGTGACAAGTGTCATTTATCTATTAGCTAGGTGTATACACCTAATATAAATCTAGATTATTATTAATATCATGTGCAAAATACTTAGTTAACTATGATTAAGTAGTAATATTTATAATTAAATAATGTGACAAGTGTCATTTATCTAGTAGCTGGGTGTATACCCCGTGCGGGTGAATACACCTAATATAGATCTGTTTCAATAGTTATTACAACTAGTATAAATATAGATTGCATTAAAATAATGAAACTACAAAGAATTAATTCAAAAGGGAATGCGTCCGTTCAATCCTTGTGCACGTTGAAACAGACTAAATTACTTTTTTTGAATCAGAAAAGAACTTTGCTAAGAGTCCAGAGAAAACTTAATATGGCACATGTTATTACTGTGAATTTGGTGAGATTATCGGGAGGATTATGCTTATTTTCGAATGACGATGTTCAGGTATGTCAATCTCACTCATCCTCTTTTTACATTGAAGCTTATTTACACGATGTTATTTCTGATTGTAAATATTGGTGTGTATTTGTATATTTAATTATCGATAAAGCTACTCGTAGAATTCAATTGCAAGAACTTAATGTTAAGTCAAGTAGTTGGGGATCACTTTGGATAATGGTAGGAGATTTTAGTGATATAATTGATAATTCAGAGAAGTCAGATGGTAGGATTAGAAGGTTTAATTCCTTTAGAGATTTTCGAGAAATTTTACGGGATATTGGAGCTGTAGATTTAGGCTTTAAGTGAAAATCTTGGACCTGGTGGTGCTTTAGAGAAAATGATGGTATTATTCAAGAAAGACTCGATAGGGTAATAGATTCCCCGGATCGGAGACTAGAATTTAATCAGGCAAATATTCTTCACTTAGAAATGGATGCTTCCGACCATACTGCTTTACTAATAAATACAGTACCTAGCCTTATAAGGAAGAAGAAAAGGTTTTATTTTGATAAAAGATGGAGCGAAAAGGAAGAAGTGAAGGTGACTATAGAGTGTTCTTGGAATAGATATATGGGAGGTTTGAACAATCCAAGGTTAGCTATAAATTTAAAAAGTGTTGTGCATCATACTAGCTTGGTTTAGAGAAGGAAAGGAAAATTCTAAGAAAAAAATTTAAGATATTAAGGATATAATTGCGGATCTTAAGAATGATTCTAGGGGTTTTGAACTAAATAAGTTGAGGTTGCTTAGAAAAAGAATTAGGGCATGCGTATAAGGATGAAGAAGCTTATTGAAAGTGAAAATCTAGAGCTCTATGGCTTCAGGAAGGCGACAAAAATACTTCTTTCTTTCATATGAAAACCATCTAGAGGCGTAAGTGTAATAGTATTAAATGGCTAAAATTAGATGATGGTGATCGGGTCTCCGAGCATAGTGATATTGTGAAGGAAGTAGAGAGATTTTACAACAATTTATTCACTATCTCTAGACCTTCTAACTTTGATCCCATTTTAAATTTAATTACTCCTTTAGTTGATAACTCTGTTAATGATAAGATTATTAGAGATGTCATAGATGATGAAATTATAATGGTTGTTTTCGATATGCATCCCCTATAAGCATCGTGTGTGGATGGTATGACTCTTTTTTTCTTTCAAAAATATTGAAATATTTTATCCGGTGATATTTGTGCAACTGTTAAAAGCTTTTTTCAGTTAGGTTGTTTATTACCTTCTTGGAATCAAACTCTTATAACTTTGATAACTAAAGTGAAAAGTCCCAGTGACATTAGTCAGTTTAGACCTATAAGCTTATGTTCTATGGTATATAAAATTATTGTGAAGATTATTGTTGCGAGACTCGAAACATATCTCCCCAATATTAATTCTCTTAATCAATCTGCTTTTATTGGGAAAAGATGAATATGGATAATGTTGTTCTAGTTTATGAATTTATTCATCTTTTAAAAAATAAAAGAAGAGGGAAGAAAAAATATATGGCTCTTAAATTAGATATGGCCAAAGCGTATGATCGAGTGGAGTGATTGTATATCCAAAAAATTACTTCTTAAAATGATCTTTCATGAGAATTTTTTTTACTTGGATTATGAAATATATTACTACTCCAATTTATAGGTTTAATATAAATGGGGATATAGCATGAATAGTTAAACCTACTTTAGGACTAAGGCAAGGGATCCTCTATTCCCTTATTTGTTCTTACTATGTGTTGAAAGTCTTTCAAGAATTTTAAATCAAGCGAAAGTATTTGGGGATATACAAGGTTTAAGTTTAGTGATAGGTGGACCTACTATTAATCATTTGTTCTTCGTTGATGATTCATTCATTTTTTGTAATGCAAATGTCCAGAATGCTGCTAAAATATCCGGAATTTTAAGAACTTATAAAAAATATTAGGGTCAAAAGGTGAATTTTGATAAATCTGCTATATTCTTTAGTAAAAATACTTAGGATCTTGAGAAAGATGATATTATTGCGGAGTTAGAAAAATTACAAAAAAATAACTTAGGATTATATTTAGGTTTACCTGCGCTAGTTGAAAAATAAAAAAAATTGTTGAAATTTATTAAAGATAGAGTGAAGGCTAAAATAAAAGGTTGAAAAAATATTTTTCTAAGCCCTGTAGGTAAAGAAGTGATGCTTATATTTGTCTTATCTGCTATTCCTTCTTATGCTTTATCATATTTTTAATTTTCGAATACTTTGTGTAAGGAGATCACTACTATTTTCTCTAATTTTTTTGTGGAGACATGATGAGGATAGGAGAAAAATGCATTTTGAAAAATGGGAGAACCTATGTTTAGAGAAGTCTAAAGGGGTAATAGCATTTAGAGAGTTAAAATCTTTTAATCAAGCTTTATTGGCTAAACTTGCTTGGAGAATTTTAACTCAAGAAGATCCTCTACTTTTTAAAATTCTCAAAAGCAAATATTTTCAATATACTTCTTTCCTCAAAGCTACACGTTCTTCTACTAGCTCATGGATATGGAAGAGTATTCTCTGGGGTAGACATCTTCTACAAAAAGGTAGTAGATGGAGGGTAGGATCTGAAGATTGTATTAATGTTTGGATGGATCCTTGAATTCTCAACTCTTATGGGTTTAGGCCTAAACTTTGTCATGCTCAAATGGATATAGACATACAAGTAAAGGATCTTATAGACCAGAATACACACTTGAAAGTTGCAAAATTTACAGAAATGGTTTTTTCTGGACGATATTCATGTAATAGTTTCTATCCCTGTTTCTACTACTGGGTCGTCGGACAAAATTATTTGACATCATACTAAATCTAGCAATTATGAGGTAAAATCGGGATATCATTAGCTAGAAAATTGTTAGATGTCAAGAAGTTGCAGAGATAGACAACAATCGAGTAATCAATCTTTTTTCAAAAAAGTTCTGAAATTTCTTATGGTCTATGCATATTAAAAATAAATATAAGCATTTTATTCAAAAATGTATTATGAATGTGCAAACTGTAAATCATGTCGTTTCTAAAAGATTAAAACATACTTGTGATGTGTGTAAGCTTTGTGGTGTTGAAAGTGAAACTATTGATCATATGCTTTTTAGATGCTCTAAAGCACAATTGATCTAGGAAGATATGTTCTATTAATTGGCCTAATATTGAAAGTACTATGGATTTTGCTAGATGGTGGAATGATATTTTTGTTAATGCTAGTCAATATCCTGATTTTATATATCTTGCTAAATTAAGTATTTCTATCTTGTGATAAATTCGGAAGGCTAGAAACTCAATGAGCTTTGACGGGGATATTTGTGAACCCCATGATATTGTAAACAATGCACTTTTTGATTTTCATGAATATAAAAACAATTTGCTTACTACATCTTCTCCTTTACTTGTACTGGATTATACTAATGATAAAAATATTATTGTGGCACAAGATGGTATTGTTATATTTGCTGATGTTAGCTTACAAAGGGAGAAAAAGATGGCAAGCATTGGGGTGGCGGCTATGGATAGCTGTGGTCATTTACTTCAAGCCGTTGGTATCCCAATTGAATTTATTAGGAAGTCCATCATCGCTGAAGCTCTAGCAATTCGTGAAGCATTGGAAAACACAAAGGAGAATGGATGGTCAAAGGTGCAAATCTTGTCTGATGCAATAGCTGTGGTGGATATGGTATGAAAAAAAAGTGTAGTTTCATGGAAGATAGAGACTACTTGTGAAGATATATGAAAGCTTATGAGTTTCTTTAAATATGTACATGTTATATATATTCCTAGATCTTGGAATATGATAACGCACAATTTAGGTAAGTTTTCTATTTCGTTGTTACGAAAAATTATTTGAGTTTTAATTTTTTCTAGTTGAATTGTAAATGATGCTGCTGCATTTTTAACTCTTTAAGACCCTTTAACTGCCAAACAAAATGAGCTCATTGCAAAAATATCACAAGTACCATGTCGACCTAATTAAAACAACGTGAATATTAATTTTTTAAATCCCTTTTATTTAAACATTATTTTTAAAAAAGAAAATGAAACACGAAATAACTCTAATTTGGCTTATTCTTGTCAGTAGTACTATTAGCATTCTCACAAGGAAAGAAGCTGCTCCACCAAGTGTTTTGCCAGAAATTAATAATTTTGCTATATATAATTTGCGCAACTCCATTTGCATTTTCCTTTGGAACATTTTCTCTTCCCACAGTTTGTACTGTTCTCTGCAAAAATTAAGAATTGAATCATTGTATAAACTAGGGAAATTGAAAATATATAGCAATAAATATAATTACGCTCTCCGTCTCAGTTTATGTGACACTTTTTGAATTTCAAGAGTAAAATAATTTCTTCTTTGATCACAATTTTTTCATATGTCTTTTAAACATTTTTATTAATTACAGAATATTGCAGAACATACGGTGAATATATGGAAATATATTCACTATCACAACCTCTCAGTCGGAGCGGGAGGAGGCCGAACGCTGAGACTGGATCAGAATTCAATGAACAATTACCGAGGAAGCCCCTTAGTGAAGATATCTGCGTACTGATACGAAGAAGGAACATGTAACATCTTAACGTGACCCATTGCAACCTCCTCGCGAACAAAGTGAATATCCATCTCAATGTGCTTGGTTCGTTGATGTTGAACTGGGTTATGAGACAGGTAGACAGCAGATATGATGTCACAGTAAACCAAAGATGCCTTACGTAAGGGACAATGAAGCTCAAGAAGGAGATTTTGGAGCCAACACAGCTTAGCAACAATGTTCGCAACGCCTCGATATTCTGCTTCAACACTCGAACGGGAAAGCGTGGCCTGCCGTTTGGCAGACCACGAAATAATGGTATCCCCCAAAAATACACAATAGCCGGACGTAGAGCAACGGGTGTCCGGACAGCCTGCCCAATCGTCGTTCGTGTAAGAAAGCAACCTAGTCGGTGTGGAGGGATATAGATGTAGTCCATAGTCAAGAGTGCCCTTAACGTACCGAATGATACACTTAAGAGCTATAAAGTGAGGCTCTCTAGAAGTGTGCATGAACAAGAACACATGCTGAACAACATAGGCAATATCGGGCCGAGTGAAGATGAGATACTGAAAGCACCTGCGAGACTCCTATAAAGAGAGGGATCGCTTATCGGATCCCTGTCATCTGCACTGAGTTTTGACTTTGAGTCGACAGGAGTGGGCATGATCTTGCAGTTCACCATTTTAGCCCTGTAGAAAATTTCCTTGGCATACTTATGCTGACATAAGAACATGGCATGTGCTGATCTTGTCACTGATATCCCCAAAAAATAACTCAACTTGCCCAAGTCTATCATAGCAAATTTAGACTTGAGCATGGAAATGATATCGTGTTTCAGTGCATCAGAAGAGGCTGCCAGAACAATGTCATCCACATATAAAATAAGGTAAGTCGTGTCAGTACCTCGATGAAAAATAAAAAGAGAATGATCACTCTTGCTGCACACGACCCCGATCTGTATGATGTATGTAGAAAACCTCTCATACCAAGCCCTGGAGCCTTGTTTTAATCCATATAGCGACTTACGAAGATGACAAATATACTGAGGAACCTTCGGATGCACAAATCCATACGGTTGATGCATATAAATGGTTTTTTTCAAATCCCCATGTAAGAAAGTATTTTTTATATCAAGCTGGTGAATAGGCCAATTCTTCCCCATAACTATGCTCAAAACAGTGCGAATGGTGGCTGGTTTGACCACTAGACTAAAAGTCTCACCACAATCAACTCCCTCTTGTTGCCCAGCCACATACAACGAATTACATTCACCTCCTCTGGTTCGGGACAAGATCCCAAGTATGCTAATTTGTTAACGCATTAAATTCCTCTCGCATGGCCGCATTCCAATTCGGGCCAAGTTTGGCTAATTTTGGGTTTTAGGAATATGTGAGATAGTTTAAGTGGATAGGTTAAAGTGAACTTTTAGTTTGAAAATTCCGTGTTGTGCATGGGTTTCCATTTAATGCATTGGAACGGTCACTGGTTGGGCAGTGGGTTGGGCAGAGGGGCTGGGTGGTGACGGGCAGCATGTCAGGACAGTGGTGCTAGGAGGTGATAGTCAGTGTGTTGGGATAGTGGTTCTATGCAGTGTGGTGGGGTGATGGGGTATTGGGTCCAGGAAAAGTCGACGGGAGGTAGGGGCAGTGGAGTGGGAGTGTCGGCAGGCAGTAGGGTTGTGGCGGGGGCACTAGTCGTCGGAACAAATGGGGGTGTCGAATCAGAGGGGGGTGGGGGTGGTACGGCCAGCTGTGGCAGAAATTGTAGTGCATTTTGGACTAGAGATGAGGTGTCTGGGTCATTAAGGAATCTGTAATTAGTGGCTTGGAATTGTTAGATGTTGACAAACGGGAAAACGTTCTCCTCGAACGCGACATGTCGTGATACTATGATTTTTCATGTGGACAAGTCATAGCATAAGTACTCCATATGGTTTGATGGGAATCCCAAGAAGACAGACAGAGTGGTACGAGGTGCTAATTTGTAAGGGACTGTGGAGGCAAGATTTGGGTAACATAGACAACCGAATATTCGAAGGTGATCATAAGTAGGGATCCGACGGAATATGATCTCTGTGGGGGTCCTATTTTGGAGTGTACTTGTAGGTAGTATATTAAGAACGTATTCTACCATTTTTAACGCATATACCCAAAACGTGGGGGGGGGAGGAGAAATGCATGAAAAAGTAGGGTACGAATCATATTGTTAATGGCGCGGAGAATTCTTTCGGCTTTACCATTTTGAGGGAAAGTATGGGGGCATGAAAATCAAAACACCATGCCATTATCCGCATATAATTTGTGAAAGAGAGAATTATTAAACTCACGATCATTGTCACATTGAAACATTTTATTACTTTTTCAAATTGTATTTTAATATACGTACGAAATTCAAGAAACTTGGAGTAGACTTGTGACTTCTATTGGAGCAGATAGACCCATAGAAAGTGAGAAAAATCATCCAATAAGACTAAATAATATTTATGACCCAATTTGCTAGTAATAGGAGAAGTCCATAAATCCGCATGAATAATATCAAAGGGAGAGAAAGTAACACTTAAAGATGACATAAACGGAAGTCTAACATGTTTGACAAGATGACAAGAGTAGAAATTGTGTGTAAGGTTCCCTTTATTACATTGAATTAAATTGCGGTTTCTAAGAAAATAAAAAATACGAGCTCCGGGATTTCCAAGTCTATTATGTCACGTTGATGAAGAGATTACAACTAGAGAGGCGGGAGGATTGACACTTGCAGCAGACGTGGATAGAAAATGATAGAGGTCCCCAACACTATTGCATCTCATAAGAAGTTTTCCTGTACGTAGGTCCTTCACAGAAAAACCAAATGGGTTAAAGTCAATAGATACAGAATTATCAGTGGTAAATTTTCTAACAGAGATTAAGTTCTTGATGATGTTGGGGCATATAGGACATGTTTGAGGGAGAAGGAGGGATGATGTGGTGGAGTTTGCGTGTGGCCAAACCCTTGAATTGGAATGCGATGACCATTTCCGACCATAATAAATTGAAGAGTATTTAAACTACGCAGTTGAGGGAGATTACCAGAGTTTTGAGTGAGGTGAGATGTGGCGCCCGAATCCATATACCAGGTGTCATCGGGTTGCTGAAGATTCAAGGTGCCGAAAGCTTGGCCAAGTTAGTTGGAGTGGGGTCGATTGCTGACTGATGGGCTGCGGAAAAATGGGTCTGATGGATGCCAGGGTGTGACGCTGGGTGGGCTCCCAGAATGCTGGGCCGCGGCTGTTGCCACTGTTGTTGTTGGGCCGCGGCTGCTGGAAAGTTGCTGGGGGTTGAGGCCCAGTTTCCATAAATCTGCCAGGGCAGTGGGCCGGCCCATTGTGTTGGGTGTTGGGCTTGCTGGGTGCATTGGCTCGACCCCCTCAGTCTTTTCCTTTGCCTCTTTGGCCACGTCCACCTCCATGGCCTCTGCCTCTGCCACCATTCGATTGTTCTGCGGCGGTGGTGGCTGGCCGGTGGTCGCAGCGATTGTCGTGGGGGCGTCAACCACCAACGCCTTGGGATTGTGTTTATCCTGTTTCGCTCGTCTCGTCTCCTCTAATAGCAATTAGGACCATGCTTTGTTGAAACTCGATAGAGGATCAACATATTGGATCATCGTTGCAAGTGTGTCGTATTCACCTTTCAGTAAACCATTAATCAATTGCAAAACAATCTTTGTGTCTGAAATAGGAGTACCCATATTCGATAGTTGATCGGCAATCAATTTTAATTGTTTGCAGTAGTCGGCCATATTTGCAAAATTTTTAAGACGGGTGGTGTTGAATTGTTCTTTAAGATACACGACACGTGTATGTTTGTTGTCTTGAAAAATTACCTCCAACCGTGTCCATAACTCGTGAGCCAAAGCTCCGGTCTTCTTAATAGTATGAAGAAAATCCTTGGAGATAGTGCCATAGATCCACTGCTTGACGATGACGTCAAGTCATTTCCAGGCCGTGTTGTCGACGTCGGGTGGGCGGGGATAAGTGGTATCAAAGTGATCAAGCACGTTGTAAGCACATGTATGAATTTGGAAGAGTTCAACCCACGACGCGTATTGTTCATCCTCTTGATCAAGAATCAACATGATGAAGTTCTTGTTATTAGTTGCGGCGAAAGCCGGATGAAAGGTGTTGGGGTTGGAAGAGGGATGAGGATTTTTGATGTCAGGTGTTGAGGAAGAGGAAGTGGTAGAAGCTATATGGGTTGCGGGTGACGCTATGAGGGCTGCCGAAACCTAGTAGAGAAATAGAAGGGTTGGGGCGGTTGTATATCAGTTGTATACCAGAGGTATACGGGCCTAGTAGAGATATATAAGGGTTGGGGCGGCTGTATATCAACTGTATACCAGAGGTATACATGCCTGGTAGAGAAATATAGGGGTTGGGGCGGCTGTATATCAGCGTATAGCAGAGGTATACCGACGGTATACTGGTTGTTTGGCGCTGGAAGAGGGAGAGAAAAAATAGGGTGGTGGGCGGCATTACAGAATATTGCAGAATATACGGTGAATATATGAAAATATATTGACTATCAATTTTGAATTGTCAATTATTGTGACTTATAATACTTTTTACGTAATTTCTACATACGTAAATTTTATTTACAAAATTTAAGTTTCATGTCTGAATTCACAGTTAAATTAAAATTTTAAACTCTTGAAATTCGAAGATACCAAATTGAGATAGAAAGAATAGTAATATGCCAATTTCAATTATGAAATAATTAATTAAAGATGCATACATTGCTAGGAGTGAATCGGAGCCCCACTTTTATTTGCCCTTTGTATGTGTCATCTTCAAGCACCACATTATAAGCAGCTGGTGTCACTTCAATGGACCTCTTTTCATTCCCCTCCATAATTATTCCTTTCAGATTAATTCTGAATCACAAGAAACAAAAACCCAAATACAGTCCCTTAAATATTTTCCTAGATTATTGGTTCTGGTGAAAATAGAAAATAAATTGTGTAAAATAAAAGGAGGTAGCTTGTTTCAACCTCTAGAAGCATAAGTAGGTCCGTAGGTGTAAAATTATGATGATTGAATGATAAGAAGGGCTGAGAAACCTTAAATTACATGAAAGAAAGATGTCTAAAAAGTTCATCAGTTTTTAAAATTCGTTCAGGCCTAGAAAATACAACATAATGGAAGAAAAAAAAATTATATTACGCTAATTAATTGGAATTAAATTTTGGTCACGTTATACATTTACTTTATGTTCAATATTCTCTGAAAGTATTTTAATTTTATATTTAAATGCTATTAGAAAATATAGAGATTTTTTATTTTTTTTCATTTTATTTTATATAATTATATAATATTATACAGAAGCGATATCAGCAATAAGAATTCATATTGTTGAAATAGAGTCAAGTAACAAGTAAGTCCTTACTTGGTTTCACCAACAAATTCACCGGCTGTGAAGAACTCTTCGTCCATAATTTTTAATTTAAGGTAGTTACATTCTTCTAATTTGTTAGTTGGCAATTCAAACTTTAACTTCTCATTCCACAAAATTTCCTTTCGATTACCTGCATTAAGTAGCAATTAACTAAGAAAACGGATATGAGTATTACTGTCTTCGTAGAAACGACATGTCGACATATATGAGTTGATTACTGTATTTGTAAATATCTATTGTTAACAACTTTGTCTGATATAACATCAATTACTGTATTTGTAAATATCTATTGTTAACAACTTTGTCTGATATAACATCAAAGTTTAAATCTTGAATTGTTTAATAAATTAAAATTATTATAAGTTGTGAAAATTGTTAAAATTGCAAAAAAATAGAAAGAGTGACATACAAGTTGAAATAGAGGGAGTATTAATTTTGGTATTGGTGCAAAATGCACTTGGACAACAATTGATGACAAAAAACACAGTCATGCAATATCATATACTAAAAAATACTTCTATTAGTTCTCTTATGAAATCCATTAAGGAAAGTTGTCAATCAAGGATACTAATGAAATTCCAAAACTAGGAAACAAAAGGCCCTATATTTTGCCAAGTTATACTACAAGTTAATGTGGGCACTTTCCTCAGAAATTGGCTCTACGCGACACATATCCGGATATAATAGGACTTCAATGCGGTACTGGACATCGTGTGGGAAAACCAAAAAAAAGTTAAAGTAAATTGTTATACAAGAATAGGAACAAAAAACAAACCTGAGGAAATTTTTGTTTTGTAGGATTGAGATACACATTCAACAATCACATAATACGATGGTTTCCCTGTACAAAATAGAAGTAATAATCAGTAAATATAAAGACTTAAAGGGTGACAAAAAGAAGAAGAAGTTGTACCTCATCATATTCCCATTATAACAATTATAAAAGAACTTCTAACACATTACACATTTGCCCAACGCAGTAACTATTCTTTATGTCTCAAATTATTCGCGCTTTTAATTTTTGGAGATTCAAACAATGTGAAATTTAATAAATATTTTTAAATATATGTTTTTATCACATTGACATAAAATAAATGTGATGTATAGTATTTTTCGTATAGCTTTTGAATATCTAAATATTAATTTTAAAATATTGAGTTGAGCTAATGCAATTTACTGCAATATTAGTTAAATTGACTCAAGAAAAATGACACCTATTTTGGGACAGGGAGAGTAGAAACTGTCCACAATAAGTGGATTAATAACCTGAAACATATACGAGACAAGTTATCTACTATAAAATATTAAAATACACTTGATAATATACAGATTCTTTAAACCTTTAATGTATATAGGTATAATCCTTACCAATAATATTGGAGTGGCTAATGCCTCGGGCACTTACAACAAAAACTTCAAGGAGTCCTCCCTTCATTATACCACAATGAGTTCCTTTCTTCATGTGATCTCTAATTCCTTTTACAAGTTTAAGGATTATGAAAGCTTTAAATCTTCTAAACAATGCAATTGCAGAAACATATATTAAATGAGACGTTACTGGTGCATGTATACACTATAAATGACAATACACATTTATCAAGAATTAAATTATGTACTTCTTTAAAGGGAAACATTTAGTAACGAACAAGTTATGTTACTCTATAGCTTTAGTTATGGAAATCCAAATCTAAACTCTTCCAACATTATCAAAATTATCGGAAAAACTATTTACAGAAAATTCAATAAAATGCCAACCAGTGAGCTATAACAAAAGACTGATTTTATCAGTTCTCTTCACTAACCTCTAAAGGGTACGAAAGTATCCCAAGGAACCCTAAGTATGATTAAAAATACAATGGACCAATCTATGATTTCTTCAGCAACAGTTACCCTGACTCATCTATGTGAAAAACATACTCCCACCAAATCATCCCAGCTTTCCCAATATTTTTGGTCCAAAGCTTTCTTTTTTACACGATGTGTGACGCCCCGGGCCCATACATAATTGTCCATCGGCCTAATGGTTAATTTTAGGCATAATTTGCGGTCAAAGACTTGATGGTTCACAGGATTTTACCATATTTCACACCAAGTATGGCATTTAGCTAGTTCTTCATTCCCTCTTTTTTGGTAAAAAGAAAGATTTCATTAGTCACCAGACAACAGAACAATTTACAATATTCTATGCTGAAAGAAATAATCTCTTGATTATTTTCATTGATTGAAAGACTATATATACAATTTACATATTTTCATAATAGGAGAATTATATTCATATTCTACTCCTAAAAGCTTATTCTACTTGGATACTAACTATACAATTATGGTAATACAAATATTATGGTAAGTGTACAATACTAATTACACTACAAAACCTTACCAAAACTATCTACTACATACGGTAATACAAGGAACCCGAGAGCCAAATATACAGCCAAAATATACATAATATACACATGTATATTGTGTGTATATTATGTATATCTAACACACCACCGCAGTCTGAGCGGGCGGTCTTCGAACGCTGAGACTGTCCCTAAAATCTTCAAAAAGGACCGATGGAAGACCATTCGTAAAGATGTCGGCAATTTGATACATTGACGGGACATGACAGACGCGTACCTGACCATGAGCAACCTTTTCGCGGACAAAGAGAATGTCCCTCTCGATATGTTTAGTGCGCTGGTGCTAAACCGGATTACCAGAAAGGTCGATGGCACTAACATTATCACAATAAACCAAGGTTGCCTTCTGAATAGGACAATGAAGCTCCAACAACAAATTACGTAACCAACATGATTCCGAGACCACATTAGCTACCCCTAGATATTCGGCATCGGCACTGGATCGGGACAATGTCGACTGATGTTTGGCAGACCATGAGACCAAGTTATTACCAAGAAACATACAATAGCCAGACGTAGAACGTCTGGTGTCCGGATAACCACCCCAATCTGCATCTGTATACGAGACAAGTGTGGACTTCGAGGAAGGATATAAATGCAAACCATAGTTATGCGTACCCTGAATATACCGAATGATGTGTTTGAGTGCATTTATGTGCTCAACTCTGGGATCATGCATAAACAAACATACCTGTTGGACATCATACGTAATATCTGGTCTCGTGAATGTAAGATACTGAAGGGCCCCTGCAAGGCTGCGATAGCGGGTCGGCGGCACTAAGCTTGGGCTTAGTATCAACTGGAGTGGAAGTGGACTTACATGATGACATCCCAGCCCTCTCAATGATCTCAACTGCATACTTCCTTTGAGATAAGAAAAACCCACCTGCATGACGAGTGACAGCAATCCCCAAAAAATAACTCAAAGGCTCAAAGTCTTTCATAGCAAACTCAGAGCTGAGCATTGTCATGATAGACTGGCGCAAGGCATCGGAAGAGGCAGTCAGAATAATATCATCCACATATAACACAATATAGGCCAAGGAAGAACCATGACGATAGATGAACAAGGAATTATCCGACCTGCTGTGAGTGAACCCAATAGTCGAAACATAGTCGGCAAACCGCGTATACTAGGCCAGTGGAGACTGCTTAAGCCCATATAAGGACTTCTTCAACAAACATACATGATGAGGATGTTTGGGATCCCTAACTCCCAAAGGCTGGTGCATATAGACTGTTTCCTTGAGATCACCATGGAGGAAAACATTATTTACATCAAAATGATGAATAGGCCATGCCTTCAAAAGAGCTAAGCTAAGCACAGTGCGAATGGTAGCCGGCTTGACCACCGGACTAAATATCTCACCACAATCCACACCAACCTGTTGAGTCTTACCATCACTCACAAGCCGCGCCTTATGTCGAGCAAATGAACTATCTGAATTTTTCTTATGAGCAAAAATCCACATAGACCTAATAATATTAATACCAAATAGATGGGGCACCAACTTCCACGTCTTATTATCAATAAGAGCATTATATTCATCGGTCATAACAATTTTCCAATTCAGGTCATTTAATGCAGACACATGATTATGAGGTAAGGGTGATTTAAGAACATTATAATGTAAATTAAAATGTCTTTTTGATTTAAAAATCCGCCGTTGACTACGAGTGACTGGTCTATGACTCGGGACAGAGGCGGGTGGATTGTGGGAATTTTCGAGGCTCCGGACGGACTGGCCAGCAGGAAGTGGGCCTGCTGGCCCAAATCTGGAATTGAAGCCGGAGCTGGGCACGGGAACTAGGACAACACTGGACCCAGAAACAGTACCCGGATCTGGGTAGAATGGATGGCCCAGTTGCTAGACCCAGATTGGAAGATGACGCTGTTTGGGGAGGGCCAGCGGGCAGTAGGCCCGCTGGAGGAGTTGGGGTGCGGGACACGTCCGAAAAACAGTGAATACATTTCGGGGAAACACCATTATCCAAAAAATTATATAAACTAGGCCCGGGATTACTAACCTTAGCAAACGGAAACTGGGATTCATAAAAAATAACATGGCACTTAATGATGATTTTATTAGAGGATAAATCAAAATATTTATAACCACGATGATTAGACGGACAACCCAAAAACACTCACGGAGTAGACCGGGCCTGAAGTTTGTTAATTGTGGTGGACGAAAATAACGGATAACACAAGCACCCAAAGACCCTAAGATGGAAATACGAAGGTGTTTTATTATATAAAATTTGTAGGGGAAAAGAATACGTCAAACCTTTGGAAGGAAGAATGTTAAGGAGATATGTAGCCATTTGTAGAGCATGATGCCAAAAAGACGGGGGTACGGAAGCATGAATCAATAAAGTTCAGACAATGTTATTTATGATATGAATTTTGCGTTCGGCTTTCCCATTTTGTGAAGACGCATGGGGACAAGAAAAATGAAAATTGATCCCCTTATTAGCATAGAATTCCCAAAACACCCCATTGTCATATTTTTTGCCATTATCACACTCAATATTTTTGATTTTCCGTTCGAATTGGGTTCTAATGAATGCTCTAAATTTTAAGAAGATAGAAAAAACTTGAGATTTTTTCGCTATTGGAAAAGTTCATAAAAAATTAGAATAATCATCCAAAAAAAGAACATAATACCGATGACCCAAATAACTAAGAACATGAGACTTCCATAAGTCGCTATGAATAATATCAAATGACATTAAAGTATGAGATTTTGAGTCTACAAATGACAACCTAACAATTTTTTCTAAAGAACAAGACTGACAAGTTGGAGTACTACGCGTACCCTTACATGAAATAAAATTAGTTTTATCTAATGACAATAAAATAGACGACCCCAGATGACCAAGACGAGAATGCCATAAGGAAGGAGAAAGGGCTACAAATGCTGAAGGCAAGGCTTGACTCAATGGACCGGAACTGGGTGTGATAGGATAAAGATCTCCCCTACTATCACACCTCATGAGAGGACTCCCCATCTTGAAATCCTTCACAGAGAAACCAAATGGATCAAATTCAATAGAAACATAATTGTCAGTAGTGAATTTACGGACATACACTAAGTTTTTAATCAATTTGGGGGCATGTAGGATGTTTTTCAAGATAAGGGGTGGATGAGGGGGAGACAACGTTTTATGACCATAACCACGAATTGGAACAGAATTACCATTACAAACAATTATGTCACGAGGGTTTCTCAAATTGGAATAAGACGAAAGAGTACCTGAATCGGATGTCATATGGGTTGTGGCACTGGTGTCCATATACCAATTCGGGTCCGGTGCGAGTCAAACCAAGTGTGTGCATCGCGACCTCAATATCGGTCTGCTGCGTGGTGGGCTTGCGGGGGCCGGGGCCCAAGAACTCCTGCGTGCTGCCCTGGCCCGTAACTACTGCTGGAACTACTGGCCTAGTGGGCAGTGGGCCATCGAGGCTGCTGGGAGGCCCACTGGCCAGTGGCTGGAAAATTTTGTGGAGTTGGGCCGTAGGGCCACTGTCCACTAGTCCAAGCCCACGGCCCAGAGGCCCAAGGCTGAGACCAGTGGGTCGGTGGCCCACTGTAACCTGGATGGGATCCACCACCACTGTTTTGGCCACCGCGATTGCTGTCGGAACTGCCGCGTTGACCCGCAATTTTTTCCATTATTTTTTCGGCCATTTTTGCATCCCCCGTGAGGTTGGTTTTGGTTCGAATTGTCACCAAAATTTTGAGGATTAGTGGAGGATGTCATCATGACCACGTGACTAGCATTAGTAGCCGCCTTTTTAGCCAAACCGGCTTCTTCCAAGGTAAGCATGGATCAGGCTTGATAGAACCTCAAAAGAGGATTACTTTGATGAAGTAGAGTACTAATGCCATTATAGGCCTCGGATAGGCCAACAACCATCTGTAAAATAAGACGATCTTCACTAACTGGCACACCAACATTGCAGAGTTAGTCCGCCAATTCTTTTAACCTTTTGCAATATGCTGAAACGTTTGAGAAATTTTCCATGTTGAATTGGGAAAAATCCTGTTCAAGGGTAACAACTCTGAAATTTTGATTATTCTGGAATATATCACGCAGTCTATCCCATACAGCCATCGTCGTAGAATCTGGCTCAATAATCGTCTGCAATAGGTCGGTAGAGATAGTAGAATAAATCCACTGAAGGACGGTGGCATCAAGTGTTGTCCATAACTTAGGATCATCCTCGCGTGTAGGCACCTCCATATCATCAGGAGCCGCGGGGATTATGTGATGGATGACTTGATGCGAACGAGCGTGAATTTTGAACAACTCGGCCCACGTCGCGTATTGAACGTTTTCTATTTCAAGAATTAGAGGGATATGATTCTTGATGTTAGAAACAACAAGGGCAGGGTGAAACATGTTCTTTGACGTAGACATAACGAAAGAATAATAGGTGATAAAGGGATTTGGAAGAGAGATTTTGAGAGCGGAAAACAATGGCAAACCCGAGGAGGAGGGCTCGGTAGAGGCTTGGCCGAAAAACAAGAATTTGTGGGAGAGAAATTATTGTTTGACCTAGACTTCTGATACCATGAAAGAAATAATCCCTTGATTATTTTCATTGATTGAAAGACTATATATACAATTTACATATTTCCATAATAGGAGAATTTTATTCCTACTCTACTCCTAAAACCTTATTCTACTTGGATACTAACTATACAATTATGGTAATACAAATATTATGGTAAGTGTACAATACTAATTACACTACAAAACCTTACCTAAACTATCTACTACATACACGGTAATAAAAGGAACCCGAGAGCCAAATATACAGCCAAAATATATATAATATACACATGTATATTGTGTGTATATTATGTATATCTAACATATGCTATACTTGATATCTCAGCATCCCTTGATCTCGTACTATAACTTCTAGCAAATAAGTAACTTATATATCTAAGCTAAGTGTGTGTGTTTATGTATAGTTAGAGATGGCAGTGGATCCTGGACCCGATCCGGATTCGGTGGATCCAGATCCGTTTTATAGGATATGGATCTTTAAAATTTGGACCCAACGGATCCGGATCGGACCCGGATCCATTTCTGATGGATCGGATCTGGATCTTGTATTTGAGATCTGTATCCGGTCCAGATCCGACCCGTGGATCCGTTTTTTATTAAATATATTCATAACCTAGAATGTAATTTTATAAGTATTTTCTTAAAATTGCTAAGCACATCCTTGCAAGTTTAATTCTCAAAACAAGTTTAATTTATCCCCGCATTAACTCAAAAACCAAAAAATAAAGAGGTAACTTCGATAATAAAATCAATGTTATATTAGTGAATGACTAACATCTCCATAGACAAGTAGTTAAAATAATATTCACTTCATTTGTGAAGATTCCAAGCACATGCAAGTTCTGCATTGTGGAAATACTAGTTAGCATTTTCCACAACTATTGTCATTGTCCAACATTTTCAATTAATAACTCACAATTAAAACGAGACAACGAACAAAATATCTCATATGAACATTTCAAAATTGAAACACAGTAAACTGTTAGCTAAGTAAAAATCGTTTGTCAGTTCAAAAAAAAAATTCTTAACAAGGTTACATTCTTAGCAAGGCAAATTTTTTTTACATGTGGATCCAGATCCGATCCGATCCGTGGACCCGGTGGATCCAATGGATCCGGATTTGGATCTGATTTTTATGGACCCGATGGATCTGGATTCAGGTATGAAAAATGGATCTGAATCTAGTAGGATTCGGTCCAGATCCGATCCGTTGCCATCCCTATGTATAGTTGCTCTATTCATTGCCTGCCATGTCGACATTCGTTCTTCCTCTTCTTACTCTTTGTTCTTATCTGCTCCTCTTGTTTGATCTGGTCACACACTAGTATGGGTAGTGGCACTTGCTGGTGCCATATAGCTGCATTTCTAGCCCTCCATATGCTATGCACCAGTGCCACCAAGACTGCATTTATGAAATTCCTGCAATTTTTGCCTCTCCTGCTCCTGGTCAACCTTCTCCACAAGCTAGTAACCTCAGTATTCTGGCATCTCAACCCCATCCAATCCATTAATCTAGCCAAACATGTACTTGAGAACTGACACAAAGTACAAATGTGTTATGCTCTCTACTGCATCACCACATAATCCACAAGTTTAATCATTTGTGATGCCTATTCTCTTCAGCCTTTGCCTAGTTAGCAACCTGTTGTGAGCTGCTAACCACCCAATGAAACAATGCTTGGGAGTGTTGAGAGTATTCCACATCTATCTGCTTCCATGCCACACTTCCATCTCCCCTTTCCTCCAATAGTACCCACTCTGTATTGTGTACCTTCCATCAGCTTTCAGCCACCCATTGCCCACATAGCCCAGTTCATACTTGTCTTTGATATTACATATTTTCCTCCAGTACCAGCAGCAGTCACTAGATGGCACATAAGTTCACCAGTTTTTATTTTTGAAATACACATGATTAACCCATTTCACCCATAAATTGTCTGCCTTTTGTGCAACATTCCAAACATATTTAGCCATGGCTGCTTCATTCCACACTATGCTATCCATTATGCCCAGTCCTCCATCCTCTTAGGTCTGCACACCAGATCCTAAGCCACCAAAGGAGATTTCTTTGTTATTTCTTTGCCATTCCCTAAGAAGTTCCTATAGATTGCTATCAACTTCTTCATATGAATATGGAAGACCAATATGTATGTGTTTGCATCAGCACAAAATTTATGAGCTGAACTCTGTCTGAATAAGATAAGTTCCTGAAACTAGTTTTAACCCTTGCCCCTAGCTTATCAACCAACATCTCACAATCCACTACTGTAAGCTTCTTTGTGGATACTGGTACCACAAGTAGTTGAAGGGTAATTTCCCTTGTTGATACCCTGAGACACTACAAATATCCGCCAAACTCTGAGGCTCCATATTAGCACTATATACATTTGACTTCCCAGCATTAGCCTGCAGCCCAGAGGCATTTGAGAAGGTTTTGAGCCCTCTTAGGAGAAGCATGACAGACTGAAATGTGCCTTTACAGAAGACAAGCATGTCATCTGCAAAAAACATATGATTCAGTCTAATACTCTTGCACTTTGTGTGGAATTCAAACCCTGGTTGTTCCTCAACTCTATTCAAAACTCTTGTAAGGTACTCCATGCATATAACAAAGAGCAAGGGGGATATAGGGTCCCCTTGCCTTAATCCTCTCCCCCCTTTGAAATTTTCATGCACCCATTCATTCAAAGCAATACTATACTGAGTAGTAGTAACACACTTCATTGTCCAAACTATGAACTTCTGGAGAAAGTTCAGAGCTTCTAGCATTTCTTACACAAAATCCCACTCCACTGAGTCATGAGCCTTCTTAAGATCTATCTTAAGTAGGCAGCTCTTAGTTGAGTTCTGTTGGAAATTTGCCTTTGGTGGGGAGGTGCGTCCACCCATATTTAATGAATTAAACACTAGGGTTCCGCATGTTGGAGGCTTTGTCTCTTCACACGTGCATAATCTACTAAGTGAGTAGATGACCGTAGGTCCAAGAATCGTCAAATTTCGTTGAGAAATGAAAGAGATATTGGTCCACGAAGTAAGGTGTTTGAGGCATGAAAATATGGTGTGGGACAAATCTACCACATCGGTGGAAAAATGAAGAATTGTTCTCTTTATAAGTCTCAAAATTGGCTAAGGGTTTGGGACCGCAAGGAGTAACCCATGTGTTTGAAGGAGAGAGGACCTAGATGTGTTTTGGTTCGAGGCTAAGCCCACACGCGCGCCGCCGCCCTCCCGTCCGGTCCGATAGACCCCCAAATTGTTTATTATTGGGCTTCTTCTGATAGACCCCCAAATTGGGCCTTGGTCTTCTTCTGATAGACCCCCAAATTATTTATTATTTACATTTTGGTCCATGGAGTTTCTGAAAAGATGAAATTGGGAACGACGGAAGACAAAAAGTTTCTGCCTACCGTTTAGGTTGATTTTTGGAGCGTTATTGCACATTAACCAGTCATTACTTGGATGATTAACTCCCTCCTTCAATGGCCATAAACAGCCATTTTCTTGGCAGTTGAGGAGTCCCTCCCCTTATGCTATATATTGGAGCCTTTTGGCTCAATTGTGACTGACAGAAACGAGACAACAACATATAAACACAGAGACAAACAGAAGAGAGAAACAACACACATTCTATCCCAAAACGTGAACAGTGTCAAAAACAGAAACTCTTCCTTCCTTTTCCATTCTTCAGCAAGTCGTTTCGTGTTTGTTTTCTTCGTCAGAATCAACCTATTTGCTTTGTAGTGTTGATTAGTTGTTGTTTTATCTTGGGAGACTATTGCCGGTTAACGTAAAAACATATATACGGGGCAATCTTGTCTTAAAGACAGAAGAGCCATCTCTCGACTCAGCCACAATTGTAACAATCCAGATTTAGTGTTTCTTGATTTCAGGTTATCAAGATTCAAGACTCAACAACTTTGCGGCAGTTCTGAATATTGGATTGTTTGTTTATCCTTTCGAACACTTGTAATATTTATTTACTTCCCGTACTGCTTTACATATCCAACACTTAGTACCCAGTAGCTTGCTATAAAACTCTATAAATGCAGTAGCAACTCCCTTTAGTTCATTTTGCTGTCTCCCCTGATCATCCATGATTGTGAACACTCTATTTGCATTCCTCCTAGCCTTCAGCATGGCATGGAAAAACTTTGTATTCTGATCTCTCTGTCAGCTATAATACCTTACTCTTCTGTCTCAAAAATTGCTCTCTGGCTTTGTTCCATGTTAAGTACAAGTCTTCCAAACTCTTTTCTTCTCTTATCAGTACAACATCAGTTGGGTTGGTTTGAAGTAACATTTGAAATTCTTTCAGGTCAGTCATACATTGATCTGCTCTCCTCTCAACCTCACTGAATTTAGACTTGTTAAACCCCTTTAAGACTCTTTTCAACTTGTTCAGCTTGCCCACTAATTCGTACATCTTGGTTCCCCTTTTATCAGTATCCCATCCCTCCTGCACCTTCTTTTTAAACTCAGGATCAAGACTCCACATATTAAAGTATCTGAAAACATGTTGAACCTTTGCACTCCCTTCCCAGTTTAGAATACCAGGGGAATGATTATACACCCATGGGTTCATGAATTTCACCTCTGAGTCTGGTAAGTCTGTCACCCAGTCACAATTTGTGAGTACTCTATCTATTCTACTATAAATTCTTCTCTCATGACCTTGTTTATTACACCATGTGAAATAAGCTCCTGATTACTTCAAGTATGATAATTCAGTCATTAATACAATGCCTGAACTATCTAATCTCTTCCATAGTAACAGGGCTACCCACTCTCTCCCCCCTCTCCAATACACAGTTAAAGTCACCCATCAGTGTCCATGGGCCTTGCATTTACCCATGAACTCTCCTAATGTCTTGCCACAACCACCTTCTTAATGCCATGTCATTAAATGCATAGACAAAAGTAACATGAAAACTCTTCCTGGTACCCCTATGCACCACCCCACAATGTATCATCTGCTCAGTAGAACTCCTTTATATCCACCTCATAGACATGAGATTTCCATAATATCCATATTCTGCCTCCTGAATGTTTAGCCAGGTTTGTACTAAATGACCACTCATTGCACAAGTTAAGAGAGGCTTGTTGAGACTTAGTCCTCTTAACCTTGCTTTTCACCAGACCAAACAACCCCACCTTATTATTCTTCATAAACAACTGCATCTCCTGCTGTTTGGCAAGGTTGTTTAGTCCCCTGGTATTCCAAAATCCCAATATATCTATGAGAAAGGGGTACATCACCTCCTCCTTCTCCCTTTCAGGTTCACCTCCTTCCTTGCTCCTCCATAGGGGTAGAGGAGCTTGGAATATCCTTTGCTTTATGGCCCTCAGTCGCAACTTGTTGTTTCTTATGCATTTCATTCTATTTTTCATCTTCCAATGTCTCATATCTATTATTAGTTGGTACCACAGGCTGCTCCCTCATCTCTCCTTTACTAGCATACTTAGTACCTCTATTATTGTATTGGAATTGCCTCCCTCCTTGTTCAGTTCCATGCTTCTCCTATTGTGAGGGCTGACTTGTATCATTTTGCCCCTAGTCTTCTTCTCCTGCATTTTCCCTTTCCTGACTTCATCCTCCTTCAAATGCTTCCTACAATCCTTCAATTCATGTCCATAGTTTTTGCAATGTGGACACAAAATTGGCTTCCACTCATAGTGCACTTCCTGTGTAATTTCACAATCATTTTCATTCTCAAATATCACACTGACAGGGTATTGCTTATTGAGAATAACTTCCACCAATACCCTTGCAAATATAAGTCTCTCCTTCAATGCGGTGGCACTATCTTTACGAATTGGTTTCCCCACCATCCCAGCAATATTTGCAATAGCATTTGGCCCCCAATATTTGATATCTAATCCAACCAAGCGTATACAGACCGGGATCTTCTCCATAGCCTCCTTCGTAAGTTTCATCCCTGGTGCCCATGGTTTAACAATCACCGACTTACGATCAAACATTTGGATTCCCTGCTCCATTGCAATATTTCTCGACTCCATTGTTTCAAATCTCAATAAAAACACTCCCCTATTCGCAGCACAAGTAGCCCCGATGATTAGGAGATAGACCAAGAAAGACACATGACAGAGTGCGAGGGGCAAGTTTGTGAGGTGCAGTGAAGGCCATGTTGGGGTAGCATAAACATCCAAAAATACGTAGGGGATCATATGATGGTAGCCTGCGGTATAAGATTTCGATAGGGGTCTTGTTTTGGAGTGTGCTAGTTGTAAAATATTAAGAAGTAATTCTACCATTTTGACAGCATAGACCCAGAAGGGCGGTGGTAGACAGACATGAAACAGAAGTGTGTGAACCATGTTATTGATGGTACGTATAATTCATTCAGCCTTTCCATTTTGGAAAGAAGTATAGGGACAAGAAAAATGGAAAAGCATGCCTTGTTTAGAACAGAAATTGTGAAATGCTGAGTTATTAAATTCACGTCCATTATCACATTGGAATGATTTGATAGATTTTTCAAATTGCGTTTTAATGAATTTTTGAAACTCGAGGAATTTTGCAAAAACTTCAGATTTGAATTTCAGTGGTTAAATCCAGACAAAGTGGGAAAAATCATCCAAGAATACTAGATAGAATTTATGACCCAAAGAGCTAACAATCGGAGATGTCCACAAATCAACATGAACAATATCAAAGGGAGAAAAAGTAACACTGTTTGATAACATAAATGAAAGACGAGTATGTTTGCCTAGTGGACAAGAAAAACAGTGTTGGACAATTTTCCCATTATTACATTGAATACGCTTAGAAGTCCTAAGAAAAGTAAAAACTGGGTCTCCGGGGTGTCCGAGTCTGTTGTGCCAAGTTGAGGGAGAGATCGCCGCAAGGGATAGAGGTGCTTGCGGTCTGACAGCGGAAGATTGAGTGAATGGGTAGAGATTTCCCACACTATTACAGTGTGTAAGAATTTTCCCCGTATTGAGTTCCTTCACAGAAAAATCAAAATGGTCAAATTCGACAGACACAAAATTATTGCTAGTGAATTTCCTAAAGGAGATTAAGTTTTTAATGATGTTAGGTGTGTATAGGACGTGGTTTAGGAAGAAAGGCGGGTGTGGATGTTTGGTATGTGTGTTACCGTAACCTTCAATTGGAATGCGATGACCATTGCCGACAGTAATAAATTGAGGACACTTTAACCGACGTAGTTGAGATAGGTTACCTGACGACCGTGTGAGGTGAGATGTGGCTCCGGTGTCCATGTACCAATTGTCGTCGGGCTGTTGAAGGTTCACGGTGGTGTAGGCCTGGCCTAAATTAGTCGAGTCATTTCTGCTGCTGCTTCTTGTAGTTCTTGATGTTCTTCTTCTTTGGTGCAACCAAGTGGGCCTCTGCTGCTCTTTGGTTGGCCTACACAGTGGCCAGGCGAGGGCCGAGGCGATCGACCACATTTGTTGGGCCCAGGCCCCTACATTGGGTATGGGCATGCGGGCGAGACCCGATTACGGTGGTTGGGCCCGCTGCTGCTGCTTTGGTTGTACCCTGCTAGCTTCTTGGTTCGATTCTAACATCGGTGTTTTGGCACATTCTTTGTCCACTGGTTGCGTTGGCCCTTTCTGCGGCGCTTGCCTTTGTTGTTGCGACCTCTACCGCCACGACCTCCGTCACTAGCCTGCTGCTGCTGCTGCTGGACCTGCTGCTGCTGCTAGTTGCTGCTGGCCACAGCTGTTGCCATCCCGTCAACGGCTAACGCCTTTTGATTATGTTCCTCTTGTTTAGCACGTGCCTTGTTGAAACTTGAGAGAGGGTCGGCTTGTTGAATCATTATTGCGAGTGTGTCATATTCACCTTTCGGTAAACTCGCAACAAGTTGAAGCACTATCTTGGTTTCTGAAACAGAAGTCCCGACATTGGATAGTTGATCGGTTATGAGTTTCAGTTGCTTACAATATTCAGACATGTTGTTAAAATTCTCAAGGTGGGTATTGTTGAATTGCTCTTCCAAATATACGGCCCAAGTATTTTTATTGTCCTGAAAGATTTCTTCTAGCCGGACCCAAAGTTCACGTGTCGTAGCACCTGTTTTCATGATAGTGTACAACAGGTCTTTGGAGATGGTGCCGTAGATCTATTGTTTGACGATGGCATCAAGACGACGCCAGATTGAGTCTGTAACATCGGTGGGACGAGGAACAGATTCGTCAATATGATCGAGCACGTTGTATGCACATGCATGAATGTAGAATAGTTCCATCCACATGGAATATTGACAGTCTTCTTGGTCAAGAATTATAGGGATAAAATTCTTGATGTTGTTAACGGCGAATGCCGGATGAAAAGAAGATACTGAACGTTGAGAGGGGTTGTCAAAGGTGCCAGTGGATGAACCGAAATTTGTGGGGGAAGACATGGTTGCCGCCGGCCGAGGGAAGGGAATTTTCTGGCCGAAAATTTTCTGGTTTCTGGCCGAGAAAGGGAAGGGGAAACCAGAAAAAAATCTGTGTTTGGCCGAGAATGAAGAGGAGAAGGGAGAAGGTTTTAGGCTCTTGATACCATGCAAGATCGAATAATTTCCCTTAGGGATTTCTTTCATTATTCACAATATATATAGCTGTACAAGGTTGGTTCCTAATATGGTACGAATCCTAACTTACCTTACAAAGGTTGATTCCTAATACAATTAGAATCTTAAGTTACCTTAAATATACATCTATCATAATTACAAAATATACGGAGAATATTCGCTAATAGAGAGACCCTTGTTGAGATTTAAGAAATCAGTATTCATATCATTGTGGCATCAAAACGAGTCTATTATCATACCTATTGCATTACTTCCATTTGGGAACCACAACCATAGTTTCACTTCCAATTGATTATAAAATCAAAACAAGTTTATTTCTTTCAAATTAGTGATTAAAATTTAACTAATTTCAAAGTGTTACAATTAAATCAACAACTATACCCCCCCCCCCCTCCTTGTATAAGACTTTGAGTTGGGTTATACACTTAATAAGTAACCTTTATTCATTGTATTCTCATTCGACCCCAATCTAGTTGAGTTCTATATTTAATAACTATCGTTTATTACTAATTAAAGGTGTAATTTGAACGTATCACTCTCCGAGTCGAGATAGTGAACTATATCTATAGTCTACTGACCTCATGACTACAAGAACTACATCCAGTTCCACGACTTAAGAAGTAATGTAAGTGCAATTGATTCTCTCCTGCCATAAGACACGACTCTAGCTGTTCAAACAGAGCAATAGAGGCACTTGCTCTAGGCGCTGAAGGCCATTGCTAACCCAAGCGAAAGGGTGATTTGGAGTACCGTCTTGGAGAACATTCTGCATCCAAACAAGTGGTTAATATGTATGTTGATCTTCCATCCAAAGGCTCTAGCCGGGTATTGCTCTTCGGTCTCGGACCTCGAAATAGTTCTCAAAAATCAGGATTCCACTTTGTCATACAATGTTTGCTTGTTCCTGCAAAACGATAGTGCACAATCCAAAGTATGCATAAGCATTAGATGGGCATTAGGATGAACGTGGAAAACACGAAGGGTTGTTAAACCGAAAAACTAGATTTTAAGATTACTTTCTAAGCCAGCTCTTTCCCTAAACAAAACCACTCTTACATGCAAGAGTTGTTTCACTACACAGGCGTAATACACATCCTATAGTATTCGATTTATAGAAGTATATATCCTGACTTAGCGAGATGATCGAGTAAACAAGTGGAGCATGCATGTCAAGAGTACCTCAAACCCTCGCCAAAGTTAGGGCACCTTAGTACTACATAAGGAAATCAAAAGGCTCATTAAGGTTTTGTGTCATTCAGCCACTCTAGATTAATGCTTTGGGTCCAATTCTTAAATTTGTATGCATTAGCATCAAAATCAACCTTTATAAGCCTGTTGGGGTGTATATGTGGCTAGAGATAACAAGGGTGTTGAGATATATAAGTAAAAAGTGCCCTCTCACCACCACTACCACAAAAGGTGAAAACCTAGGTAGTATTTGGAATCAAAGGAATTACAAGATATTCCTATAGTATTTTCTTTTAGCTCCACGATTAAGGAAGAACTACAACCATGACTAGCTACTAGAATCTTAGCAAGACTCAAAAATTCAAAACAAGTCAATTTACAAAATGGATCCTATTACTGAATTAATTTCAAGTTTAGTGTACCACAAGAAAACATGTATAACTTTTTACTAAAATAAGGTGCCATTAAACTAAAGTAATGCTAAATATAACTAATAGATATCCTGATAAGGATCCCTTCTTAAAAAAATGGTGTTCCTACTAATTAACCAAAAATAACTTCATGAGAAAACATCTTTTGTTCTCATAAGAATATCCTAATGCCTACTAAAAGTCTAGAGAATCTATGAAGTAATATGTTAGAAGATCTTTAGATTAATATAGCATAGAATATTCTTCTAAATTCTGACCTCTATATATATATATATATCAAGTAACCTAATCTTACCTTATTTCTAGTTGCCTAACCTCCTATATATGAAGGCACTTATATATTATCTCTGATCAATTCAATTCATGATCTATCCTTTCCTCCTATTCTCGCCTGGTATTAGATCATTTACAATCTTCATGATGATATAAATAACTTCAGCCTAGCTACCTGAGTCTTACACCTGTACCGACAAAGTTTTTTATTCTTTACATAATTGAAGTACTCTTATCTCTTTTCTGTGACCAGTCCGAACACATTATTCTTTCCTACCATTACTTTCAACATTGTTTTGGTACCATGTGTCATGTTTGAATGTTTATATTAGTACATGGATTATATTTTTGTTCACATCTATTCATTTGTCAAGTCGAGAGCACCTAGTTAGCTGACATATCATCACCACAATCCAACGACAAGTCAACAACGTCTCTAGTCAGCGCTATATATCATCATCAAATGGTAGGTATAAATAGTGTCAGAAAGGTTAAACAGAACAAAAAGCTGAGTCGATATAAAACAACAATCAACAAAAAGAGAAGGGTGTTTCTGACTGTTGAAGTCAGATTAGTTGCAACGTTCAGAGTCGTTGCAACGTTTGGTTATCTCCGAAACTTTTAGGACCAAAATGTAAATAAAAAACATTTCAGGGATCAAAAAGAAAATTCTGGAAGACAGCCCGTGACCCGTGACCCGTGACCCGTGACCCGAGCTGGAGCCGGACCGAACCGAACGGGCGGGAGGCGGCGGCGCGCGTGTGGGGCTTAGCCCCTAGCCCAAGCTCACCTAGGTCCTCCCTCTTCTTAACACATGGGGTTACCCCTTGGGGTCCCAAACCCTTACTCAAAACTAAAGTTTATATAGTGCTCAATCCTTCCATCTTCTACCTATGTGGGAGATTTGTTATTTGGCCAAAACAATCCATCTATTCGTGTCTCACACACTTTACTTTGTGTACCAATATATCTTTCATTTCTTAATGAAATTTGACGATACTTGACACTAATATCATCTACTCATTTAGTAGATTAGGTATGTGTGAAGAAACGATGTTTCGACATGCGGGGCCCACATGTTTAAGTCACTAAAGATGGGAAAAACTCAATCTCACATAATTAAATTTCCAACAATCCCCTCTTGAAAGAGAATTGGTGCACACAGGGTGCCAAAGCTCAGCAATCTTTCAGCGGAAAGATATTGCATTAGGAAAGGTAGCTTTCGACTTTGAACCTTCCTTAGTCGATTACCATCGGATTTATTTACTGCTGGGTGAATGTGATGTCTTGAACCGTCAGTGTTTAGTGTAAACCAAGACAATGATATCAACACAATAACTCCCCTTATTTATTTATTCTTATAGTTTTGTCCTTTGTGGCCATGGATAACTTCTTGGATTCTAAAATGTGTACTTTTGAAGCGGCATGTCTTCGCACTTAAATAGGTGATCTCCTATAAGGTATCCTGCTATACCCCACTCGCAAGTGTTAGGAATCATTAAAAGATTTTAGAAACTTATCATTTACCCATTATGCAGGAAGCACTTAATGTCTATCGTGGGAACAACTTTGGAATTATATTTCTTTAAAGAATAATAATCTGAAGTGCTCTTAGTTCAAGTGAAGCATTAAAACTGGACCTCTATAGTTTAGTAGTCCCATTGAACAAAATTCTTGGGATCTCCAGTCAGTAAGGTTGGGTTACCACCATAAAGATTCTTATTGTTTGGGTTTTAAGCCCATTTCCCTATACAGGCAGAATATTTGATCTTTCGGTAGGCCTTTAGTTAATGGATTCGTTATATTATCCTTTGTTTTGGCGTACTTAATGGAAATGACACCCGTTGTGATCAACTGCCTAACGGTCTTACGTCTCCGATGAATATGTCTAGACTTGACGTTGTACATACTGTTCTGTGCTCTTCCTAAAGCCGATTGGTTGTCACAGTGAATCATCACGAAGGTACGGGTTTATCCCAACAAGGGATATCCTCTAAGAAGTCGTGAAGTCATTCTGCTTCTTCTCCTGCTTTATCTAAAGCAATAAATTTCGATTCCATCGTAGATCGGGAGATGCATGTTTTCTTAGAGGACTTCCAAGACACAGCCCTACCACCAATTGTGAAAATATACCCACTGGTGGATTTGGTGTTCTTTATGTCCGATATCTAGTTTGCATCAATGTATCCTTCTAATACAGTCGAATATCTTGAATAATGTAATTCGTAAGTCTGTGAATATTTCAGATATCGTAGTATCCGATTTAACGCCTTCCGATTATATTTCCAGGATTACGAGTAAACCTAGCCAACTTATTGACTGGATAAGAGATATCGGGTCGGGTAAAGTTTGTAATGTACATTAAACTACCAATGACCTACACATATCGCTCTTGGGATATGTGTGCACCACGATTCTTATCAATTCTATGATTCATATCCATTGGTGACTTCATAGGGAGACTGTCAAATACATCAAATTTCTCAAAACATCTTCAATGTAATGAGACTGAGATAAGACCAGTCCGTCAGATGTCTTAGAAATCTTAAATTCTAAGATTACATCTGCAATACCCATATCCTTCAAGTCAAAACATTGTTTCAACATATTCTTGGTTTCCAGGATCAAGTTTAGACTACTTCCGGTGATGAGCATGTCATCTACGTAAAGAAATATCATGACAAATGAGTCAAAGTTCCCTTTTATATAGATACATTTATCATATTCATTTATGGAGAAACCTTTTGATAATAAAGTATTGACAAACTTTTTATGCCATTGTTTTGGGGCTTGTTTGAGTCCGTACAGAGACTTAACAAGTCGACATACTTTCTTTTCTTGTCTTGGAATTACATACCCCTCGGGTTGTTACATGTATATTTCCTCTTCCAACTCTTCATTTAGGAAGGTTGTCTTAACATCCATTTGATGTATCTCAAGGTCACGCAAAGCTGCTATGGCTGTGAATACTCTTATTGACGTTAATCTAGACACATGGGAGTATGTGTCGAAGTAATCGAGGTCTTCCTTTTGTCTATAGCCTTTGACTATTAATCTGGCCTTATATTTGTCAATAGTTCCATCTACTTTGTACTTTCTTTTGAGTATCCACTTGCAACCCAAAGGTTTGCTTCCTGGAGAAAGGTCAACCATTTCCCAAGTATGGTTCTGCATGATGGAATCTATTTCTCTTTCTATAGATTCTTTCCAAAGTGGTGCTTCTGGAGTTGACAATGCTTCCTTAATTGCCCTCGGTTCATTTTCAATCATATAGGTTATAAAATTTGAACCAAAGGTTTTGTCCTTTTTGTCCCTTTTACTCCATTTTGGTTCAACCTCTGGAACCCCTAAGTTCTGTATATCTGGAACATTAAGTTCCGGATAGTCAGCAACTTCTGAGTCCTGTATGTATGGAACGTCTAGTTTCGGATAATCAGAAAATCCCGGGTCTTGTTGATTTTGAGCATTTTGTTCATAACTTCGTTTGCGCAAAATTAACTCATTTTCCTTTCGAGGAAAGATATGTTCAAAGAATTCCTCATTTCTTGATTCCATGATCGTACCCTCGTGGATATCAGGTATCTCCAACTTATACACTAAGAAATGATAAGCACTACTGTTATTTGCATATCCGATAAATATGCAATCTACAGTCTTAGGTCCAATTCTGACCTGATTTGGTTTAGGTACTTCGACCTTTGCCAAACAGCCCCACACTTTCAAATATTTGTAAGTGGGTTTCTTTCCTTTCCATGATTCATATGGAGTTTTATCCTTACGCTTATGCGGAACTCTATTGAGAATTGTATTAGCGGTAAGAATCGTTTCGCCCCACATGTTTTGGGCTAAACCGTAATTGATAAGTAAAACATTCATCATTTTCTTTAACGTACGGTTTTTGTGCTCGGCAATACCGTTAGATTGAGGTGAGTAAGGAGCGATCGTTTGATGAACAATGCCAAATTGAGTACAATATTCTTCAAACGGTGCTACGCATTATCTCCCCTCTATCACTACGAATTAACTTAATCCAAAGGTTTAGTTGGTTTTCAACTTCTTCTTTGTAACGTTTAAATGCTTCAAGCGCTTCATCTTTACTTTTCAACAAGTAAACATAACAATAACTTGTACTATCATCAATGAAAGTCATAAAGTACTTGTTCCCCCCTCTAGTTTGCACAAACTTTAAATCACATATATCGGTGTGAATAAGTTTTAGAGGAGCGGTGTTTCTTTTGACTAAATGGAAAGATGATTTGGTTAATTTTGCCTCTACGCACACCTCACATTTATGTTGAGGGTTTATGTCGAAGGAAGGCAACAACTCCAATTTTACTAGCTTTTGAATGAATTTATAGTTAACGTGTCCTAATCTATGATGCCATAAATTAGAGGATTCAAGAAAGTAGGTAAAAGGAATTATTTCATTAGATGAACATATTACATACATAGTATTTATTTTGAAGAGGTCGTCACACGTGAAGCCCCTTCCTACAAATATACCATTCTTAGTTATTACAAATTTGTCGGACTCAAAAACTAGTCTAAAGCCAGCCTTGACCAACAGTGGCCCTGAAACTAAGTTCTTGCGGATGTTAGGGAGGTGCATCACTTCCTTCAGAGTAAGCTATTTGCCTGAAGTCATTTTGAGGACAACCTTTCCAACCCTTTGCACTTCAGACGTAACGTTGTTGCTTATGAACAACTTTTTGCCCGAGATTGGGGCATAAGAGGAGAATGCACTCTTGTCAGAGCAGATGTGACGGATTGCACCCGTATCTATCCATCATTGCCTTGGATTCTCCACCAGATTTGCCTCAAGCACTACAACATCCTTTGCTCGTTTGGCTTCATTCCTTCCAAATCCAGATGATGAAGAATCATTTGAATTTCTTAGTACAAATCTTAGTACCCGCATCCTGTGCGCTATACTTTTTCTCGAGTTTTTCCCACAACTCTTTTGTCGTCTTCACGGTGCAATACACAATATAGAGTGTATCCGATAGACCATTCAGAATTTAGTTTTTGCACATGAAATTACTATGATTTCAAGCATCCAGTGTTAACTTCAGGGCATTTGTGACCTGGATATCTTCGCCCACTTCAGTCGTTGTGTTAGACTGAGTGTCTATTGCATCCCCACCAGAAGGAGAATCTTCTGTCAGAAAGCATGACAGGTTCAATGTAGTAAGATAGAACAACATTTTTTGTTGCCATCTCTTGAAATTCCCATAAACTTTTATGGGTGTTCTCCTTGGAAACTGGCAGGAGCAGGGACAACAACATTTCCTTGAGTAGCAGCAGCAGAACCAAAGGCAATGTTTGAAACAGACATCTTTCGAACACTTAGAAAATTTGTCTTAAACTGTAGGTATAAATGGTGTCAGAAAGGTTAAAGTTAAACAGAACAAAAAGTTGAGTCGAGAGATGACTCTCAGTCTTTAAGACAACATTTCCCCGTATATATGCTTTTACGGTAAAGGATAAATGTAAATAAGAAATATTTCAGGGACCAAACAGAAAATTCCTGAAGACAGTCTGTGGCCCGTGGCCCGAGCCAGACCCAGACCGGATGGACGGGCGATGCGCGTGTGAGGCTTAGCCTCGAACCCAAGCTCACCTAGGTCCTCCCTCTTCTTAACACATGAGTTACCCCTTGGGGTCCCAAACCCTTACTCAAAACTAGAGTTTATATAGTGCTCAATCCTTTCATCTTCTATCTATGTGGAGATTTGTTATTTGGCCAAAACAATCCATCTATTCATGTCTCAAACACTTTACTTTGTGTACCAATATATCTTTCATTTCTTAACGAAATTTGACGATACTTGACACTAATATCATCTACTCATTTAGTAGATTAGACATGTGCGAAGAAACGATGTTTCCGACATACGGGACCCACGTATTTAAGTCACTAAAGACGAAAAAAACACAATTCCACATAGTTAAATTTCCAACATAAATCTCTACTAAGTCAACGCCATGGATAGCAAGGATCTGGCCAAGTTGTCAGTGCTTGTTTTTTTTTTTCCATAAATCTAGTTTAGCTGGCAGCGGCATGTCCTCAAATACAGTAATGTTTCATGGCTTTACTTTGGAGTCATCGCATAGTCAAATTTATTAAGGCATTGTCAAGTTATCATTTCTTGCATATTCGACTTAAGTTTTCAGTTTAGTTTACAAACTCAAGTTGCTTCCTTACCTTGTTGGAAAAGGTGGGTTGGAAGTCAAGAAAATTAAGATTTGATTGTCTGGTTACTCAACTTATAGTAAAAAAAAAAAGGCAGCTCGGTGCACTAAGCACTCGCTATGTGTGGGTCCGGGGAAGGGCCGAACCATAAGGTCTATTGAACGCAGTCTTACCTCACATTTCTGCAGGAAGTTATTTTCACGGCTTGAACCCATGATCTCCTTGTCACATAACAACAACTTTACCAGTTACTCCAAGGCTCCGCTTCACTCAACTTATAGTACTTTACCATTAAAATCGTTTATCTTTTTTTTTTGTCTCCCAAAAACTATCTTACTTTACCTACTTCGCCTTCATTATCATCTTAATTGAAAATACAGATTTCAATACCTATTTAGTGACATGACTATAGTAGGTTCTAGGAAAAAATACTAAAAAAATCAATATCAGTACTTGAATTTATTGACTCGAACCACCCTAAATCCGATCAAATCCCTAACCGACCAACTTGAGTGCTTCCTTTGATTGTCATATAGTAACTATAAGCAGTTTTTTTGCTAAGTCGCGTGTCTTATTTAGCAACATGTAACAATTGGTATTGGTTTCAATTTTTTGGTTGGTGATTAAATCTTCTACTATTGTTATTAGTATTGTTCCGGTGTTTTTTACCAGATTTTCAGTTGCTGTTGTTACTGTAAAACTTTAGAAGTTGGAGTTTGAGTGCATAATTGGAGATGTCAAATGAATTTTTTAAATGGTAGGATAATAGTTTGCTATTGAAGAGATATTAGTGTATTTTGAACGGTTCAAATTAAATGCCTACACCCAACACCATGAGTAGGTCGGGATAAATGAAGGATAAATATAGCAAATTTTTAATAGTTCTGTTAGGAGTATCACATCGTATATGTAATAAGAACATGAATTTCTTATATAGACTTAGACAATCTTCACCCTACAAGCTAGTTTTTGGGGTTAAGTTAGGTCCAAGATCCATTCCTTACATGGTATCAGAGTCCGACTAATTTCAATTATTTGTTCATCGATGTTGGACCGCCAAATTATATTGTCCACGCTCCAGTTAATGAGGTATGGGCGTGCAGGGAGTGTTAAGAGTGTCATATCGGATATGGAATGAGAATATGAACTCCTTATATGGACTTGGGCAATCCAGTTAGGCCCAATATCCATTCTTTACAAGATCTTTATATTATGTTTTCTTATATTTAAGTCAACTCACTTCTTTTATGCTTGTTCCAACGACAGATATGTGCAAATAAAAAAAATGTTAAATAGTATTTTTTTAAGAAATTCAATGCAGAATCTTCATACAACTGGAATTCTTGACATTCTTAGTTTGCTACATAAGTGGGTTGGGTCAGGATTTTGCCCTAGATTAGGGTGGGCCGTGGGAATGGTCATAAATAAATCAAAGTCTTGATTTTAGTTTTTTAGCATTTTTTCCTTAAAACTTACCGTTGTCACGTTATTTAATGGGTAGCAAAAAATGTAGCATTGGCTAAGATGACCATAGAAACTAACTAGGTAAAATAAAATGACCTTTGAAAGATAAAAAAGATAAGTAACTTTGATAGCCAATTACTATAATTGAGTCGAGAGTCTCTCGAAAACAGCCTCTCTACATACAAGATAGAGGTAAGGTCTGTGTACACTCTATCCTCCTCAGACCCCATATTGTGGGATTTCACTGGGTATGTTGTTGTTGTTGTTGAGTGACCATTCAATCAATCAACTTAGAAAATTAATGTAATAACATATTAGAATCATCCAGATTCTTAATATATAATATTTTTAATTCTGCCGTATTTAATAATATCCGTACCAAGATAATTAATTTCCTGAATATCTTTACTTATTTCATATAGTTTAAATTTATTTTATTTTGAGTAGAATAAAACCCCAAAAGAGGAGCCCATATTGTCTACCACCACTCTAATAGAAGTTATTTTCACAAGTCTAAATAATTTTTGAACTCGTAATTACTTGCAGAGAAATTGAGAAAACAATCGAGCATGGAGAAAGAATAAGGTAAGAAATGACCCCTCTCCTAATCTGGTCTTTTCATAAAACGTGCTGATTGTGACTAAGTACCTATTACACTAACAGAAAAGTTTAGTACAAACAAATGGATCCATCAACATATGTACCAGTAGACTTTTGAACATGAATAGAGGATCGCTTATCTTCAAACCCTGTAACAACTAAACATCAAGCTGCTTAACTTGTGAAGATTGTGACTAAGTACCTATTACACTGAGGATTAGCAAAACCGGCTTTTAATTTTTTAAAATATTTAGTAGAAAAAGAGGAGGTAATAGAGATGGTCCAATATTGTTTAGTAATATTTGATAATAGCCATACATAAGTTTTGCATTTGGAAGTATAAAGAGATACAAATTTGCACACTTGGACATCGTTCTATTTCGTAGATTTCTAATGCCGCATAAATTGCTTTAATAAGTCATTGTGTCACGACCCCTTTCAGAAATCGTGGTGGCACCTACATAATCCAACCACGTAGGTGAATCACTTCCAAATCATTAACATGATACAACATAAGTAAAAGTGGACGATAACAAAATACTACATAAGTTGTCTCATACTATAAATGCATAATAAGTAACAAATCTGAAACATCAACAAATACCCCCAAAGATCTAGTCTGTAGATACAAGAGCACTAACATAATACAAAATAAGTCTGAGAAAGTGGCACGCATGCCAAAACTGAATACATAGTTTGAATATGTCTCTCAAGTACGATCAAAAGACAGTAAATAGAGAAAGAGTATCCAAGGGTATGCTGAAGATATCATCCTCACCATGAATGTCTGGGATCAACGACTCGAACTCTCATCCACGCGGTGTTGTGGAGGTGGAAGGTACTGAATCTGCATCCAAAACAAATGAAGCAAGTGTAGTATGAGTACACAACGTACTCCCATAGACATCATAGGCCAACAACAATGGAAATACATAATCACAGATAAATATCAAGTTGATACCAAATAATCACATGATCACCAAGATGTTTCATAGAGTGCACATTATCTCAAATACCAAATAGCAAGAACAATCCCTTTCAAGTTCACAATTCAACCAAGTTACTCAATATCACTCAATAACAGTTTCCATCCACAGTATATAAAGATAAAGCATAAGTATGTATGATATGAATGCAATGCATATGCGAGGTACCTTTCTCAACCTGATATATAGTACGTCAAGGTTTTATTATGATCAAGTACACCAATGGGGGACACGCGAAGTCCATACCGCTCATAGCCAGCTGGAATTTCACACACCGACCTAATTAGAGCCCAGGACTCGTTTGTCGAGTCTCAATCATGTTACAGGTGTGCAACTCCGCTCCCCACGTATCAATATCATCTTAAGTGTCATAACCTCATATTACTCTTATATTTTTGGTCTCTTGGACCATGGCATATTCATACCACTCTCACATCAAGTCATAAAACCATAAGTGTATGAATGCAATGACAATACAAGGCAAGATATCATGATATATTGATATGTAATCAAGTATAGAGATCATATACACATTCTTTCAAGAATTCAACAACACATAAGAAAATCCAGTAAAATCAAGATATCAATCGAAAGCATGTGTGATGAGTAACCAAACAATAAGCCCATATATGACGATGAGCCCAACTAAATAGCAGTCGGAACCAACACAAGGCTGGTTCTCAAAACCCCATCATCACAAAACCAAAATCCAAACTTTACAACTAAAGCCACAAAATACATTTGATTGCCTCGGGAAGAGAACCGATGACTCGAGTAAGTCATAAATGACCCTCCGAAACTACAGGAAGTGACGGAACCCGGAAATAAACCCATCTAGACACATGTCAACTTTGAGTTAAACTAACCAACTCTAAGTTTCTAGTTTTGGGCTTTTCATCTGAAACTCATATAAATAGATCTCGAGATCCATGCCACCCATCCTGCGCATCACAAACCCCACAAAGAGTCTTTATAAAGAAATGACTAGGCGGATCGTTACATCAAATACCAATTAAAATAACATTCATCCGCGAATGGAGAGAAATAAACATGGGGAACGTACTAGAAGTAGTGAACATGCTCGGATATTTGCTCCGCATAACAGACTCGGTCTCCCAAGTTGCCTCATCGACAGGTTGATGCCTCCACTGAACCTTCACTGAAGTTATCTCATTCGATCTCAACTTCGTTACCTACCTATTGAAAATAGTCACAGGTCTTCATCAAACTCTAGACTCTAATCAAGGAATACTGAGTCCCACTGGATAATGTAAGAACCATCGGCATGATACTTCTTTATCCTAGACACATGGAAAACTAGATGAATGCTTGAAAGACCCTGTGGCAGAGCCAACTCATATGCCACCTTTTCCACTCTCTGAAGAACCTTAAATGGTCTGATATACCTAGGACTCAACTTCCCTCTCTTGCCGAATCTCATCACACCCTTCATGGGTGAAACCTTCAGATGAACCTTGTCACCCACCATGAACTCTAAATCTCAAACCTTTTGGTCTGCATACTCCTTCTGCCTGCTCTGCGCTGCCAAGAGCTTGTCCTGAATCACTCTCACACTCTCTAACGACTCTTTCAACAAACCAGTACCCAAAAGACGGACCTCAAATGCATCAAACTAACCAATCGGAGATCGACATCTCCTACCATACAATGCCTCGAACGATGCCATATTGATATTAGAGTGATAGTTGTTGTTGCACGTAAACTTTGCCAAGGGCAAGTACTGGTCCCAATGACCACCAAAATCAATCATGCAGTCTCATAACATGTCCTCCAATACCTGAATAGTCCACTCAAACTGACCATCAGTCTGAGGGTGAAATGTTGTATTGAGGTTCAATCGAGTACCCAACTCTCTCTGCAAAGTCTGTTAGAAATACGAAGTAAACTGATTCCCCGATCCCAGATGATATAAATAAGAACCCCATGAAGACGAACGATCTCCCAGATATAGATCTTAGCCAACTTCTCTACATTATACATCGTCTGAACTGGAATGAAATGCGTAGTCTTGGTCAATCTGTCAGTAATAACCCAAATAGTATTAAACTATCCCAAAGTATTGGGAAATCCCACAACAAAATCCATAGCGATCCTATCCCACTTCCAATTTGGAATGGACATCCTCTGAGACACACCACCTGGACGTTGGTGCTCATACTTGACCTGCTGGAAATTCTGACACCGAGACACAAAATCAGCAATGTCTCTCTTCATCCTCCCCCACCAGTAGTGATGCCTCAAATCATGATACATCTTAGTAGCACCTAAATGAATCGAATACCTAGAGTTGTGGGCCTCCTCCATAATTAATCTAGTAAAATCTCCCACACAAGGAACACACACTCTACCTCTAATCCTCAGAACACCCTCGCTATCAATCATGGGCTCATTGGCCTCGCTACTCATCACCTTATCACGAATATTACATAACCCCATATCATTATACTGGTGCGCTCGAATCTGATCCAAGAGAGACGACATCACCTCCACACAAGCTAGAATCATACCTAGATTCAAAAGATCAAGCCTCACAAAATGGTTGGCTAGAGTCTAGACCTTTAATGTTAAAGGACGCTCATAAACAGCCAAACAAGCTAATCTTCCCATACTAACCGCCTTTTGGCTCAAAGCATCTTCCACCACATTGGCCTTGCCCGGATGATACAAAATAGTCTTGTCATAATTTTTCAACAACTCCATCCATCGATGCTGCATATAATTCAAGTCGATCTGATTAAATACGTGTTGAAGACTGTGATGATCAGTATACACCTCACAATGGACACCATAAAGATAGTGCCTCCAGATCTTCAAAGGGAACACAATGGCAACCAACTCTAAATCATGTATAGGATAGTTCTTCTCATGCACCTTCAACTGCCTTGATGCATAAGCAATAACCTTACCCTCCTACATTAACACATAGCCTAATCCAATCCTAGAAGCATCGCAATACACCGTAAAATCCTTCCTCTTTACTGAAAGGGATAAAATCGGGGTTGTGGTCAATAAAGTCTTGAGCTTTTGGAAGCTCTTCTCACACTCATAAGACCACTGGAAAGGAACCTCCTTCTGAGTCAAACACATCAAGTGAGAAGCAATATATTAGAATCTTTTGACGTGCCGGCGATAGTAGCTAGCAAGACCTATAAAACTCTGAATCACTGTCATAGAAGTTGGTCTAGGCCAGTCCCTGACTGCCTCTATCTTCTTATGGTCAACCATAATCCCGTCCTTGGACACCACATGCCCCAAGAATTCCACAAAATTCAACCAAAACTTACACTTTAAGAACTTAGCATATAACCTCTTCTCATTCAAAATCCTAAGAACCACTCTCAGGTGTTGCTCATGGTCCTCCTGAATCTTTGAATATATCAGAATGTCATCAATAAACACAATCATGAAAGAATCTAGGTACGACTTGAATATCCCATTCATCAAATCCATGAATGCAGCGGGGGCATTAGTAAGCTCGAATGACATTACCAAAAACTTATAATCTCCATAACGAGTCCAAAAAGTCATCTTGGGAACATCCTTGGCTCGAATCTTCAGTTGGTGATACCTGAACCTCAAATCAATCTTAAAAACATAGAAGCACCCTAAAGCTGGTCAAATAGGTCATCAATACGTGGAATCAGATACTTGTTTCTTATAGTGACCTTGTTCAACTATTTGTAATGAATGCACATACGCATAGTGCCATCATTCTTCTTCATGAACAAGACAGGAGCACCCCCTGGAGATACACTCGATCGAATGAAGCCCTTACTCAATAAATCCTAAAGTTGCTCCTTCAATTCTCTCAAGTCAGCTGGAGCCATACGACACGGAGGAATAGAAATGGGTCGAGTACCTGACTCATGATCGATATAGAAGTCAATATCCTTGTCTGGCGGTATACCCGGTAAATCTAAAGAAAAGACCTCTGCAAACTCACTATCTACTGGAACAGAATCAAGGGAAGGGGACTTTGCACTAGTATCCATAATATACACAAGATAAGCCAAACAACCCCGATCTACTAACTTCTTAGTCTGAATATAAGAAATCACTTTCCTAGGAGCAGGGCTGGGAGCACCTCTCCACTCTAACCTCAGAAGACCAGACATAGCTAGCGTGACCATCTTGGAATGACAGTCCAAAATCGCATGATATGGTGACATCCAATCCATACCCAATATAACATCGAAGTACACCATATCTAATATAACCAGATCTACCCAAGTTTTGTAACACATGAAAGTAACTATACAATTGCGATATACTCTATCAATAATCACATAATCATTTATTGGAGTAGACACGCAAATAGGAGTATCAAGTGTATCACACTACATCTCTAATTTAGCAGAAAAGTAGGCAGCCACATAAGAGAAAGTAGACCCTGGATCAAATAACACATTAGCAGCTCGATGATCGACTGAGATGATACCTATAATAGATGAGTCTGTTGCCTCAGCCTCTACCCTACTAGGGAATGCATAACAATTAGTGCACCCTACCTCGGACTAAGTACCCTAATGGACACCTTGGCTTGAATGAGCTACACCTATCCTCGACTGAGATCCACCACGACCAGACTGATTGCCACCACAGCCTGACTGAGATCCTCATCGGCTAGTCTGACTACTTCTTCTAGATGTCTGTGCTGGGGTACTAGGTGCATGAGAGCCACCCAAAAATAGCCTGGGGAAATCTCGTCTGAGGTGCCCAACCTCTTCATAAGTATTACAAGCTCTGGCCGCTGAGGGCTACTGAATAGAGATAGAAGAAAATGAGCTATCATGGTCTGAATACCGAGACTAAGAACCCCTCGATGACGGGCCTCCACCACGTCCATCGGTAATATGAAGAGCTGCCTGAACCGGTCGACTAGGATACGACTGATGATATCTCTCCTAATAATTATAACCATGGAAGAACTCCGGAGACTTCATATTTGAAAAGTGCTCCCAAATTTTTGGCTCATCGCGGGTCATAGCTGTCCCACCAATAGGCTGGGGATCAAACTCTGGAGCATGAACCTCATCTATACGTGACACTAACATCGCCGTAAGCTAAATACCAGGCATACGAAACTCAGGGGTCTAAGTTTGCCCCCTTCATGCACGGGGTTGAGAACCACTCGGAGTAGTAGGATGTGCGCATATTTGAGAAAAACCATCGAGAACACTTAATAGCCTGACCAGCATATCCTGAAGGACTGATGTAGCAATAAATCCAAGCTAATCATAGGCAGGTCCCACATCTTCCTCTATCACATCATCTTGAGGCTCAATAACCGGCTTAGGAGAAATAGATCTAGCACAAGCCTGTCCGGATCTCTGTGCTCCGCCCCTAGATGGTGTTTCTGTTTTGGCTCTACCCCAGCTCTGAGTGTGTGCTCTGTTACGTCCACGCACGACCGGTGTCAAAGCATGTGCCTCATCTCTCGCCACATCAGCATGAGTCCTCACCATCTGTGAGAGAATATAAACAAAGGTCAGATATCAATTTGATTCAACTTAGCACGAAAGATATGAACAAAGTGAAATTTTCCTAAATATCCTATAGCCTCCTGAAGATAAGTACGAACGTCTCCACAAAGATCCGCAAGACTCTACTAGAAATTGCTCTTGTATTTAAGACTATTTAACCTAGGGCTTTGATACCAACTTCATCACGACCCCCTTTCAGAAATCGTTATTGTACCTACATAATCCCACCACGTAGGCGAACCATTCCCAAATCATTAACATAATACAACATAAGTAAAAACGCAAGATAACGAAATACTACATAAGTTGTTTCATACTATAAATGCATAATAAGTAACAAGTCTAAAACATCAACAAATACCCCCAAACAGTGTCTAGATACAAGAGCAGTAATATAATACGAAACAAGTCTGATAAAGTGACACGCAGGCCAAAACTGAATATGTCTTTCAAGTGCAAACAAAATTCAATAAATAGAGAAAGAGTATCCAAGCATATGCTGGAGATAACATCCTCACCCTGAATGTCTTTGATCAATGACTCAAACTCTCAGTGACGCGGTGCTGCGACGGTGGAAGGCACTAAATCTACATCCAAAAAGAATGCAACAAGTGTAGTATGAGTACAAAACATTCCCCCGTAGACATCATAGGCTGACAATGATGAAAATACATTAGAGATAAATACCAAGTTGACACCAAATAATCCTACACAAGCATATCAATGACCAAGTATATAATTACCAAGATATTTCATAGAGTCCACAGGAATCTCAACTATTAAATAGCAAGAATAATCCCTTTCAAGTTCACAATTCAACCAAGTTGCTCAATATCATCCAATAACAGATTCTATCCATAGTATATCAAGATAAAGCATAAGTATGCATGATATGAATGCAATGCATATGCAAGGTACCTTTCTCAGCCTGATATATAGTAGGTCAAGATTTTATTATGATCAAGTACACCAATGGGAGACCCGCGAAGTTCATATACCGCTCCTAGCCAGTTGGAATTTCACACACGAATTTGACTAGAGCCCATGACTCATTTGTCGAGTCTCAATCATGTTGCAGGCGTGCAACTCTGCTCTCCGCGTATCAATATCATCTCAAGTGCCATAATCTCATATTACTCTTACCTTTTCGGTCTCTTGGACCACAACATATCCATACCACTCTCACATCATGTCACAGAACCATGAGTGTATGAGTGCAATGACAATACAAGGCAAGATATCATAATATAACTATATGCAATCAACTATAGAGATGATATACACATTCTTTCAAGAATTCAACAACACATAAGCAAATTCAGTCAAATCAGGATTTTAATCAAAAGCGTGTGTGATGAGTAACCAAACAATAACAAACATGGCGATAAGCCCATATATGGCAACAAGCCCAACTAAACAGCAGTCGAAACCAACACAAGGCTGGTTCCCAAAACCTATCATCATAGTTCAACACCGATACTCATTCAACTGTTCATCACAACCAGCTGAGTGGAACCCTCAAACACGTCCAATACCCCTCAATATTTATAACTAATTATGTGTTTCTATCGAAGTCTCAAAAATCTATACCGTAGTGTACCTCATAACCGAGCGGGAATGCTACCAAATCACGTCTCGAATACAGCCTTTCCCTTCTTTCTTGCCTCGAGAAGATCGAAGTTTATTCACGCGTATTTCGTAGTTAAAAATAAACTTAACACAACAAAAGAAAGACTTTAAATACTCATCTCGGGCTCATGCCACCTGTCGCGCCCGTTTTTCAACCTTGCTCGGGTCAAAGCGGAGCGCGGATGTGTCCGGTGATTCCTGGGTAAAAAGGGTTGAGGAGTCGCCACCTAATTATTTTTTACGGTGAATTAGGACACCTAAATATTAAACTAAGTGCTGCAATGTAAACTCCAATTTTAAGGTCTGCGAAACTAGCGAGATTCTAGGTAAGGGTTCTTTATTATCCTAAAGGGAAGGGGTTAGGCATCCTTTAAGATCCGCTAACTTGCGGTTATCCGGTCAAACTCAGGTTAATTATTGCTAGAAAAATGCATATTTGAAGCATGAAGTTAAAAGATGTTTGCAAATAATTAATGAAAGAGATGCATTTTTGTACATGTATGCATTTGTGACAATAATAAGGAGAAAAGCAATTCATTTGTAATGCCAAAGGAGTAATTTTGAAAATCATTTTTAGTTGTACAATGAATAGAAAATGATCAAAGTTTGTTTTGAAAATTTTAAATATGCATGACGAGCCTAAAATAAATAAACTAGCGGAAAATTTCTAAGTTTGAATCTAACCGAGCCTACAAATAAATAAGCTAGCGACGGGTTTCAAATCTTAAACTACCCTATGAATTAATCCTAAGTTTGCCTATTCTAAGCATTTCAATAGTTACATAAGTGCGATAAATAATATTACAATACAAAGCGGGATAAAAGCTGAATTAAAGAAAGAAATAAAATAAATAAACTCCGAGGAATAATCTGCCTTTATTTACTTTAATCCCTGCAAGCTGTCAAGAACAAACGGTTAGAAACAGTTAAATACAAATAACTTCATATCCGTATTCAAAACAGTGAATGTTTTGATCACGGTGGGCTCAGACTTAAATTTTGAAAAGAACATTCCAATCACGTCGTGGCTGCAAACATATGACTAATGTGGTTTATTTTGATTGTCTCGCCTACTAAACGTGTTGGTCTCTCGGGTGAAATAGAAAAGATCACTATAATCACGTCGTGGCTGCGAATATATAACTTGTTGGTTATTTTAGTCACCTCGCCTACTAAACATGTTGATCTTGGAAAAAGGTTTAAGCCTCATCATTGCCCAGAAGTTATATTTCCGTCTTTGCAACTGTGGAGGCCTCAAAATCGACGGATATTTTTCATCGGCCAGTGTAGTATCGTGTTCAAATCAGTAAAATTAAAATGAAACAGTAAACAGTAGGCAGCAAGCAGGAAAACAGAGGCAGAGAGAAAAAAAAAGTTTCCGAAAATGACGCGGTGTTTAGTTTAAAACAGTAAAACAGTAGAACAATAATTTGGAACCGAGCAGTGAACTGAAATAGAAAGCAGTACCCGAAAAGACGCGATATCTATTCAAAACAATAAAAATAGTAAAACAGTGAGATATCCGTTGCCCGGATACTTAAAACAATGCTAAAAAAATAGAGAAACGAAACGAAACGAAAGAAAAGCGCGGTTTCGAAGTTAATTTCATCGGCCTTAATGCAATATTAATAAAACAATAAAACAGTAAAAGAAACGAGCAGTGAGCAATTAAAATATCCCACCCAAATTCTGAAATGTTGTAACCGAAACAGGATTAAGAAGTAATTATGGAAAAATCCGACCCGGATCATGAACAAAGGACGAATGAAATCGAATTCAGACTTTTAGATAACCAAAGAAACAGATATGAAAAAATGCCATAATCTGGAAATACGCAAAACCGGGTCGACCCGATCCGGGTCAGTGACCCGACCCGAATCAGATGCCAACCCGATTCAGATTTTTTTTCATTTTTTCAGATAACCAATATACAAGACATGAAATGCAAGAAATTTGGGAATTCAAACTGGGTCGACCCGACCCGGGTCAGCAACCCGACCCGAATCATGTGTTCAACCCGGAATCAACTGATTTCATCAATTTCAGATAACCAATAATAACAACAGCAACAATGCAAGAAATTTGGAAATTCAAACCGGGTCGACCCGACCCGGGTCAGTAACCCGACCGAATTGGAGATTCAACCCGACATCAAATAATTCCATCAATTCTAGATAACCAACATACAAAAATATGAAATGCAAGAATTCTGAAAATATTACTCAAACCGAGTCGACCCGACCCGAATCAGTGGTCCAAACCCGAATCAGATTTTAACACCAAATTCAGATAACCAATAACAAGAAAATGAAATGCAAGAATTCTGAAAATATTACCCAAACCGGGTCGACCCGACCCGAATTAGTGGTCCAAACCCGAATCAGATTTTAACACCAAATTCAGATAACCAACATATATAAATATGAAAATGCAAGAATTCTGAAAATAATACCCAAACTGGTCGACTCTGGGTCGACCCTGACCAAAACAAATGAAGAACAACAAGAAATGCAAAACAGATTTTCGGACTCGGTTTTTCAGAAACCGAATAGAGGCATTTAAAACTCAAGTTCAAGAACGAAACTCACCTCCTTTCTTTCGAATCTTGGGCCTATTTCGGACTTGTATCTTGAACAACAAAGAAAGCGAATGTTTTAAAATCAAGAACACAAGAAATATTTTATGTATATATGGAATAATCTTCCGAAAAATCCTTCAAAAAATCTGTCTCAATCCCGAAAAATCTCTCTCCCAAAATGAAGAACAACATGGGGTATTTATAGGTGGATTTCCCCCCCAAGAACGAGTTTTAAATTTGAATTAAAGGTAAATGTTTCTGAATTTTGGAAGCGGATTTTAGGGGTATGGGCGTGGGTCGAAGTGACGGAAGGGGTGTGGTGGTGTCAGGGTTGGTGGCAGGGAGTGGGTGGTGGCAGTGGGCGAGGTGACCGGTCGGATGGGGGGTATGGGGTGTGCGGTGGTTGAAGGTTTTTTAGGTTTAGGGTTTTTTTGTTTTGGGTTTTGGTTTGGGGAATTAAAGGGAGGTCGACCGGTCGAGTTTTGGGTCGGGTGGGCGGTTCGGGTGTGGGATTGGGCTCGCGAATTGGGGAGAATGGGCTGGTGGGTATTTTATTTGTGGGTTATTTTTTGGTTAGGGAAAAGGTATGGGCTTTGGTTGGGTATTGGGAAATTTATTGGGGAGTCAATGGGTCAGGTTGGGCTTAGGAATTGGGTTGGGTTATAAGGGTTGGCCTAAAGGGGATGAAAGGTTGGGGTGGCGGTTGGGCTTGGAAGGGTAAGGGAATGGGTATAAAGGGAGATGGGTATTTAATTGGGGAGGTTGGTTTTGGGCTTGTTTTGGTGTGGGCGAAAAATTGGGGATTTGTTTTGTTTTGTTTGGGTAGAATTTGTATTGGGTTGGAAAAATGAAATGGGTTAGAAATTGTTTTGGGTTTAAAAAATATAAAAAGGGTTTAACATTAAAAAAAATATTTTTTTGTTTTGTAGAAGATGTGAATTATTTAAAATAACATAACGATGCGATAATAATAAAATATAATATTTGCGAAATGTTTAATGCTTAATAAAAGGAAAATGCGATGCAATTTTGCGAGAATAAAATAACATAGAATTTCGGATAAAACTTATGATTATTAAAAAAATGCAAATGATAAAAAATGCGAATAATAATAATAATAAGAGGATATACACATATATGCCTATATTTTAAAATTATTTTAAAAGTGTCAAAATATTAAAAATTACAAATAAAATCATAAAAGATGGGACAAAATTGGGTGTCAACACCACCAAGACTCGAACTTTAATACACAAAACTCATATAAATGGACCTCAGGATCCGTGCCATCCCATCCCCGCACATCAAAACCCCCACAAAGAGTCTACGGGAAGGGTCAAACAAGCAAATAAGGGTCTTTAGCAAGAAACGACCAGGCGAGTCATTACACATTGTGCACCATAATTTTTTTACAGAAGAATTTAGCATAGTAACAACACAAAAAAGACGCAGAATATATTTTTTTAAAATCATATCAACAATAGCTACTTGATATGTTTATTAATTTTTCTTATACTCAAAAAATAATATTGAAACTCCAGCCATACATCATAACATTTGTGTAATAGTAGGATAATAAACACCAAAAATTTATTTAGTAGAAAATATTATTAATTTTTCTAAAAATGTAATAAGTTTGAAAATTATATCCAGATCCTCATCTACAATCTGGTCGTGCAGATTAGCATTATGTGCATTAAATGTTAAATGTACAGGTTAGCGGTATTCATACGCAATAACTATCATTTTATATAAAGAATTCCACCAAATTGGAACTTTTTTGGAACATTCATACAAACATTTATTTTTTGTAGTAATAAAGAACTATTAAGACAAAAATACAACGATGTCCCATTAGCACAAAGATAACAACGTTGTTCCTATAATCGTCAAAGATTCTTGAAATTGGGAGTTTAATCAAAGTCATTATTTTCTATCCCATAGAGTAGATAGGGATCGTATAATCCTGCACATTGATAAAAACAACAATCATCAATATAATGAAGTAAATGACTTAGTTTTGTGACAATTAAATATGCATATTATTACGCTTGTGACTTGTTGAATTATTCAATTGTTAAAAGTTGTGTGCATTCAGAAGCTACCTTTGAAAACTCGAAATTTTTCATGTTGGCCAAACTTACAGCACGTTCATCTTCAACTTCTCTTTGTTTTGCCAATATGTCTTCATAAGAAATTAACTGATTCTCTTTTCCATGTGTATCCTCAAGCACAGTTTCGTCTCCCTCTTTTGCATGGTCTATTTCATTTTGAGGAGCAACTTCAGGTAGGTCAAAGTTTGTAGTGATGCATACTCTCTCCTTGGGTTTAACCTCATTTTGATTGTTATGATTGTCCAACTTCATGAGATCGCTCTTTTGAAAATTCACTGCAGGCTCTGATCTCTCGGAGTACGAAGCTTCTGCTATTCCTTTTTTGAGGGTGTTTCCGGACCCCCCAACCTTTAGTTTCAATGAACAGTGTTAATAAAAAATAAAATTAAAGAAAAGAAACTACGGTAATACTTTTTTCATTTCAATTTGTTTGATGCACATTGACTTGACGTGAAATTTAAGAAAAAAAATATATTTCTTTTCAACACAAACACATTTGACAGATTGAGAAAGATGCAGTAATATTTGTGATAACTCATTTAATTAATCTAACAACTTACCATAAACTTCTCGACCTCGACTTTTTTGCTAGTGGACGCCGCTTCACTTCCAACATGCAGTTCACTGCTGCTACCTTTATGATTCTTTGCTGCAGGCTTTGAGTTTGAAGATTCTTTTTTTCTTTTCTGGGAGTGTTGTTTTGGAACCCCAATCTTGATTTAATGTAAGATAATGTTGTAAGAATGAGTGTGACAATAAGAAAAAAGTATATTTTTGTAATATAATCTAACAGCTTACCTTAATCTCTTTTACTGCATTAGTTTTTGAATCTACTTCTATCTTCAATTTCTCAAAACCACCAAATATGTATCTCCTTACATCCGCAACTGAGCGGCATGTAACACGTTTTTTTGTATTGTAGTAAAACTGCAACGCAATAAAACTTTTCTTAAGGTTATAATAATTAATAAAGGGTTTAACTTTTTAACACTACTACCATGCATGCACCAACAAGTCATTAGACATCGTTCTAGATAAACACATTAAGTTGAGCATGCCAATGCAGATGAAACGAACAAAATTATTATAATCGATAAGATGTCTCATGATAGATAATGTGAAAACAATAATGCATATGTCTAGAGACACATCTGGTAAAATCAAATGTAGACTAAGCCATGGAGCCTATAGTATCAAACCATCAAGTCACCTTTATAAAATGTAATATGTCTTATGTTTAAGATTAAAAAATTTACATTTTAAAGAGAGTTACCAGTAAATACATACTTTAAATGACATGATAGTGTAAATAATTCGTTATACTAATGATGTACGTAACTTAAACTCGTAGATAGATTATAAATTAGAATCACAACTAACTTTTTACTTGATTCTTTATCTCTCATTTTTTGATTTATGATTTTGTTAGAGCCCCATCACTAGTCTTTAGGACCAACATATTGCAAGAAAATTAAAATAAGAATTTAAGTTCTAATCAAAACAAGATATTAATTTTACTTACGGTGTCATAGTGTCCATTAGGACGCCTTCTCTTTTCACATTTCCATTCGTGCAACATGTCATGATATTTGCGGTTAAGTCCAAATGGATCGTCTAATACTTCTCCCTATAATATGAGTCCACAAGAAAGTATTTGACATAATTATGATCATATTGTTTAAGAGCTATTTAAATTTACGCATAAACAATCTTAGAAAATAAATATACTAACCTTTTTTAATTCTATTGTGTAAATATGAGTTTCACCTTCTATAGGTAAAATTATGAAGTTAACATCAGTGTCGGCAGTGACTTTGGCATTAACCAACCTTCTCTTCCTCCCTGTGAGTTGATGGGGTGTTATTTCTGACTCATTCTGCGATAATAGAAAATTGTTAATTAAGATAACTTATTTTTTATGATTGTGATTTAAACGAAAACTAATTTTTACGCGATCAGATTGCATATATTTGTTGTGATAGGAAAAATATCTAATATTTAGGATTACAAATTTTATTTTTATGAGGTATTCCAGTGATCTGATAATTCAAAATTACTGTTAGTATATATATATATTTGTGTGTGTATGCGTGTTCAACTCATTTTCAAAATAAAGGAATAAGATAAGTTAGATGTATTGATGATGTAAATATTTTTTTACACTACAATATTATATCAAAAATTGACTCTCTAGGTGAAAGATGTATACTCACAATATATATGAAAATAATTTACGAAAATAACAATACATATAAAAACATATTTATATTGTTGGTATACATATCATCTATCAACATGACAAAGGGTAAATGAAATCAAAATATCATAAAATAAATCATTAAACAAGTAACCAAAGAAAAAAAATTATGATAATTGTTAAGAGTCCCACATCGGATATGGAATGGGAACATGGACTCCTTATATGGACTTGGACAATCCTCACCCTACAAGCTAACTTTTGTGGTTGAGTTAGGCCCAATATTCATTCTTTACATGGTATCAGAATCATACTCATTCCAATTCTTTGTTTACCGATGTTGGACTCCCAAATTATATTATTCACGCTCCAGTTAACAAGGTCTGGGCGTGTGGGTGAGTGCTAAGAGTCTCACATCAGATATGAAATTGGAACATGAACTCCTTATATGGACTTGGACAATCCTCAACCTACAAGCTAGCTTTTGGGTTAAGTTAGGCCCAAGATTCATTCTTTACAATAATCATACTCGACTTACCATTGTTTGCTCAATTGCTTGACATATCAGAAGGAGAGAATTATGCTCTTCTGGATGATGTGGAGTAGAAGTTGATGAGAACTGTAAGAATTTATTAATCATATATTGGAATAAACACAAAGAGAAAGGTCGTAAATATGATGAATTTCTTTAGAATCATTCTTTAAGTGAACTAAAAATGACCAATTCAAGAAATTCTACAATCACATTAATTATCATGGGCAGTATAGGGAGGTATTCCAGTGATCTGATAATTTAAAATTACTGTTAGTATACATATATGTGTTGTTAAACTCATTTACAAAATAAAGGAATAAGATAAGTTAGATGCATTGATGATGTAAATATGTTTTTACACTACAATATATCAAAATGTCTATGCGTACCCAAAAAAATTTACTCTATAGGTGAAAGATGTATACTCACAATATATATGACAATAATTTACGAAAATAACAATACATATAAAAATATATTTATATTGTTGGTATATATATCATCTATCAACTTGACAAAGGGTAAATGAAATCCAAATATCATAAAATAAATCATTAAATAAGTAACCAAAGAAAAAAAAATTATGATAATCATACTCGACTCACCATTGTTTGCTCAATCGCTTGACATATCAGAAGGAGAGAATTATGCTCTTCTGGATGATGTGGAGTAGAAGTTGATGAGAACTGTAAGAATTTATTAATCACATATTGGAATAAACTCAAATAGAAAGATCGTAAATATGATGAATTTCTTTAGAATCATTCTTTAAGTGAACTAAAAATGATCAATTCAATAAATTCTACAACCATATTAATTATCATGGGCAGTATATATCTTTTCTTTTGCAGAACATCCAACTCAAATTAGTTACTGTATTATAAAAGTTATAGATATATATCTTTTATAATACACACACATATGTATGTTAATAGGAAAAATAACAAAATTTGAAAGTCAATTTCATAATCAATGTCAACATCAGTTAGAAATAATGAAGTCAAAATGTTTCAATTAAAAAAATAAAATTTAAAAGAACATCACAAAAAAGTGTTTTTCTTAATATATATATACACACACGTTATTAACTTTATACATAACATACACGAATATGTAAAATGTGGAATTCACGACGAAAGAGATTAACTTTAAAGGTGGATAGACAATAGTTATCATTATTAGATCAGTTTAAAGAAGAATAATAAATTTGTAGATTTCATTATTAAAGCCAAAGTTGTTAGATTCTTGCAATCAGTATTACAATTAGAATTCCACCATAAAAATCATGACAACTAATATGTTATGACAACCCTCTAACAAAGAAAATATAAAACAAGAAAATATTTAAATAAAAAATAATTTTTTTAATCATCTTTATTTTTATAAAATAGAAAATTGAAATCGCTATTTTTAAATTCGGTAAAATATGATTGTTCATAAAATAAAATTAACATTAATCAGTGTGAGAAATCAATTTAATTAGACTTGTTCCTTTTTCTTTATGATGTGACCGCTCGTTGTCTTTATGATAGAAAAATATATAATCACAAAAAATAAAAGAAACTCTTTTTATCCAAAAGTCAATTGTTGTTTGGATGAGAAAGGGCATTCAGAAATATTTCCAAAAATATAAAAATAAATCTAAGAATATATGAAATTATATAAAATCTTGTTTTTGTAAATCAAATAAAAAATCCAAATTGAGGTATAAAGATTATGAAATAATTTATCAAAATAAAATTTAGATACACAATTTTCCCTAATTGTTTTCTATAAAATAAACCAACCCAAAAAACAACTGTAAAGAATGGATTTTGGGCCTAACTCAACACCAAAAGCTAGCTTGTAGGGTGAGGATTGTCCAAGTCCATATAAGGAGTCCATGTTCCCATTCCATATCCGATGTGGGACTCTTAGCACTCCCCCGCACGCCCAGATCTTGTTAACTGGAGCGTGAATAATATAATTTGGGGGCCAACAACGGTGAACAAATAATTGGAATGAGTCTGGCTCTGATACCATGTAAATAATGGATATTGGTAGGGTGAAGATTGTCCAAGTCCATATAAGAAGTCTATGTTCCTATTCCATATCCAATGTGGGATTCTTAGCAACCACACATTCAAATGCCACCAAAGTGTATAGATATCTAGAATCCATGTGTTTTTTTGCTTATACACAACAAGAATCAAGCATTAGACAAGAGTTAAAAAATATGCAAAATATAATAAATTAAAACGTAAAGCGTCAAGCAAGAGAAAAATATGGAATTATAATTTATAGTATTCTTACTGTTGTCCTCAAGACATTGTTTCTTGGATGAGTTGATACTTCACAAGGTATTAACACGCATTCAATAATATCATTTCTTTGATTTTCTTGAACCTGCAAAGGATGCATAAAAAGTATAAAATAATTATTCAAATTTTGAATGCAGAAAAAAATGATTCTCCTTTTGTATCAAGTTCTTTAGAAGTTTGACTTGTTTAACAACCCCTTGTTGCCCTATGTACCCTTAAGTTTTTTTAAAGTGCAAGTTTCGTTATGCAACCATTTCTTAAAAAGAATAACAAAGAAAACCGATTTATTTCTGCAAGAAAAGTTTTCTATTTTTATAAAAGCAATTCTAAAAAAAAACCACTTTAAAAAAAATGATACAAACGATCTTAGTACTTTTATCTAATTCATCTTAATTCTTTATACACAAAACACTAAAAAAATTTGCTGAAAGACAACATACCGCTATTCGAACAACATCAATTGGGGGAACGTAAGGTATCATATCGCGGCAATTGTTAGATTCATAAGAAGAACTCATTTTCTACTAGCAAGATGGTAGAGAGAAATTTTGCTCAAAATAATATTGAGAAACAATGTGGTTTGAGGGTTAAATGGAGAGATGTATTTATAGCTAAATTGTACAGAAAAAATATCTTAACAAATGTGTGTACAATGAAGATTAGTTGTCATTTTACCTCTTTTTAGTATGAAAATAATATCGTTACCATATTTCGACAACTCTTTACAAGTCGATTTTGAATATTTATTTGTAGTAATGTGATTATCATTTAGATTCTTGTAATTTTTCTGTAGATGAGATGTAATTAAAATCCTTTTAAAACTACTGACCATTACTAACATGGTCAATTAGGTTGACGAATTAATTATTAAGAAAATAAGACTTTTTAATTTTCCAATTAAAATCCTACCTGTATTGCACATGATTTTAATATTTAGGCATATACATCCTAAAAGCTTTACTAATAGAATCACTTGTAGAAGAATTTATAATGTGAATGCTTGCAAAAGTAAAATCATAATGTTTTTGATAAGCTTTTAATAATGAAATTTGAATTTTGAAAAGTTATATGTAATGATGCATATAAATAGAAAAAATCCGTTACGTAAATCATATATATTATAATTATCGTGTATATAAAAAATTCGTTCTCTTGAATAAGAAAATGTTTTTTAATATCAGATGAAATCGTATTTTTTTAATATCGGATGAAAATATTTTGTTGCTTTTTTATTCCCTCTCTCTTTTATCTTTTAGTATTCTGTACTAGACTTAAATAGACTAAAAAACATAAATAAAGTTCCATTATGTAACATAATGCAGTAATAATCACGGAATTAAAGGGAAAAAGGGGTTGAAGCAAAAACAAAGAAGGCAATCTTAAGTCAATGGAGGGGAAAATGCATGTTGTCTCCGGAGAAAAAAATATAATTAAAAATATTTTATTAGAAGCTACCCTGCTGAAATTAGGTACATGAGTATAAAAATTACGTGATCCATAATGAAGCAAATTAAAATATAATGCTAGAATAGTCAAATCGAGATGAATGAAAGATACTTCTAGAACTAGTTTTTCTTGATTAGAATGAGTGCTACATCACTCAACTGATGATGGTTTATTTATTGTCGACAATAGTTCTCCAATGTTTTTTTTGTTTCATTGAACAGTTATTCAATTCATTTCTATCACAATCGAAAATAAAATGCTGTGATGACACCAACTCACATAAGTCGTTAAGCCAATCATTACCTTTTTACCCTAAACTGAATAAGAAAACAAATGCGGAAAATAATAAAGTAAACAAATTTTTAAGTCTTTAATGAAATCCCAAAAAATAGCTGAATATGAAAAGTACGAAATCTAAAAATCGGATTTCACGAGTACAAGAACTAACAAAAGGTACTACAATCTAGAAATACATTCCAATAATACATAAGTTGTTCGAATGTAAAAGACAGAAAGTAAAAGATAAGAGGGAGGATCCAGTACCATGAATCTCTTTAGTGGCTCACCCCAAATCTTCCAATCGATCTCCTCAACGGGAAGAGTAATCACGGGCTCCGCTGGTACTTGAAACTGAACCTGTACACAATGGTGCAACAACTGTAGCGTGAGTACGGAAAACAATGTTTACTCAGCAACATCGTTGATCGATCCTATCAGAGATGAGGTTTGGCCTTCCGATTACTACTACCAAAATAACCACCACTAGTTTACCATAATCATAATAATACACTAAATCACGGAAGACTGACAAGGTTTCACATATACAAGGAAATAGAATCAAATCCACAAATCAGGTATTAAACATAGAATGTGGATAAAATGAGATGAGATGCAAATGAAATACAATGCAATGCAAGAATTTCCAATCATCGGTACACACACGTTCGAATATTAACAAATTGTGACCCATGAGGAACTCGCGAGGTCCATATACCACCTGAAATCATTTTCCTTCGGGTTCTCAGTTATTACTAGGTTCACAATACGACACTCAAGCTCATATCAACGCATCACTCCGTTCGAAATTATGTCCCCTTGGACTGACATATGTATCCTCAAGTATAACATGCATGAGATACCATATGAAGCATGAATATGACATGCACAACAATAAGAAGTTATGATATGCAATAAATATTCTATCTTAAACCAATTTATGTCATAAAGATCCGATCTTTAGCAGTTTAGACAATAAAGACTAGATATTTTTTCTTCTTTTTCACTTTTCAACGAGTATAAAGGAGTGATGGGAGCACATAATCACATATAAGACAAACATAATGATGCAAAAAGTACGGGATTCATACTCCAATCACAGATCCAAATAATCATATTATTGTATCAGCTAATGCCCAAAGCATGTCATTCACTACATAAATTAAAGATGCAAGTACCCATAACATGTCATTGGTACCCGATACAAGTGTTCGTCACCTCACACGTATCGGGAAACCCTTATTATCCATATTATGTCCTCTTATTTAGTTAATTATACCAACCATGATGCTTTAAATAAGGTACAAAATTTCAAATTTTTTGAAAATAGGAGCCCGAGAATCACAATAAAGTGTTTCCTTTTCGTAACACCTCTGAAAGGTGCTACTCTATTTGAATATGGATAATACATTAACAAACGATTCTAACAATACCCATATTACTATACAAAACTTTCGGATCCAAAAAGTCACCAAAAAATAGAATCTCGAGTCTCAAAGAAAAAAATGGAGAATTTATTCAAAAATTAGTTTACCCATCATCTTTGGAGTCTAGAAATGAAATATGAACTAAATGCAACATCAATCTCATGATTTAATAGAGAAACTCCATTTTGAACCTAAGGTTTCTATACCCATGAGACCCTCATCCCAAATCATAGTTTCTACCATGAGATTCCTTACTAATCAATGAAATAATCGTAAAAGGAACATTAGAAGCTTACCCAACAGATGAATATTTCAAATCCCTAAAAAATCTCCTTAAACTAGGCTCCCATGCTCTAAATATTTGAATGAGAAGCCAAATCTCAAAATATAAAATAAATATATGATCTGCACAGTAATCCTCACATGTGGGACCCTTTTCTTGCATACGTGTGCTTCACATCTGCTGTCTAAACCTTGCATATGCGAGGTTCACTTAACCCGGCCTAGCTCGCAGGTGCGGGGCTCCATGGGCAGGTGTGAGGGCCTCTTCGTAGGTGCGACCCTTGCCTACATGTACCATCTTAGCACCTGCGGCCCACCTTGCGCAGGTGCGGCCTCGCAGGTGTGATGCACCAGAACTAGAAAATCTAAAACCAAGCTTAAACTTCAAATCAACCCCCGAAACTCATACGAGACCTTCCTGACAGAAACCAAATATGCAAATCACTCCTAAAATATGCAACAGACTTGCTCGCACACTCAAAATACTCATACGAGGTCGTCTTGACCCACTGTTGACTATGGTCAACTCCAATTCTCTTAATTAACTAAAAGTCCAAAATACACCTGACTCCCTCGAGAACCAAATCAACGACTTGAGTAAGTTATAAATGACATTCCGGACATAATGTAATCAATGAAACTTCGAAAAAGACTCAGATTCCCTCAATGTTGACTTTAGTCAACTAAACTTATCTCTTAAATTAAGAACTCTCCAAAATCCACAAACTCACCTGAATCACTCGAGACTCGTTCCAACCATTCACCTAAGTCAAAAATTACGTTCTAGAGCTAATGGAACCATCATAATTCAATTCTGAGCGCATCTTCCTAAAAATTAACTCCTAGTCAAACTTCCAAAACTCTAAACTTAGATTTTCTTTCGTTATTCATCTGATTGCCTCGGAAATTGTGCAACCTATCCCCGCATATCAAATACATCAAAACAAAGTTAGGGAAAAGTGCATTTACGAGAAAACAAGCAAAATATAAATAATGACCTAACAGGTCGTTACATCATCCACCACTTAAGCACATGTTTGTCCTCGGATATAAAAGAGAAAAGAAGTACATAAATCTCCAAAAAGTTAATGATATCTAGTCTGCATGGTCGTCTAGGTCTCCCAAGTAACCTCCTCAATCGAACGATGCCTCCACTGAACTTTTATCAAACTATCTCCTTGGATCTCAACTTCCAAATTTGCCTATCAAGTATAGTAACTGGCTCCTCCTAATAAGTTAAATTATGATCAAGATATACCGAATCTCACTGAATCACATGAGGACCATCCAGTTGATACATATTAAGAATGGAAATAGGAAACACAGGGTGAACACCCAACAATCCCGGAGGCAAAACCAACTTATATGCTACCTCACTGATACACTGCATAATCTCAAAAGAGACAATATATCAAGGGCTCAACTTTCCCCTCTTCCTTAATCTCATCTCACCCTTCATGGGTGAATCTTTCAACAGTACTCGTTCACCAACCATTAACTCTAGATCATGAACCTTCCGGTCCGCATAACTCTTTTGTCGACTCTGACCTTGTCCAAGAAATCACGCAACAAATATGTACCCCAAGGCCTAACCTCAAATGTATCTAACCAATCAACTGGAGAACGAGACCTCCTACCATATAATGCCTCAAACGGTGCCATCTCAATTCTAGAATGATATTTGTTGTTGTAAGAAAATTCAGCCAAAGGTAGGAATTGATCCTAATGATCACCAAAATCAATCATCTAGGCCCACAACATATCATCAATGTTACACCCCATACTTTGTATGTCTTTTTCATTGTGGGTTAACTAACATAAGCTTAGTAAGGTTGAGATCCATTCAGAAGGTTGATAAAGGTTTAGATGAGTGTTAAGTATATTTCGTATGAGTTCGGAATTAAACGAACCAAAGAAAGTAAGTTAGTTGAAATTCGAGTAGAAATAGGCAGAATTCTGGACATAATGTTGGCCTAATCATTGGAAGTATATCTCTTACTCCCTCTATCCCAAAACAATTGGCACTTTTTACTTTTTGAGAGTCAAACTTTCTAATTTTGACCGTCTGATAGAATATAGAATCCTTAAATTTTTTGAAATAACATTTACATATTTGGAAACTACATAAAAAGTAATATAAGTCACCATAATTATAATTTAAAATATTTAAAAGACATTTGAAAAAGTTACAGTCAAAGAAACACTCATTTGACTCACGAAAAGTGAAACGTGCCAATCATTTTAGGATGGAAAGAGTAGTATATAAGGATTTATGGAGTCCATAAACTATCTAAATTTAAGTTCAGTGAGTCTACTTTCCAACGTAACAAACCGTTCATCATTCATAACTCTATACAAAATGTTATGTGTTTTTTAAGTAAATGTGTTTCGGCCAAAGTAGAATGCAGCCGCAAACTGTGTTTGTGGCACCACATTTAGGTCTCATTTTGAACGTTTTTAGATGCCCACTACCTAGAGATGCGATGGACTTGCGACGCAGCATGTGGTGACTTCCTGCCGCAAGTGCCACCGTAAACACGAAGTAGTGGGACGGTTCTATGACTTTATAACTCGATTAAAGGCTCAGTTTCACTCCCAACACCCTAAATAACACCTACCACCTTCCTAAAAGTTCCCTAAAGGTTCCTCCACCATAAATAACACCTACACCTTGAAATCCTCTTTAGCTGGCTTGGGAAAGTTATGGATTCCTTGAGATTGAATTGAAGTTGGTTGTAGGAGACTTCTTGGCTGATTAAGGTAAGATGTCACCATCCTTATGTGTCATTTAGTTTCTCTTAGCTTGGTTTAGTTGATTAGTTAAGGTAACTTGTAAGTTATGGAGGTGTTGTAAGCATGTCTTCTAAGAAGCAACTCTTGTAGTATGAAGTTATGTTATCTTGTTGTTTGAGATTGTGAATTGAGATTTAAAGTAAATACAAGTGTTGAATCATGTTAGTGAAGTTGTGTAGTTAAGAAAAGAAGTTGAGAAAGATGGTGTTGTTAAATTGAATAAGAATCCATAGTAGAATAACTCTAGAACTTCACGTACGCAAGTTGTTCAACGAAATGCTTAAATGAAATCTCTTATAAGATATGGATTCGATATTGATAGAAATCCTTTATATGATGTAAATAATTATCCATAGAAGGTGCGAGGGTTCCTGTGACATAGCTAACTTCCTCGACAAGGTATGTAGGTCTTACTTTCTTCTTTGTTATGGCATGATCCTTTCTATAACAATCGATACAAACATGTCTTAGTAAAGATTCTATTCTTAGTTGATTAAGAAGACACTTGAGGTTATTCCACTCCTTGATTATGTATATATATGTCTTTCTTTAAGTCTATGATCCATCATTGATATTGTCCCTTTCCATGGATAAAATAAGAGTTAGCACTTCATGATTAAGAAATTAAGGTAAGAAGTCTTCTTTATGATTAATCGTCACAAGGTAAAAGGAGTATACAAGTCCACATAAGAATAGTCGGGGCTGCAACGACCTTACGTCACCCCGACTAGTTAATGAGTCATTCATAGGCTTGGCATGGCCCTTATATATATATATATATTTCCCACAGAGGCCTATGGAATTATATATGTGACTATACAAATACGATACTGATGATATTGTCCATAGAGGCCTATGGCGTTAAATACGTGATCTATTAAATACATAGTATGTCTCCAAGAGGCCTATGGAATTATATACGTGATTGAATACTTGCAGGTTAGTATAGTGTGACACTTATGAGTTTCAGATAGTATCTCCAATTTTCCTGATTTATTGTTGCTTTATTTATAGTTGATTATGCCCTACATATTCAGTACATCTTTCGTACTGATGTCCCTTCTAGAGCACTATATTAATGCCCGCAGGTACAGATAGATAGAGCGACGCTCCTCCTCAATAGGTTGCATGTTCAGTTGTGATTGTCAAACTCCCCTCTCTCGGAGTTGCTATACATGAGTCTTTAGGTACTGTTGTACATATTACTAGTATTTTGGGTATGGCAGGGCCCTGTCCCGGCCTCTTATTGTATTATAGCACTCTTAGAGGCTTGTAGACTTTTGTATAGTGGGTGTATATATGTCGTGACCCTGTTGGCCCTTTTGCTAGTAGGATACTCTTCTTATGGCCTTGTCATCCTTGGTTATCTGTTTATATCATGTTGGGACTCTTTTTCACGTAGGTTGTTATAAATTCTTGTCCTACATAGTTATATAGAGGCCTTGTCGGCCTAGGTTTTATATTATAGGTTCCAGATACTACAGTTGGTTCACTTAGGCCTTCGGGTGCTGGGTGCCCCCTCCCCCCAATGTTAGGTTGTGATAAAATTTGTATTAGAGCAGGTCTGTCTTAGGGAGTCTGCAAGTCATATCTAGTAGAGTCTTTTTTATGGGTGTGTTGTGTACTACACTTATAGGCATGAGGTTGCAGGGTATTTAGGATGATTACTTTTTTTCCTGATCTAGATCGTGCGATAGTGCTGAATCATAAGTGTTCACTCGTAATCTTCATCTTATTTATGTTCTCAGTTATGCCTGCTACTACTAGGCGACATGAGGTTTTGCGGAGGTTAGATGAGGAAGCGAGTGAGGGTGCCAGTCAGGTACCACCTACTGACCCGGAGATATATGAGCACTAGTATGAGGTTATATCTCAGCCTCCAAGACTCCACCCCAATGACCACCTCCAAAAAGGCAGAGGCGAGCTGATGTACCTCCAGTTCCTCCCTTGATTGCCCCTGATCAAGACCTAGACATCCGGAGTGCGATGTAGTTGTTGACTAGGCTAGTGGAGTCTCACACCTAGTTTCAGAACAATGGTACTTCTGATAGGACAGTCAGCGCAAGAGTTTGGGATTTTATCAACCTGTACCCTCCAGTATTTACAAGATCAGACCCAAATGCGGACCCATAGAACTTTTTAGATTAAATGCAATGTACTTTATGGGTGATTCATGCTACATATGCAGAGTCAGTAGAGTTGACTTCCTATATGTTGCGTGATGTTGTCGTGACCTGGTTTGAGAATTGGGAGCAGACTCGGGGACCCCGAGCCCCGCCTATGAGCTGAAGGGAGTTCTCCGAGACCTTATTATAGTAGCATTTGCATGTGGATCTCCGATGAGCCAAGCAGGATAGGTTCTTACACTTGTAGCAGGGTAATATGAGCGTCCATGAGTGTAATTTGTAGTTCAATTCCTTCGCTAGGTATGCCCCTGCGATAGTTGTTGAAATGAGTGATCGGGTTTCTCAATGTGTTAATGGTTTGGGGCCACATTTGGTAAATGAGTGCACGATAACTTTCTTAAATCGTAATATGTATTTTTCCTACATCCTAGCTTATTCATAGAACTTGGAAGATCGTAAGAGGTAGTAGCGGGTTGGTCGAGAGCATGATAGGGGCCAGTATAAAAGGGCTCGGTCCACAAGTAATATGGGGGATTTTAGAGGTGGGTTCAGGCCACAGTTTCCCAGGCATCCATCTTATCCAGCAGCTAATGCACCACCGTAGTTTTAGGGCAACATCATGATTGGACCACTTATTCTGGTTAGTGTTCATGGGCACCAGGACAGAACTATAGAGAAGATTCGAGCCAGATAAGGCCCATTTTACCCCGATGTGCTCAGTCTGGTTAGTTTCACTCTCTTCATCTTGAGGCATATTAACATTTCCCAATTCAAGGCAATGCCGTCGAGAGTCAGATATATGTTATTCTTGTGGTTACCCGGGGCATTTTTCTAGGGACTACACGACGAGAGGTGGAGCCAGTATGACACAACTAATAGGGTCTGTAGCAGCTTCTTCTTCATTATTTTTCCCCTGTAGGAAAAGCACGCATATATCAGCTGGTAGAGGTAGAGGTAGAGGTAGAGTCAAGGATTGAGTATCTAGCTCAGGAGGTCATCAGAACCACATTTATATGTTGTCAGGACACTAGGGCCTTAAGTTGTCTCAAGATGTGGGTACAAGTATATTGTCTGTATTTTATTTTGACGTATATGATTTGATAGATCCGGGTTCTACTTTGTCATATATTACCCCTTTTGTTGCTGATAAGTGTGGAAAGGAGCCTTAATTGTTACATTAGTCGTTCAAAGTATCTATTCCCGTGGGTGAGCTTGTGATTGTTAGGTGGGTGTATAGGAGTTTTGATGTAAAGATATATGACCTCCATATGTTAGCTGACCTGAACGAACTAGAGACGGTGGAATTTAACGTTATTATATGTATATATTGGATGACTTCTTGATATGCTGGTGTGGATTGTTGGACGAAAGTTGTTCATTTTAATTTTTCAGGTGAGCCTGTCATTGAATATAAGGGCAATATTGCATCACCTAAGGGGAGATTTATTTCCTACATGAAGGCTCGGAAAATGATCTCGAAAGGGTATATCTATAATCTAGTACAGGTTCAGGACGTGGAGGCAAAGCCTCCAGCCCTTTAGTCAGTTCATATCGTTAGTGAATTTCCTGATGTATTTCTTGATGAATTTTCTGGTATCCCTCCCCCCAAAAAGAAAAATTGATTTTTCTATCGATGTGCTTCCAAATACCCAGCCTATATCTATTCATCCATATCGAATGGATCCTGCCGAGCTAAAAGAATTGAAAGCTCAGGTAAAAAATCTCCTTGAGAACGAATTTATTAGGCCCAGTACTTCTGCGTGGGGTGCGCTGGTGTTATTCGTTTGTAAGAAAGATGATTCGTTGAGAATGTGTATCGATTATCGTCAGCTGAACAAGGTGACTATTAAGAATAAATACATGTTTCCCAGGATTAAGATCTATTTGATCAATTGTAAGGTGCCAAGTATTTCTCAAGTATCGATCTCCGATCTGGATACCATCAGTTGCGAGTCAAGGAAAAAGATATCCGAAGATACCTTTCCAGACCAGATATGGCCACAGTGAGTTTTTGGTTATGTCATTCAGTTTAACCAACACACCGACAATATTTATGGATTTGATAAATCGAGTGTTTAAGCCACTTCTGAATATCTTCATGATAGTATTTACAGATGAAAACTTGGTGTATTCTCGCTCATTAGTAGAGAACGCAGATCATATGAGAACGGTATTACATACATTATAGGATCACAAAGTGTACGCTAAGTTCTCTAAATGAGAGTTCTGGTTGAAATCGGTGGCTTTCTGGGTCATGTAGTGTTGGATGAAGGCATCAAAGTGGATATTCAGAAGATCGAGGCGGTAAAGAATTGGCCGAGGTCCACAACTCCTACGGATGTGCATAGTTTCTTGGGCTTGGCAGATTACTATCGGAGATTCGTAGAGAATTTTTCTTCCATTTCCGCATCACTAACAAAGTTGACTCATAAAGCAGCTAAGTTTCAGTGGTCATATGCTTGCGAGAAGACTTTCCAGGAGTTGAATAGTATGTTAACATCAGCATCTGTTCTAGCACTTCCTGAGGGATATATTATATATTGTGATGCTTCCAGAGTAGGGTTGGCATATGTTCTGATACAGTAGGGAAAGGTTATTGCGTATTCTTTGAGGAAACTAAGGAAACACGATCAGAATTTCCCGACCCATGATATTGAGTTAGTGGTGTGATTATGTTGAAGTGGTGTGATTATATTGTTGATCCAAGAAACCTAGAAAGGTAATAACACTGTTGAGATTATGGCAATATTAAGATGATAATACGCGGGGATCGAGGTTGCACGCTTGCAATAGATATTATTACAACCAAGAGCTGGGCTCCAAAGGGAAATTCCAGATGGGTATATGGACATTACGGATCCCCCATGGGTGTACGATCATAATAAAAACTTGACGTGTTGTATACATATGATAAAGGTACCTGCCATATGTATTGCATTCACATTCATACATTTATCCATACCTTAATTACTTGTGGTGTGATAACGTGGCATGGACTGGTTATTGTAACGTGAGTGATTTCCTTATTAAACAAGATTATATGATTGAATTCATTATGTGAACCTATTTGGTTGATGTGAATGACTTGATCTTAGTGGATTGGCTGTGTGTTACACCTTATGAGTCATGGTACTCACTGTAAGTCTTATCTGTGTCGGTGAATTCATTTGCTTGTACTGATTGGAGAGTGGTAGAGTTATTGGTAAGAGTCTAGTATGGATTGCACTTATAGTTGTCAGGGTGTTGTTGTCATGTGGTCTTTCCTACATGCTACGTAAGTGCTTAATTGTTGCCTTGATAAATAGAGTTTTAAGATATGGAAATTGCTTAGAACTTATGGAAAGGGTATAATGGACTAAAATTGTCTTTCTTGTAATCGGATGTGGCTAAACTTAGGTTCGAACTAGAGATAATGATCGTTCATCAAACGTCCTCCTTCTAAGATTATATGGTGGAAGGTTTAGGTTAGCGGGGTAGCGTACTATGTGTCTAGATAATAAGTCGGGTTTAATTGGGGTGATAATGCTCTTTACGCGAAATAGATAACTTAAGTTCTAACTAAACCTTGTTGTGATTAAGTGTTTATATGAATTACTAGTCGTGCATGATTGCGAGTGTTACATGACTTGTGTATCCCCTATGGACTAGGTGACTATATGAACTATTATGTGAAAAATGTGACCTCGTTGACCTTGGAACTATTATAATAGGATTATTTGTTGTAACTTGATATTTATATCTTTTTGCATATCTTTCATCGTTGTCAGCATATAATGTCTATGGGGTACGTTGTGTACTCATTCTACACTTGCTGCATCTTTTACGTGTATGTTGGTATTCAGTTATTTAGGTTGCAAATTGGAGCATGAGGAGCCGAGGCCGATTACTCATTTCGGTTGCCTTAGCTTCTATCTTATGGAAATTGTCTCCTTCATTCGAAGTAGTATTGTTATATTTCTCATTCTGTTGTTGTATTCATAAAGTCCTTGTATAAGTCAGACTAGGTTTTGGGAAAAGAAGGTTGTTGTATGAATCTGATTATTTTTTTATTTAAAGGATTGGGCATTTTATATTGTAACTCATTCTCTTCCACATTTATTTAAACCTTCTAGAAGGTTGTTTAGATGTTGATTCACCTACTACGGGGATCGTGTAGGTGTTACCACGATGCCTGATATTTGGGTCATGATAATAGCTTTTGCTAGTACTGGTGCACCGCACCAACGAGCCAAAACTCATACATGCGAGGGTCATCCCGCAGGTGCGATGATGGCTGGTGTCGGCTATGGTCGCACCTGTGAGATTTTTTGCGCAGGGGCAAAGTCGCACCTGCGAGTAGACTTCTGCACATGCGGTCTTCGATCTTTTAAGTGAAGCCCGCACCTACGAGGTTTCTTCCGTAGGTGCGGTGTCGCATGTGAAAGTTTTTTCACACTTTTGTGAAGATCGCTGAATCAGAACCCTTAAAATTCTCAAGTTCAATTTTAGACATCATTTCTCACCTACTTCAAGTTCTAAGCTCAGTTTTGGGGAGATTCAAGGGGGATCCAATTATTTCACTTTGGGAGTATGTTTCTAACCTTGAGTTATTTATTAAACCATGTTTCCTTTCATTTGTTTGTAGATTAAATCATGTTAATGGGTAGAAAAAATCCAGGGTTTTAACCCAACTTCTTAATAGGGTGTTTTCATGAAACTAAGTACCAAGATCTAGGCTTTGTATATTGATCCTTTAAATTTTGATTGTTTAATATATGGGTAAACTATTTCCACACTTGAATTTCCAATTTCAATCCATGATTTTGATATGAGATTTAGGGTTTTTTTATAATTATTTTTTTATAAATAATCAAATTGAAGGCCTAATTGTGATTATTTTTCCATAAATTTAAGAATATGACTATCTAGACTATTTGGTACATATTTTTAAACTAAATTTCTAATTTTTCCCTCGAGGGCTTGAGGTCACTTTTGAGTTGCCTTTTAGATTTCATTTGGAAGAATAACTCTATGGGTGTTTTTAGATTTGTATTTTAACATAAAATTTATAATATCTAAACTACAATCGTTCTGAAGCTCTCCGAAAGGGTAAAGCATTAGCGTGAGGGTTTGTGGCACCCGCTCGATATTAAGGTAAGCTATGGTTTACTTTCTAGACTCTGCTAGAGAGCATGCATAGCTTATAATTATTGAGGGGTATTGAGCGTGATGGGAGTCCCACTTTAGTGAGTATGATGAGCACTTGGGTGGGTACCGGTGTATATTGTTGGGTATTTAGAATATCGGGGTAATATTTGAGCCTTCGGGCGTGGTTGTGGTGTTAACTTCCACTTAAGTTGGTGTTGACAGTTGTTTATGTGGGTTATGATAGTCGTGATTAACTTATACCCGTTATGTGAATTGTCTTACCTCATCACTCTATGTCTTATAAATATGGAAAGGTTGATCTTTGGAGTCCTTGTGGAAATGTTGGTACTAAGGCACTTGATTATTTATCTCATATGTACATGATTACTCTTCTCATGCTTCCATGATGATTGTTTTACCTGTTGCACACATACATTCATTCATTCTGATATTATCAATGAGATGGATCTTGATATGATATGCGGGTTAGTTCGATGAGGCTAGAATGAGAGGTAAAATGATACTGATATGAGATGACTTGATATGAGACTACTTGATAAATGAGGATGTGATTATCATATGATGCTCTACTAGTATTCGGAATCATGTAATTAGTTGTGAGTAGTATATGGACTATGAGCCCCCCATGGGTCATGACTATGTGGCAAAGTTCAGTAGCATGTGTATACCGAATTGATTTGGTCGGTACATTGAATTCATATATCATCATTCATTTACTTATTATGTGATTTGTGCATACTTGATTATGCATGTTCTGGAGAGGTTAAGTGTTAGACAATAAGTAAGTTCAAATGATAGTTATTTGTGAAGTAGACTCAGTTTTTATTTGTGGTACATGTTTTATTGTTGTTGTCGGCCTATGATGCCTACGGGGGTACATTGTGTACTTATACTACACTTGCTACATCTTTTATTTGAATGTAGATACAGTTTCTTCTTCCAGCTCTAGGTCTCGTGGCTGATTCCCGAGGCAATCCTTTGGAGGTTTTCAAGGTGAGCCATTCGTCCTATCAACAACCCTGGATCTCCCTCTATCTTACTGATTTTGTTTTGTTCTTCTTCCAAGACAGTTATTGTAATTCAGACTTTGTAATATTTATTTAGATGCTCTTGTACAAGTTTAAACTAGGTTTTGGAGTTGTAATATTTGGATAATTTCCGCACTTCATATGACTTATATTATCTATGGCAATACCTTTTAAAGTAGTAATATATTGTTCAATTCAGCTCATTAATTGAAATTAAGTAAAAGATTTCAGGGATGGTCCGCCTATCGGGGGATAGTGTAGGTGCCATCATGATCTGTTAAATGGATCATGAGAAGTTGGTATCAGATCTCTATGTTCACCGATCACATGGGTACAAGACAAATGTTTAATAGAGTCTTGCAGATTGGTACGTTGACGACCGTACCCATCCTCGAGAGGCTATAGGACATTTAGGAAACTTCCATTCTTTCATTCCTTTCGTGCTAGTTTGGTCAAAATTGTATATAGCCTTGTATTTCCTATTCTCTCACATATGGTGAGGACACGTGCAAATGCGACTAGGGATGAGGTACCGGTGCCTACGACTGTAGCGCGGTGTAGAGGTAGAGGCAGAGGTTGTAGTAGGGGTAGACCACGTGGAGCGGCACTGGCTAGGAGTAGAGCACCAGTGGATGTCCAGACCCGTGCTAGATCTTTGTCCAATAAGCCAGAGGTTGAGCATCATGATGAGCCTTTTGAGGAGGATGAGATGGGACCAGCCCATGCTCCTCTAGAGATTATTGATACGCCAATGCTTGAACGATGCCATGATACGCATCTTGAGTCTTCTTGAGGGCTTGACCCAGGCAGGTGTTCTTCTAGTTACTCCAAATGGGTCTCAAACAGAGATGGAGGTCAGACTCCGGATCAATATCGTACTTCAGAGGCACATCATGTTGCTGATGTGGCACCCCAAATTGATGATATTCTAGTACCAGATTTGGGCCCTCGACCAGTCCATGGGCCAGTTATGACCCGCGAGGAGCAGAAGATGTTTGAGTAGTTTTCCAACCTGAAACCTCCATATTTCAATAGTATACCCGATGAGGATGCCTGTGAGTTTATTGTGAGTTGTCATGAGAGGCTTCATGCATTGGGTATTGTGGAGTTACACAAGGTTGATTATGTTGTTTTTTCAGATGATCGAGGATGCCATGCAGTGGTGGACGTCCTATATTATGTTTCGGCCAACTGGGTTGGCTTCGTTCACATTGACTCAATTTTATCATGTATTCTTGGAGAAGTATGTTCCTCACATTCTAAGGGAAAGGAGGAGAGATGAGTTCTCGAGTTTAGATCAGGGAGGTATGTCAGTCAGGGAGTATGAGTCCCGATTTCATGTCTTATCCCGCTATGCAACACCGTTGCTCCCTACTAAAGCGGAGAGGGTCAGCATTTTGTTAAGGGATTGACCACTCAACTTCAGTTGACGTCATTACAGCTAGTAGCTTCTGGAGCATCATTCCAGACGGTAGTGGATCATTCCAAGATGGTTGAGTCAGTGAGGAGCGGGTCTCAGGGGAGTACTAGCGACAGAAGCGCTCGTAAGTTTGGTAGTTTCAGTGGCTCTTCTTCTAGAGGGTGGGGACAGTATGGAAGACCCCACCATCACTAGTCTAGTCGCCCTATTCAATCAACACTTTATATTTTAGCAAGTGGCCCTTTGAGGCACAGTGGTTACAGTTTGGGGCAGACATCTTACAGTTCTTATTCTCGATTTTCAGATCATGGAGGTCATTTTGGTTCATACATGACAGTTCAGCAACCCATGTTAGGAAAAATTTGTTATGAGTGTGGTGGGCTAGAGCATTTTCAGAGAGACTATCCCAGATTTAGATAGGGTGGGGCTCAACAGGGTTTTAGAGTTCAGACATCCAATCCTCCAGCATAGTCAGTTAGGGGGGAGGCTCGCAATCTAACAGATGTGGTCATCAATCTTTTGGGGGTGGTACTCAGTGAGAGGTGGAGCTCAGACAGCCCTCGGTGATCACGGAGGTACACAATCGGACGGCGAACGTGCCTATTTCTATGGTTTTTTGGGTAGACTAGAAGCCGAAGATTCTGATACGGTGATCACAAATATCATCCCATTCTGTCATTGGTCTGCCTCCGTATTATTTGATCAGTGTTCTACTTTCTCCTATGTGTCCACTTATTTCTCTATGGATTTGGATATGTTATGTGATAAGTGTTACGGTTTACCTTTACGCGGGGCATAAAGGCTAGTTTATAACTTGTGAACTCTTGGATTTATTTATTTTTAGAGTTGCCACTTAATTTATAAAGGAAATTAAGAAGGGGGTTTTCATCGTTTAAAAGAAACATCCTAAATAACCAGTGTTCGAGATAAGTGTTCAAGTGATTCCCTGGGGAAGGTGTTAGGCACCCCGGTATTAAGAATCCGCAGAATACGGTTGACCTTTGAGTATTAAAATAACAAATTTGCTAGAATGTATTTGTCATTCAAAATCATCTTCCTTTCTTTTTGATAACATACTTCATATACTTGATGTCAACCTCATTTCACTGGCTATACTTTCTTGGCACAAAATGAAGAGGAGGGAAATTAATGTTGGCCTTGTTCAGGAGCGATATCAAGGTTGATGAACTGGTATTGCAGACTGATGGCTATACTCAATAAAAGATTATAACCCTGTACTTATCACGAATTCAGAAAAAAATTCAAGGTATATCAGTTATTACCTGTGTTGTGGTGTAAGCTATTCTATCTCATTTGTTGTAAGTATCCCTACTGTTATTTGACCACTCGCATCCATCCTGCATGTTAGAATTAGTGAAAAATCAAGTTTAGAGAAATGAGTTTACCAGTTTCAGGTATGAGAAAAATGAACATTGAGAGGAGGCGAAATCATACCCGGCCACAAAAAAGGCATATCCACTCATGTGGTAAGTTATGCACCTTGGTATCATTGTTATGTAATATATATAACTTCCATAAATTCCCTAGGTTTCCATTGTAGGAGGTCCTGCATAGGAAAATCTGGCTTACATACACCCTTCAATTTATACTGGTTAGCAAGTATGGTAGGTGTTTTAAGGATTAAAAATAAAATCCCGTTAAGTGTTCTTCTCCTTTTACGATCTATCATCGTTGGCTTATTTTGGATCACGTACATCTATATCACATTAATTGAGCAATATCGGAAAGAACCTTGGGGATTTGGGTGAGCTCCGCTGGCAGTTACATTCCACCTACATAGCATACATCAAATAACTGAATGGTAAGTGGCAGAAAAGCTTTACAACCTGTTAAATTTGTTACCAACTACTAAAAGCTTTCTGATACAATTTGATAAGTGCATTCAGAAGAGAAACAAATCATGGAGAAAGTTTGTCAGATTCATCTTTTGGTGGTTCGGGAAGAGGGTCGTGTGACATTCATTTAGAGTTTGTGTATTTCAAAATGCCTATATCGGTAACTCTTTGACATTGTGATTGGTTCACAAATTTGACACTTGCAACAATGTAGTAATTGGAATTTTAGATAATTAATTAAGAGCTACGTACTGATGCATTACTTTGGGGAACCCTTTTCATTCTTTATGCTAATGAAACACAAAAGTATAAGCATTTGAAAGAAGATGAGATCAAACTACTAAATTTCTAGAGAAAGTTTGATTAAAGAAAGTGAAACAAATAACATGAATCACTCTCCTGACGACATAAATCTTACTTCTTAAAAAAAAGGAGGTCACTTCTAACACTGTTAAACAGAGCAATATACATGTGATAAACACTGAATATACAGCAGTGTATATCACATGTATATCAATGATATACAACAGCAAGCAGCAGTGCAGCACTTAGGCCTTCTCGGTAGTGGGCCTCTCGAGGCCCAGCACGTCCAGCCCAGCACGGGAGCTAGGGCAGCAAAACAATGGACAATTTTTGTATATTAAGGAAAGTATATTGTGTGTATATTGTAGTATATTTGTTACCTATATTAGGATATACTCTTACCATATTTAGGATATACACATACCATAATTGTATAGTTAGAATTATGGTAGAATAAGGTTTTAGAAATAGAATAGGAATATGATTCTCCTATTTTGTAACTTGTATATATATCTATTCAATCAATGAAAATAGTCAAGGGGATTATTTTTTTCATGGTATCAAGAGACTAGGTCCAAAACAAAAGTTTTTCTCTCAACTTTTGTCTTCCTTGTGGCCGAGAACCCCCCCCCCCTCCTCGGGTTTCTTCTCTCCAAAATTTCGTCTTCCGCTCTAAAAAAAAACCTCTCTTAAATTTCCCCTCCTTCTTTGTTCCTTCAATATGTCTAAGAACAATTACCACCCTGCCCTCACAGTTTCCAATATCAAGAGCAGTATCCCTATTGTCCTCGAGATGGAAAACGTCCAATATGCAACATGGGCGGAGTTATTTAAAATTCACGCTATCTCTTATCAAGTTCTTCATCACATCATTCCTCCCACTAGACCCCTTCCTGCGGAGAATCCTGAGTTATGGATTACACTTGATGCTACCGTTCTCCGGTGGATCTACGCCACTACTTCAGTGGACCTTCTACAGACGATTATTGAGCCGGATACCACGGCTATGGCTGCATGGAATAGATTGTGTGACATATTCCAAGACAACCAACATTCACGTGTCGTCACACTCGAGCAGGAATTCTCTCTCGTTCGAATAGACGAATTTCCGAACGTTTCTGCATATTGCAAGAAACTAAAGGAGTTGGCGGATCAACTCCGTAATGTTGGCGCACCAATAACAAACAATCGTCTAGTTCTACAGTTGGTTGCCGGTCTTTCGGAGGCCTATAATGGGGTTGGAACTCTTCTTCGCTAAAGCAACCCTCTTCCCGACTTCTATCAAGCCCGCTCCATGCTTACGTTGGAAGAAGCCGATTTTGCTAAAAAGGCAGCTACCAGAGCAAGCCAAGTCGCCATGGTGGCGTCCTCTCCTAGTCCTTCGGGTTTTGATAATAATTCGGGCCAAAACCATAACAATGGTGGCGGCAAGAATAATCGAAAGAATAATAATAAAAATTACGGGGGCAAATGCGGTGGTTCTAGTGGCGGTTCTGGTGGTCAGCAAGCAGGCGGTGGGTCCCATCTAGTGAACAGTGGCCCACCACCCCCGTGGGCCCAGCAGTGGGGCCCATGGCAGTAGGGCTGGGGCAGTGGGTCATGGGCTAACAGCCCTTACAACGCAGGAAATTCCAGCGGCCAGTGGGCTGGCCAATAGTCCAGGCCCAACGCCCAGCAGTGGCGGCCCACTGGTCAGTGGCCTAACAACAGCAACTCCAGCGGCTACGGCCCGACACCATCACGGACATGAGTTCTTGGGCCCCGTCCTCCGCAAGCCCATCATGCAGCAGGCCCCACTCAGACTGATATCGAGGCCGCGATGCACACGTTGGGGTTGACTCAATCGGACCCAAATTGGTGCATGGATTCCGGGGCAACTACTCACATGACATTCGAATCAGGTACTCTCGCCTCTTATTCCAATTTGAGCACCCTCGGGGTATAATTGTTGGTAATGGCAACTCTATTCCAATTCAGGGTTATGGTCAGAAAACGTTGTCTCCCCCCAATCCACCCCTTCTCTTGAAAAATACTTTACATGCTCTTAAATTGATTAAAAATTTAGTGTCTGTCCGGAAGTTCACTACTGACAATTCTGTTTTCGTTCAATTTGATCCTTTTGGTTTTTCTGTGAAGGATTTCAAGACGGGGAGTCATCTCATGAGGTGTGATAGTAGGGGGGATCTGTATCCTATCATGCCTGGTTTCAGTCCATCGAGTCAAACCTTGCCATCAGCCTTTGCAGCCATCTCTCCTTCCATGTGGCATGCTCGTCTAGGTCATCCGGGATCTTCTATTTTATCAGTTTTAGATAAAAATAGCTTTATTTCCTGTAAGGGTACGAGTCATACTCCACTTTGTCAGTCTTGTTCATTAGGGAAAATTGTTAAGTTGCCATTTGTAGACTCTAATTCTCATACTTCAATGCCATTTGATATTATTCATAGTGACTTATGGACGTCTCTTGTTCTCAGTTCATTGGGTCATCGATATTATGTTCTCTTTTTAGATGATTATTCCAGATTTTTGTGGACGTTTCCAATTGCGAATAAATCACAAGTGTTTTCCGTCTTCATCCAATTTAGAGCGTTCATTCGTACTCAATTCGAAAGAGAAATAAAAAATATTCAATGTGATAATGGAAAAGAGTATGACAATAGGGAGTTCCGGGAATTCTGTGCTAAAAATGGGATCAATTTTCGATTTTCGTGTCCTCATACATCTTCACAAAATGGAAAGGCCGAACGCAAAATTCATTCCATAAATAACATTGTCCGAACTCTCTTAATTCATGCCTCCGTACCTCCATATTTTTGGCATCATGCTCTACAAATGACCACATATCTTCTGAACATAATTTCGTCTAAAGGTCTGACACATTCTTCCCCCTTAAAATCCTATTTAATAAGGACCCTTCTTATTCTCATCTTCGGATTTTTGGGTGCTTGTGTTATCCGTTATTCTCATCCACCACAATTAACAAACTTCAGGCTCGGTCTACCCCGTGTGTATTTTTGGGTTATTCGTCGAATCATCGTGGTTATAAGTGTTTTGATTTATCCTCCAAGAAAATCATAATTAATCGCCATGTCATTTTTGATGAAACCCAATTTCCGTTTAGAAAAGTTCATACTCCCGAGCCTAGGTCGTATAATTTTTTGAATGACCAAATATCCCCGTATATTATTTGAAATTTTTCGGACATCTCCGCACTAAATCCTCCAATGGCCTTGCCCGCCGGGTCCAACAAATCCCGCCAAGAGTCGCAATTCCGGTTTACGGATCGGTCCAGCAATTGGGCGATCCAGCCCACTCGGGAACAGATCCAATGGACAACCCGCTTATCGATTTGGGCCAAGAGCCCATCGCTCACGCCCGCTCCGTCTGAGCCCGTAAAAATCCCAAAACTCACACAATTCTTCCTCGAGTCATAGATCGGTCACTCGGAGTCAACGGGGTATTTTTACACCTAAAAGACATTTTAATTTACATTCAGATGTCTCTAAATCTCCATTGCCCCGCAATCCGGTGTTAGCTTTAAATGATCATAATTGGAAAATTGCTATGACTGATGAATATAATGCTCTTATTGATAATAATAAGTGGAAGTTGGTGCCCCGTCCTTGTGGTATTAATGTTATCAGGTCTATGTGAATTTTTGCTCATAAGGAGAATTTAGATGGGTCATTTGCTCGACATAAGGCATGACTTGTGGGTGACGGTAAGACTCAGCAGGTTGGGATTGATTGTGGTGAGACGTTTAGTCCGGTGGTCAAACCGGCAACCATCCGCACTGTGCTTAGCTTGACTCTTTCAAAGACTTGGCCAATTCATCAGTTGAATGTTAAGAATGCTTTCCTACACGGTGATCTCAAGGAAGCTTGATATATATCATCAGATTGGGTTTCAGAGATCCAAACCGTCCTCATCATGTATGTTTGTTGAAAAAGTCCTTATATGGGCTTAAGCAGTCTCCAAGGGCCTGGTACACGAGGTTTGCTGACTTTGTTTCAACAATTGGGTTCACTCACAGCAGATCAGATAATTCCTTGTTCATCTACCGCCGTGGTTCGTCCTTGGCCTACATTCTGTTGTACGTGGATGATATCATCTTGACTGCCTCCTCCGATGCTTTGCGCTAATCTATCATGGCCATGCTCAGTTCTGAATTTGCTATGAAGGACTTGGGGCCCTTGAGTTATTTTTTGGGAATTGCTGTCAAACGCCATTCAGGTGGGTTGTTTCGTCTCAACGGAAGTATGCTGCTGAGATCATCGAGAGGGCTGGGATGTCATCCTGTAAGTCCACTTCCACGCCAGTTGATGCAAACCCAAAGCTAAGTGCCGCAGCAGGTGCACCATACGAGGACCCGACCCGATATCGCAGTCTTGCGGGGGCTCTCCAGTATCTTACCTTTACCAGACCGGATATTACGTATGCGGTTCAGCAGGTGTGTTTATTCATGCATGATCTCAGAGTTGAGCACATGAATGCAATCAAACGCATCATTCGGTATATCCAGGGGACACTGGACTATGGGTTGCACTTGTATCCTTCATCTACATCCATATTTGTCTCTTACACGGATGCTGATTGGGGTGGTTGTCCCGACACCAAACGGTCGACTTACTGCCATCAGATGTTCCTTGGCAACAACTTGGTCTCATGGTCGGCAAAGCGTCAAGCAACTCTATCACCCTCCAAAGGTAGAGGCAGAATATCGAGGGGTAGCGAATGTGGTCTCCGAATCATGTTGGCTACGTAATTTGCTTTTGGAGCTTCATTATCCCATTCAGAAGGCAACCTTGGTATATTGCGATAACATTAGTGTCATCTACCTTTCAGGTAACCCGGTTCAACACCAGCGCACCAAGCATATCGAAATGGACATTCACTTTGTCCGTGAAAAGGTTGCAAAGGGTCAAGTTCGAGTATGTCATGTCCCGTCTCGTTATCAAATTGCAAACAACTTTACAAAGGGTCTACTAGCGGTTCTCTTTGAAGATTTTAAGGACAGTCTCAGCGTTCGAAAACCGCCCGCTATGACTGCGGGGGTGTGTTAAACAGAGCAATATACATGTGATATACACTGAATATACAGCAGTGTATATCACATGTATATCAGTGATATACAAAGAAGAAGCAAAGAAGGCAAAGACTTAGGCCTTCTCGGCTGGGCCTCTCGAGGCCCAAGACGTCCAAAATTTCAAAGACGGGAGCTAGGGCAAAGAAACAAAGGACAATTCTTGTATATTAAGGAAAGTATATTGTGTGTATATTGTAGTATATTTGTTACCTAGATTAGGATATACTCTTACCATATTTAGGATATACACATACCATAATTGTATAGTTAGAATTATGGTAGAATAAGGTTTTAGAAATATAATAGGAATAGGATTCTCCTATTTTGTAACTTGTATATATATCTATTCAATCAATGAAAATAATCAAGGGGATTATTTCTTTCAAACACAATGTTACTTATCTGAGGGGACAATGATTGTTGCATAGTCAATGCCATCAGGCACAAGAGTATCATTGTATCTGTGAGTCTTTCTCATTAATTAAAACTGTTAGAAATATGAGATTTTCTGGATAGTCTTTAATTTAATAGTTCTTGTTTTAATATTTTGTTTAGTTTGTAAAGGAATGGTGGTCCTTGTTTTATGGAATACTTCTTGTAAGAAATTACAATAGTGGTTGGATAGGTAAGGTGTTCTACTAACTTTTGAAATGTATTTAGATATATGTGTGTATGCCTTTTGGAATATGTATGAATGAAAAAGGCTTCGGTTGAACCTTATCTTTTTTCTATGAAGTTTCCAAAAACTAACAGTGGCATCAGAGCCCTTCTTCTTGAGGGATTTGTGAAGGCAAAAAGAAAAAGGGTTTTCTTCAGTTCTTCTAAGGTGAGGAAAGCTAAGCATCAGTAACATGGCTTCCAACAACTTCTTGGGTGCAGGTCGTAACATGGCTTCCAACAACTTCTTGGGTGCAGGTCGTCCTGTGTTTACAGTGGAGAATTATCACAAATGGGTGATAAAGATGAAGGCTTATCTCAAAGCTCTTAGTTTATGGGAAACATTTGAAAGTGAAGCTGATCCTCCTTCACATGGACCAAATCCAACTATTGCACAGATATTCCAAACCTCCATAGCAAGCTCACTCTTGATGAAGAGGAAGATCTATGAAGAAGTAAAGTCAAGGAAACCAAAGGCCCTCACATGTCTTCATTCAGCACTTTTAGAAGTGATTTTCATAAGAATAATGGCTTGTAGACACTAAAGAAGCATAGGGAAAGCTAAAAGAGAAGTTCGACGGAAGTGACAAAGTGAAGACTGTCAAACTCTTAACTCTCAAAAGAGAATTTGAGATGTTAAGGATGAAGGAAGGAGACACTGTAAAAGAGTACTCTGCCAAACTTTTGGAGATTGTAAGCAAAATAAGATTGTTTGGTGAAGTCTTTTCATATTCAAAGGTGGTGGAGAAGATAATGATAAGCTTACCAGCAAGGTTCAAGTCCAAGCTTTCAGCAATAGAGAAATCTTGTTATTTGAAGACTTTATCAGTAGCAGAACTGATCAGCAAGTTGCAAGCCCGAGAACAAAGATCAAGTATAAGAGATGAAGAAGTAGCAGACGTGGCATTTCAAACAAAGCACAAAAGCAAGCAGCCTGCGAAGAGTAATAAAAAGGATGAAAGGAGATAAAGTAGCAAAAGAGAAAACATGGATGGAATCTTCAAAGAAAGGGAAATTTCCTCCTTCAAGAAAATGATTGTTGGTTTAAAGGAAAGCCATGTATTCAATGCAGATTCTATAGAAAAATGGGTCATATTGAGAACAATTGTAGGGTCAAGCATAATCAACCAAAATAACACCATGTGCAGCAGGCAAATTTTACTGAAAAGTCAGAAAAGGAAGAAGAAAGCTTGTTTATTGCTTCTTATGAAGAAAACACAACTAACAAATCCACATGGTTCATAGATAGTGAATGTACGAGTCATATGTCACATAACGAGCTTCTGTTTCACACACTTGACAAGTCAATTAGAACTAAAGTCATGATGGGAATGGTGAAACAACTCAAATGATGTCAAAAGTTTATTCCTTATTTCTAAGGGCAAGCATTGTTTGGTTTTTGACTCTGAAGATAGTTTGATTGTTAAAGTAGAGATGGTGAATAAAATCTTTCCTTTAGAGGGGAATTTTGATACTGCCAATTTTTGCATGTTTTGATGAGTCATGGTTGTGGCGCAAAATATATGGGCATTTTAACTATGCTACTTTAAAGTCAATGTATGAAAAGGTCTTGACTAGGGAATTACCTGAGATCTTACTGTCTAAAGAAGTTTGTGGTTCATGTTAGATGGGTAAGTTACACAAGAAAGCATTTCCTAAAAATGCTACCTGGAGGGCAACTGAAAAATTTGAACTAGTTCACACTGATGTGTGGACTTACGTAGACATCTTTTTTGGGCCAAAATAGATTTTTTGTGCTCTTTATTGACAACTTAACAAGGATGACTTGGATGTATTTTCTCAAGTATTTTCATTTTTCAACAAATTCGGAGCTTTTATTAAAAAACTGAGTGGTTGTAAGCTAAAGGTTTTGAGGTCAGACAATGGTGGAGAATACACTTCAAATGAGTTCAATAAGTATTACGAAGATGTGGAGATTGATCACAAGCTAACAATAAGCTAATCACCCGAACAGAATGGAGTCTCATAGAGGAAGAACATGATTGTTGTTGAAATGGATAGATGCGTGTTGCTGGAAAAGAAACTACCACAAAGCTTTTGGGCAGAAGTTGTTTATACTTCAGTGTATTTGTTAAATGGGTTGCCAAAAAAAGTTGTGGATGGAAAAACTCCTATTGAGTCATGGAGTGGAATAAAGCCATCTACCAAGCATTTAAAAATCTTTGGTTCAATATGCTATTCTCATGTTCCTTCAGTCAAAAGAAGCAAACTTTATCCGAAAGGTGAATTGGACATTTTCATTGAATATTCATCGCAAGCCAAGGGTTATAGAGTTTTCAACATGAAAATAAAAACTATTTGCATCAGAAGAGATGTAGTAGTGGATGAGCATGCTTATTAGAATTGGGATAAGGAGCAAAGAAAATGCAACTTTTCAAACCTTGCTTCCGCTGCCTGCGACACAATCATTTGGCTCTGAAAATCTGGAAGAAGATGAAGAATCAAACAGGGAATCCTCACTTGATTCCACAATTTAAAAGACAAGGTCCCTTTCTGATATTTATGAAAGATGCAATGTTGTTATCTCGGAACCAACGAGCTATCAAGAAGTATCGAGACATGAAGTTTGTATTGAAGCTATGAAGGAGGAGATTGGTATAATCAAGAAGAATGACACTTGGAAACAGGTTAATAAACCCAAAGACGGAAATGCTATAGGTGTGAAATGGGTATATAGAACCAAACTTAATCCACATAATTAAGTTAATAAGTACAAAGCAAGGCTTGTTGTGAAAGGTTACGCACAAGTTGAGGTCTGAATTATGGAGACACATTTGCACCTGTTGTGAGACATGATACAATAAGACTTCTATTTGCTTTGACAGCTCAATCAAATTGGAAGTTGTATCATCTAGATATGAAATCGTCTTTCTTAAATGGGTTGTTGCAGGAAGAGATTTATATTGATCAACTAGAAGAATTTCAAGTTGCATGAATGGAAGATAAAGTCTACATGCTACATAAGGCATTGTACGGATTAAAGCAGGCTCCTTAATCCTGGTACAATAAGAATGATGCTCATCTCATTCATTGTGACTTCATGGAAAGTGAAAATGAAGCCACAATATATATATATATATATATGTATATAGTAAAAGCGGAGATGTGCTTGTGGTTTCACTCTATGTGGATGATCTTCTGTTAATAGGAAGTAATAAAGCTATGGTGAATCAGCACAAGCAATAAATGGAGACAAAGTTTGAAATGTCAGATTTGGGTAAAATGACTTACTTTCTAGGAATGGAGATTCATCAAACTACGGATGGAATCTTCATTTCTCAGAGAAAATATTCATGGGATATTCTTAAAGGTTCAAGATGGAGAGATCTAAGAATGTATCGACCCCACTGGTTCACAATGAAAAGATTTTAAAGTCTGAAGGAGGTGATAGGGTTGATCCAACAGTTTATAAAAATCTAATTGGTAGTTTGCAGTATTTGACAGCAACAAGACCTGATCTTATGTTCGCAGTAAGTCTTTTGGCGAGGTTCATGCATGCTTCAAGTCAAAGGCAATTGATGGATTATTCGGATAGTGATTGGGCATGAAGCGTTTATGATATGAAGAGCACTTCTGGATATGCTTTTACACTTGGTTCAGGCATGTTCTCATGAAATTCAAATAAGCAATATGTGGTAGCTCGATCTTTTGCAGAAGCAGAATACATCATTGTTGATGGTGCAACTAATCTGGCTCTATGGTTAAGAAACATTTTATGTGATCTGGAGCAAAATAACATTAAATCTATTGTCATTAAGGTTAACAACAAGTTAGTAATACCTATGGCAAAAAATCCAACGCAAAATGGTTGTAGCAATCATATAAATGTGAAGTTTCGCGCTATTACGCAAGCAGAGAAGAATGGTGTAGTTAAACTTGTTCATTGCAGCTCATATCAGCAGATTGCAGACATCATGACCAAGGCTCTTCCTAAGGGGAAATTTGAAGTTCTAAGGGCTAAGCCGGGAGTATCCAAGAAAAATGTCAAGAATGAATCTTAATTGAATAATTCATATTTTCATATTTTGTTTAGTTTGTAAAGGAATGGTGGTCCTTGTTTTATGGAATATGTCTTGTAGAAAAGTACAATAGTAGTTGGATAGGTAAGGTGTTCTACTAACTTTTGAAATGTATTATGTAGATATATGTATATGCCTTTTGAAATATGTATAAATGCAAAAATGTAACGACTCGTTCGTTCGTTTGGGCTTATTACCATGTTTTGACTCAACTACCCTTCTTGTAGACTCTATTCAATATTTGCAACTTGTGGGAATGGGTGGCATGATTTTCGAGGTATATTGCATAGGGTTCGGAAGGAAAATCTAAAGTTAGATATTTTAAAATGGAAAGAGTTGACCAAAAGTTGACTTTTTGGTAAACATGTCTATTTCCATCATCATTTCCATTAGGTCTGGAACGTCATTTATGACTTAGTCGATTATTTGGTTCGCTTCCCGAGGCGTTCGGATGTGTTTTGGGTCCGTATTTTGCTAAATGTGAATTTTGGGAAAGTTTAGATGAATTTATGGAAAAACGAGTCATAACATTGACGGATTGGTATTTTGAGTGCATGGGCAAGTCCGTAGCGTCATTTACATCAAGTAGCATAGTTGGTTTGTATCCGGGTGGTCTATGTGAGTTTTGGGTGTTGGATTGAAAATCCCTTGTTTTGTGTAACAACTGGTTTCTGGTGTAATCACTCGTGCGAGATTTTGCCGCACATGTGGAGCTGCTTCTGTGAAGTAGGTCCGTAGATGCGAGGGATTGTGGTTTGGGATGGGTTATTTCTACAAAACCCTTGGCATAGGTGCAAGCCGCATCTGCGAACCTCAACTGCTTCTGCGCACTTTTGACCGATAAGTTGGGACCACTCCTACAACTATTTCTACGCGGATGCGAGGCCGCTTCTATGAGGAATGCTACGTAGAAGCAGAAATCGTTGTAATCAAAACCTTAAAACCCCTAGTTCAAATTTTAGACTTCACTTTTCAAAAACTCCATTTCGAAGCTCGATTTTGGGGGAGAATTAAAGGGGTTTCGACCATTTCTCTTGGGGTAAGTTTTTGATTTTTAATTACTTATTACACCATGTTTTGTTTCATTATTTATTGATTAGAATCATGTTTTGGATAGAAACATCTAGGGTTTTAACACAAGTTTTTAAAATGGTATTTTTACGAAATTAATAAAATTTAGTATATTTCTAAACTAAATTTCTAAGTTTACCCTCGTGGGCCCGGGGTCACTTTTGAGATCTCATTTAGATTACATTCGAAAGCATGACTTTATGGTTGTATTTAGAATTGTGTGTTAACAATAGAATCTATGATATTTAGACTACGATCATTCAGGAGCACTTCGAAAAGGCAAGGCCTTGGCGTGATTGTTCGTGGCACATGTTTGGCAGTGAGGTTAGGCTACGGTTTACTTTTTAGACTCCGATAGAGAGCATGTATATCCTATAATCATTGAGGGGTACTAGGCGTGATAGGAGTCCCACCTTAGTTACAGTGATGAGCACTTGAATGGGTATTGGTGTATTGTGTTGTTAATAATTCCACTTAGGTTGGTATTGGAAGCTGTTATGTGGGCTATGATAGCCATGAATGAACTCCTAATTGGTGTGTGAATCGACTTATCTCATCACTCTATGTTTAATGAATATGAAAAGACTGATCCTTGAAATCATTTTGACATTGACGGTATTAAGGCACTTGATTATTCATCTCTTATGTACATGACATTTCATCTCATACTTCCATGATAATTGTTTTACTTACTGCATGCATCCATTCATTCATACAATATTGTTACTGAGATGGATCTTGATATAATATGTTGTGTGGTCCGATGAGACCGAAAAGAAAGGTAAATAAACTGATATGAGATGAATTGATATTGAGATTAAATTATATGAGGTGAATTGATATAGAGAAGATTTGATATGAGACGACTCAATAAATGATATCGTGATTATGATGCTCTACCAGTCTGAAGAATCATGTCGGTTGGTTGTAAGAGGTATATGGACTTGAGAAGTACCCCATGGGTCATGACTATGTGGCAACGTTCAGTAGCATATGTTTACCAGGTCTGGAAATGGCTAGTGCATTTCATCGCATAACATTGCATCCATTTCATTATTATTGTTTATGTGGATACATGACTTATTTGTATTTGAATTGATGAAAAGACTTCACCTTTGTACTCGTATTTAAGAAAAGATTAAGTGGTTGCGTATTCATTTGATAAGGGAGTGAGTTTAATGTGATTTAGGGTCGAATGGACTTATGATGAACTCCTGAGGAATGGTCTAAGCCTTGCACAGTGTTGAATTCAAAAGTGACTAAAATGTGATGTAATTGATCTTTCTTGATTTGTATGTTCCATTAATTCCCATGTTCCGAATAGGTTTATGTGTTAGACAAGAATTAAGCTGAAATGATAGGTTATGTGAGGTAGACTCAGTTTTTATATGTGTTACTTATTTTCTATTGTTGTCGGCCTATGATGCCTACGGGGTACGTTGTGTGGCTACATCTTTTATTTGGATGCAGATGTAGTTTCTTGTTCCACTTCCGACCCCCAACACGATCCTTGAGGTTTCAGGATAAGCTATTCATTCCATCAGTAACCTTGGGTCTCCCCCTATGTTATTGTTCTATTCTTACTTTTCCAAGACTGACATGTTGTTCAGTTCTTTTCAATTGTAACATTGTTAGACGCTCTTATACGAGTCAAACCAGGTTTTTGGAAACGTAACGTTTAGTGCTTGACGTTTTTAAGCATTCTTATGAAAATTCAGTTCTAATATGAATTTTTATCATTCCGCTTTTATTTTCCTTAAATTGATTAAATGATTTTAGAGAATGGTTTACATATCGGGGATAGTATAGGTGCCATCATGATCCATGAAATGACTCGTGACAAAAAAGCTTCTGCTGAACCTTATCTTTTTCCTCTGAAGTTTCCAAATACTAACAAAAACACCATCTGGCTTTCCCCAAATCTTTCCCAGCAAGAAGAGTACTCCTCAAAGACTACATCTAACAACCAAAGGCACACATTACACAATAAACCATACAAATTTAACTTACAATAAACTCATCGCGTAGATACTAACCGTATGATTTCTGGTGTACCAATCACTAATCATAATAGTGATATTATCAAATGAAAAATCAAAAGGGATTATAAATTCATCCTTGTTGTTAATTGTAATTGCACCAAAACCACCTAATGCTCTCTGAAAATGAGGAGCAATATAGTAGCTAAATGAAATTTAAACAGATGCAAACAAATATGATCCACAAATACATAATCATAAATAACACATACTATTCACTGATGTTGTCGAGTACAAATAAGTGATTTATCTTTTAGATTGTTCACTGACAAGTATGTTGTAGAGAATCAGGGGAAAAATGTCTCCATACGGACAATTGAGATAATACATGTCACATGAGTTCAATGACTACCTTAAATAGAAGACGATAAGGCTTTGACATGCCCAAATACGCCACAATAAAATGGAGTAGTTGAAAGAGAAAAGATAAGACACCTGACGCAGATATGCAGAAGTATGATGCATTGTATGAATATATCATCAAGGTTTTGGGCAGAATGCACGAAGACTGTTGTCCACATCACTAACTGATTGCCGCAAGATAAATTGGGATTCATCTCAACATTTGATAAGCTCAAGAAGATTGTACCTACCATAAGTCACTTTCGAATATTTGGATGCATATGCTATGTTTTGTGCCTGAACATCTCCGCAACAAATTTGATAAAAAAGTTGTTCGCTACGTCTTTGTCTGTTACAACGAATAAAAAAAGAATTTAGGTGTTGTGACTCTACCATTAACTGGACATTTGTGTCAAGAAATGTGGTATTTGATGAAGCATGGTGGTCCAAAGTAGTCGCTCTACCAGACTTAACATCACTTGAGCAAAATCTGCAAGATAAGCTCAAAGAAGAAGAACAACAAGGGAACAAAATAGAAACTAACCAAGAAGCAAGAGGAGAACCTGTATTACCTACACCATAAGTATCTTCACAAAAGAAAAGAAGAGTTCATGACAGACTGGAGCTTGTGAAACACCAGACTTGTTGCAACAAAAAGAAGTCCAATTGGATGGAAAGAAAGAATTAAGTTGGTGCTGAGGGGGAGTATTGGAAAAATCATAACCAACTTAATATCCAAAACATGAAAAATATAGAATATTCAAGAGTTGTAAAGAATTGAAGCAATATCTCTAGAATGAGTGTTATAGAGAGAAAAATCTAAAAATATTCTAGAAAGGGTAGTTATAGAAATAAGTCGTTGGAGGAACATTCTAGAATAGTGTAACTAGATTCTTCCATCACCACATATAAATAGAGGTGGTCCATTTGAAATGCTAGTGTACTCAGGTAAAGAGTAAGTGCTCAAAAAAGCAAGAAGTGAGTGACCACGTGAGAAATAAGAGAGCGCAACAAAGAGAGTTACTAGAGTGTGAAAGTTCAAGTTGTGAGCAATCAATTGTGCCCAACAATTCTCAAAGGGAATGCTAGGAAGAATATTGATGTGCTAACTAGTTGGAGCAGAGATGACAATTTAGATAGTCAGAAAGAGAGATGGATTGTCCTAACATGCATTTGGTGGACTATTTGGAAAGAAAGGAATCAGATATGTTTTGAAGACAAACAAGGCACCATGCAAAAGTTGAAGATGAATTGCTTAGTCCTTTTTCTCTTTTTGGTGTAAATGTGAATATTTAGTAGATGCTGAAGATATTCTTTGATGTTCTAGCTGATTGTTTGTAAGAAGGAATGCATGTAGGAAGTTTACTTGTATTTTACTTTGTTTCTAGGGGACTATACAGCTTGTGTAGTATACGTGTTATATATAAAATTGTTATCAGCTTATCATTATAGAAAGAAAAAAAAAAGAACAATTCCTGGAATGAATTTAGATCTTTTAATAGTAGAGGGAAGAAAGGAGTGATGCAGCAGTACAAACAACAGGATTCGGGGGGTAAGAATGTTCTGAAGTCAACTGATTCTAAGAAAATGAATAGCATTAATGGACTACAAGGAATTGAGCCACTGGAGGAAGCGCTGCTGAATTCTACGGTGAGGGCAGTGAGGTCCACGACGGATACAGCAATTGAGGCAAGTGAAAGCCCGAAATCTTGGGCTGATATGGTGGATATTGAGGAATTTCCCAAATTGCTAGGTACACAAGTAGCAGGTGATGCACAAGGTACTAGTTGGAGTAGAGTAGTAGGTCCAATTCCAGGTACAAGTGGTATGAATTTGCAATTGGACGAGGCGGCTTCAAAGATGGTGAAAATCACGCTGGAGGATGTGAAGGATGAGGTGGAATACTTGGCAACATCAGGAGTTTGTTACGTGCTAGGGTCCAATCCACCCCAGACGGTAATGGATGGTGTTTGCAGACGAATTTGGGGTCAATTGGGGGCACACAAAGTGGTTGACGAGACAACCTTTCCTTTTTCCAATCTCTGGAAATTTCAGACCACCGATTACTTCTTTCTTGAAGAACCGAGTCTGTCCCCGGTCATCCAAAATCTATACCAACAGCAGCCCACTGTTCCGACAGACCACCATGTCCTGTCCCCGCCACTGTCCAGCACCTCACCAACACCCTCACTGCCTCCTGCCGTGTCTCCTGCAACCACAACATCCCTGCTTCCAACAGCCGAAAACCTGCAGCCACCCAGTCCGGCAGCACTGCTGCCTATCAGCCCTGAAACAGTGACCATGCAGTCTCCAAATCCGGCAGCACTGCTGCCTCCCAATCCCGACACAGCAGCCCTGCAACCCCTCAGTCCCGACCCCCCACTGCTGCCCTCTCACCGCATGGAGACTCGTGCACAACACGGGATCTTCAAACCCAAAGTTCACTTCAACCTCTCCACACAAACATTATCACTCATTCCAAAAAATCCAAAACTAGCAAAACTGGACCCTAATTGGAATGCGGCCATGTGCGAGGAGTTTAACGCTTTAACCAAGCAGAACACTTGGGATTTGGTACCTAGACCAGACGGTGTGAATGTTATCCGGTGTATGTGGCTATTTCGTCACAAGTTCAGAGACAGTGGTGACTTAGAGAGGTATAAGGCAAGACTGGTTGCCAATGGCACTAATCAGTATGAGGGTATTGATTGTGATGAGACGTTCAGTCCGGTTGTTAAATCGGCAACTATTCGGACAGTTCTCAGTATTGCTATGGGCTTGCATTGGCTGATTCATCAGCTTGATGTCAAGAATGCATTTCTTCATGGGGATTTGAAAGAGAATGTGTACATGCATCAGCCTCCTGGCTTTGTTCATCCGGCAGCTCCGCAGTTTGTGTGTCTTCTTAGGAAGTCATTGTATGGATTGAAACAGGCACCCCGCGCTTGGTATGATCGGTTCGCCAGGTATTTTCTGCAGATTGGTTTTGTATGTAGCAGGTGTGATACCTCTCTTTTCACTTTTCACTGAGGTAGCAGCACTGCATATTTGCTATTATATGTCGATGACATTGTTCTTACTGTATTGTCTGACGGTTTGAAGAATGAAATCATTGCTCTACTCAAAACTGAATTTGCTATGACTGACTTGGGCAAGCTGAGTTATTTTTTGGGTATATCGGTGACCAGATCTGCAGCCACTATGTTCCTGTGTCAGCGTAAGTATGCAGAAGAGATAGTGTACAGGGCCAAGATGGCAAATTGTAAAATTATGCCAACTCCGGTGGACTCAAAATCCAAGCTTAGTGCCAATGACGGTGCGCCAGTTTCTGATCCCACTCTATATCGGAGTCTAGCAGGTGCTCTTCAGTATCTTACATTCACTAGGCCTGATATTGCATATGTCGTTCAGCAGGTGTGTCTGTTCATGCACGACCCCCGAGAGTCCCATTTTGCCGCCCTCAAACGTATTATCAGATACGTTAAGGGCACACTAGACTTCGAATTACATCTATACCCCTCTGCCCCAACCAAGCTACTTGCCTACACGGATGCAGATTGGGCTGGATGCCCCGACACATGTCGCTCCACCTCAGGGTACTGTGTATTTCTTGGGGATAATCTTATCTCATGGTCCGCCAAACGGCAGGCCACACTTTTCCATTCGAGTTCTGAAGCAGAATATCGCGGTGTTGCTAACGTAGTTGCTGAGATCTGTTGGCTCAGAAATCTTATTTTGGAACTCCAGTGACTCACTTGTCAAATTTCACTCTTAAACTCTCTCGAGACTTGAAATACGATATGAAAGTCAATCAATTTTACCTCAAGTTAGACTCTCCCTATATCTAACTTGAGTATTAAATGAGGTTTAAAGTCTTGCTATTATTCTTACTAAATCCTAATTTTCTTTCCCAAGCAAATAAAGGATATATTAGCAACCTTTAATGTTTGCAGCCATCAAAGTATCAAGAAAGCTTAAATAAGTAATAAATATCATTAATGATAACAGAACATTGAGATTTTTATCAAACCCAATCACATAAGTAATATATTAGTGCCACAACCCTAGCTATTTAAGGTTACCTAGACATGGAACGTAAAACAAGAACACAAAGGTTAAAGAAATACATGAAAACTTACAAAAGCGAAAAAGATGAAGACAAAAATAAAGGAATCATGTGTCTTAAAAGCTTCACTTACTCATAAATGAGTATTCAATATTTGGAACAAAAATCTGAATAAGATTACCCACAAAATCTTAAAAAGTCTATCTATAAGTTCAAAAATTTGTGCACAAAAACTTGACAAAAATGTTGAGCCTTGACAACAACAGACGCATATCGATCTACATATTGTGTTGCTCTTCCTCATATCCACTTTAGGCTTCTTCTGAACTTCATACGCATATCTCATGTGCGGTCCGCATATTGAATCTGCGGGCCGTATATTGCTTCCGCGTTTTGGACTGCAAAATTCTTAGCTTCCTATTTTGACATGCAGTTGAAATGTGGCTGCATATCATGAAATGCACGCTGCATTGAGTTCCGCGTAATGGACTTGAGCAGGAAGTTTCAATAGTTCTCTTGGCTACACTCTTGTAGTCCGCATTTCGATTATGCATCCCGTATAATAAATCTGCGACCGCATATCATCATTCTCAGCTTGCTTGTTCTTGGTAGTTTCACTTAACATTCCTACCAAAGCATAAAATAATTTAAGAAATGACATTAAAACATGCCTAACGAGTAACAAAAAATTATGTAATTGATATCAATGTCGTATTTCCACGGCACATCCGAAAGTAATAGAGCATTTTAGTAAGGAGTTTAGCTTTTATCCATTTACCATGGAAAATAAGTCCACGTTAAAGATAACTACAGGTAAATTATTCTTAAAAACAGTTGAACTAGTGAGCTAGAAAATAAGGCATATTACTTGCTACATCAGGTTAAAATATGCGGGAAAATTGACATTCTTCTGTTGTACAATATTACATTTTCTTGTTCGTGGATTTCATTGTGTTTGGTTAACAAAGTGAGAAAAAATAATACCCACATTAAATCTAGAATAAATTATATAATGTTTGGTTGGTTTTTTTATCTTTCCACATAAAAAAGAGCATTACTAATATAATATTTGGTTCATGATTTTCGTTTTTCCACAACTAACACATGTATAAGATAGGACCACTACACAAAATATCCACACGGCCCAAAGTAATTACCCTTTTCTACTCATCTATCTATTAATAATTTAAATTGCCTACATGCTTCAAACTAATCACCCATGTGCCCATTTCCCTTGGCCTTCATGTGTCGGCTACTTACTCTAAGGAACCAAAACAGTAGTACTATTGTCTTTTTTGGTTTATAGATACTGCTTTAATATATTAGAAGTTTACAGTACATGCGTAACGACGCGATAGGTCGTTTTGAGTTTTAGATCCTTTTTTTATGTAAATGATCCTTCCCGTAGCTATAAAATGATGTTCTTGACTTGCGGGGATGGGTGACATGATTCCCAAGATAATCTCATGTATATCGAAAAAGAAATAGTGAAATTTGAAAATTCTTAAGTTACGAAATTGATATAGTTGACCAAAGTCAACTGTCACGACCCAATTCATGGATCATGAAGGCTCCTACAGTATTTTTCCCAGTAGGCGAACCATCCCCAACATGTCAACAGTGGAAAAAATGCGGAAAAACTAATTACATCAAAAGTACATTACAACAGTATATGGAAAGATAACTTAGTCAACTAAAACCCCAAAATATGGTTTAGCTTGTACAAGAGCTTCTAAATTTAAATGCATGTATCAAAGCTGAATAATAACTATCTATAGAGTACGAAATGAAAAGACAAGATAATCATAAGAAGAGATCCGGGGCAGCAGATCCAACTAGTAGTGTCACGCTCCAAATTTAGGGAGGCGTGGCCCGCACTCGGTGCCTTAATGAAGAAATTCGAAATGGGTTTATAAAGGGGTGAGTCCACATAGCTTACGGTGCCCCGCGAAGCACCAGATTTCCACCAGACACCAGCAACATACCACCTCACTATTTGGCTCTAAAAATCTCACACGACCTTAGAATTCGACAATTCAAGTTGTCATGGATGAAAAGTTTTGATACGCATGTATCCCAATAATCAAAACACAATTCCAACATCAAATGGATATAATGGTACATCAAAACGTCGGCGGCGTTTGAGTTATGTCAACGCTTCAAACACTAAAACTTGACCTAATGAAATCCAAATCTAATTTAAAAAGTTCCTAAACAAATGATCATACAAACGTAATGGAATAAACAAATTTTTAATCCAAATCTTATTTCATTCTGTGACCATCTTTTCACCATAAATTGACATATTAAATACTAAAATTGACTTAATTATCAAAAACCAACCAAACGAACTCTAAAATTAGTTCTATCAGTTTCTACATGTCATAAATAATATTACAAATGTATCAAAATTTTCATGTCCCTAATCAAATCAGGGTTTCCTAAAATGTGAAATTAATCCAAATAATTAAATGTCAGATTTCCGAAAATGAAACTTTCTCCAAAAGTGAACCACATGATATTCGTTTGACTTCACATTTTGCAATCAAGTATAAATAATTATTATAGAGCTTCTGGAATAGACGACACGTAAAATGGAGCATCATTTCTCAAAACAATCGACTGGATCATTACATCATCCACCACTTAAACACACGTTCATCCTCAAACTTAAAGAGAAAGAAGGTATCTAAACTATCAAAAAGTTGGGATATCCACTCTTCATGTCTAACTTTGTCTCCCAAGTAGCTTCATCGACCGAATAATGCCTCTATTGAACCTTCACTAAAACTATCTCTTTGGATCTCAACTTCCGAATTTGCCTATCCAAATTGGCTATTGATTCTTCCTGTAACAACCTGCTAGGTTGTTTTGAGATTTTGAACTCTTTTCCCCCTAAAAGGCCTTTCCCGTCACATAAAACATGAATTTTGAGCTATTCATTTAGCTACAGTTATTTAATTGTCGGGTAGTTTTTGGATCATATTTATTTAATGTGTGAATATATTATTCGTAGAAATTTTATTTGCACACATTTAAGGTATAAGTTGGAGAATAATGTAATTGACTAAGTGGGTTAATTTTTACATTATACATAGTGGTAGAGTAAAAAGGTTATTTTGGACAATTAATTTAGTTGGTGATTAATGGGACAAGTCCATAATTCATTTACTACCCTATGTTATATGACCCATGTATAAAATGAATTTAAATGGGTATGTTTGAAATGATAAAGGTTTAATACCCCGTAAATTCGCACATTGAATATACCTTAAGTTAAGAAGCCTAAGATAAGGAAGAAGGTTCCATTGGAAAAATTAAGGAATGGTCGAGTTGAACCCGAAGAAATTATAAGAGTTTAAAAGAGTTGTTAAGCTCTTCATGCTTGAAATCCTTAAATTGAGTGAATCGTGTCAAGACAATACAAGATGAGGAAAGTATAATGTTCATAAAAATGATAAGGGATGCCTTGAGCCAAAGTTGGAAGCATATCCAAAAGATTCCGAGTTATACCCATTGTTTCGCGCCCGTTTGAAGACCTGATTAATCAACTTAAGTTACAATGAATCGAGCCCCGTTTTGAGAGTCATTTATGACATAAATATATGTTAACAAGATCGTTGGATGGTTATAAGTCATTAATATCAAAGGAAGTACATCTCGGCAAGGTTTGATGAAGATAGGATAATATGCTAAGCGTTTCACCCCACGGAACCCATTCCGCCTCGCGGATGCCACCATAAACCAGAGAAACCTTTCTTCCACCTCACTGCCACTATATACGGTGGCATATGAGTCTGTATATGGGAATATATGCCGCATATGTTAGGCAGTGGAGTTGGTTATATAAAGACTAACATCTAAGCCCTTCTAATTTCATTTCATTTTCACTCCAAATTAAACCTATATGTTCTCAAACATTCTCCAAAGCTAAAAACATCATTGAAGAGACATTCTACAATATTAGGAGGTGAATTCTCCCTCAAGCAAGCTTGGATTATCTCGGAATATCCCTTGGATTGTCATAAATAATTCAGAAGTTTGGAAGAATTGAAAAGAGCCTTTGTATGGAGGACCTCTTAGAAGTTTAAGGTACGATTCTTACTGTTCCTAGTATTCTTAAGTTCTCCTAGCTTAGGATAATATTTTTGTAGAGAAATACATGGAGAAGTTTGGACAAACTCTATAGTTGTTCATAGTAGTTATGGTATTGATTGTTGAATGGGTTGACCTGGTTTTTGAGATAACAATGCTTAGATTTCACGAAGTATATTTTTTGTAGTCTTGATGATGTTGTGTTATTGTATAGGAGGTGATAATAGATTAATTTACCATGAAAACAATATGGAATAAAGTATGCACGCTAAATGTTCGGCAAAATGTCGCAATGACGAAATCATGAAACCATTGATTGGATACTAACATGGATTGTCTTAATTGTTTAGGTTGATGCTTATAAGATGATCAAGACGTCATATGAGTAGTGTTGCCCTGTTAACAAGGTATGTTAAGGCTCACTCCTTCTTTCTTTTGGCATGATCGATGAATAAACATAATAGTAATGACGTCCCTTCAAAAGGAACTCTAATATTAATACTAAAGATTGTGATTATCATTGTTGTAGATTGATATATCTCATTTCCCTCATTAGTTGTGTCGGGAGTATGTTACACCCCGTAGTTTTGCTTTCTGTCGTGTTGTTGATAGGGTACTGATGTCCCAAGAAAGGGCACGACTTTACGAAAAGGTAGTGAAGGTTTACAGCTTGATTATGAAAGTACCGGAGTGTTGGGATGTCAAACAGATCGAAGAAAGTACATTTTGACAAAATTGGAAAATTTGGGCATTTGACGGCAACTTTGACGGACCGTCAAAATATTTGATGAACCATTAATTTTCCTCTATGAGCCGTCAATTTTCTATGGAAGTTTTATGGGAAGATTGATGGACCGTCAAAGTATTTGACGGTCCCGTCAATCCCACCGTCGAATTTTAGCGGTGGAGAATTTACGGGTTTAAAAGCGGGTTGCATCAATTTATCTTCGTTCTCTCTCCAAAACAAGTTCACAGATCCTCTCCAAACAGTCATAGATATATCATATCATTCCTAGATAAATCCTAATCCGAAATACGCAAGATTTACGTGATAATCCTCGTATTAATCACGGAAATCATTTTCTCTGTATTGAATTGATGTTGGAAACCCTTGAAAATTTGGGGGAACTAGCTGATTGGAGTAAACTTTGATGCAACAAGGTAAGTTTGATCCTCCTCTATCTATAATTGTTATTAATTGATGATTCATAGAGATGTGAAAGGATTTTCGTAATCAAAACCCATAAACTTAAGAAATCATTTATAAAGACTTGTGGGTTGTTTTGTTAATGATGTGGATTGGAAATTGATAAGTGAATTGATTGTTGATATTAAAAACCTAAGGAATTATGTTTTCGAAGAAACGTGGGGTGAAATTAAAAACCTAACGAATTTGTTAATTATGTTTTCTTACCCCCTCCCCCCGTCCTACCCCCTCCACCCTTACCCTATCCTCAAATTTTTATTTCATATTTTTTGTTACTTTTATAAAAAAATTATTAAAAATATAAAAAAAAATCTTACCCACCCCCACCCCAACTGGAGTTACATCTCTTTTCCATTCAAGAGTTCTTATGCATTTCCCTCATGCTCTACTCCATCCTCAAATTTCTATTTAATATTCCTTTTACTTTAATAAAAAATTTATGAAAAATATGAATTTTTTAACTACCTCCTCCCCCCCCTCCCCCCTCCACCCTATGCCCTACCCCTATCCTCAAATTTATATTTCATATTTTTTTACTTTTATAAAATAATTATTAAAAATATAAAAATTTCAGCACCTCCTCCCCTACCCCCTCCACCCCATGCCCTACCCCCATCACCCAACCTCCCTCTTCCCTCCCCTCTCCCACCCCACCCCCAACTTTTTTATTTTATATATTTATTTTACTTTTATAAACTTTTTATAAAAAATGAGAAAATTTGCTTACCCATCCCCACCCCCTCCCCCAAGTTTTTACTTTATATATTTATTTTACTTATACAATTTTTTTATAAAAAATGAGAAAATTTTCTTTTCCCACTACCCACCCCTTCTCACCCCTGCCCTCCCACCCATTATTTTATATATTTATTTTGCTTTTATAAAAATGAAAAAATTCTTAAAAATATTATTCTTATTTTAAAAATAAAGATATGAAAAAATTAAATATCATACAAAATAAAATAACATCATAGAATGTAAGTTTGAAATTTGTAAAAGTAATGGGTCAAGTTTGACAAGTTGGGTTATGACCCATCATTTAGCTCATATAGACCCGCTCATCTTAACCCATGTAAGCTTTAGGCGGGTTGGGCATTGGCTATCTATTGATTCAGTCGTTGACCCGTCCAACTTCAGCCCAAACGACCCATCTGACACCCCTATGCACGAGATATAGCAGACTTAGCATAGTTGATTGGTATGCGTTTACACATTCTGAGTGGTTATGATCCTGTGTAATCATTCATATTCGGTATCCAATCTCTAAGTTTGTCTTTCGGTGTAAACATGGTTGTAAGATGAACGAAGATGTAAACTTTCTTTCATCAAATTGGTTGCTGCAATGTCAGATTTCACACATTTCTCTGTATGTTGATCCATTTCTTTCCTCTATTTAAGGACGACAGATTTTTCTAGTTAAACCTGGTAGAATCAACTCTTTTAAGTTGAAGTTTGTATTGGCTATAAACCGTAATATAAGAGAACTTTTTCTTAAGCACTTTCATGTGTCACTTAAGAAATTTTTCGATTGAATTTGCAGTCATGGAACATCGTGGTCCTACCAAGAGTCTTCAACAAGTGGCATGAACTTATTAAGACAACCGAGAATGCAAGAGCAAGAGTTGTCTGTGGTAATTGCATTTCCTCCCTATTTTCGGAGATTTTAGTATTATTTATGTTTTGCTGTAATGTTTATATATTTTGTTGAACTAGTGACAGAAATGCACCATGTTAAGTTATATCTAAGGGATTATGTGAAGGAAAGAATGATTATTTTCTTGCTTGAAAGAATTCTGAAATCACGGAATTAAATGATGTGAAGAAAGCAACCATCGTAGCTCAAGTTGTGACAGAAGCTACTCTCAAAAGTATGAAAACGTGCATCTTTGGGGACTGAATTCAAACTTGTTGTCGATATTAGAGATCCTAATTGTAAACTTGTACAAGTATAACACTACAATTTTTACCCATTATTATATTAGGATTCCTCTTGTGTTTTGATTAGGATTCCTATTTCCTCTTGTATTAGGATTGTATATTATACACTATATATATTGATATTAATGAGAAAGACCTCCTAAGGAAGATTAATATCATCTTACATGGTATCAAGAGCCAAAACCCTAATCTAGAAAAAATTTCTACCTTGCCGCCGCCCCTCTCCCCCCCCCCTCTTGGCCGACGGCAACATTGTTTTTCTTCTTTTCTTTCTTCCTAAATTTCCACCATTCTAATGGAAAATTTGGCTACTCCCACCTCTTCCAATGCTTCCGCTTCTAACGCAGTCGTTATCCAACCACCCACAACCCTCTCCTCACCATCTTTCCATCCGATTCTCGCTGTTACCAACATCAAGAATTTTATCCCTATAATTCTTGATCAGGAAGATGGCCAATATTGGTCATGGGTGGAACTATTTCGTATCCATGCATGTGTATATCATGTGCATGATCATATAGACGACTCTTTCCCTCGTCCTCCCGATATGGACGACACCACATGGCGTCGCCTCGATGCCGTAGTCAAACAGTGGATATATGGCACTATATCCAAGGATTTACTATACATAATCATGAAAACGGGTGCCTCTGCCAGTGATCTATGGACACATTTGGAAGAAATCTTTCAAGACAACAAGAACACTCGCGCGGTGTACTTGGAAGAACAGTTCAACAACACTCGTCTTGAAAACTTCTCTACTATGTCAGAATATTGCAAACAGTTGAAACTGGTGGCAGACCAATTGTCCAATGTTGGTACGCCCGTGTCCAAAACAAAGATGGTGTTACAATTAGTTGTAGGCCTCCCTAAGGGTGAATATGACACCCTATCCACGATGATACAACAGGTTGACCCTCTACCAAGCTTCAACAAAGCACGCTCGCAATTGTTGTTGGAGGAGACTCGACGTGCGAAGTAAGACGAGCAAAACCAGAAGGCTTTAGCAGTTGAAACACCCGCACAACCTCAGGCCACCGCCGGCCAACAACCTCCGCCGAAAAACATCCAACATCGGCATAACCGCGGCGGCAGGAGTGGCAAGGGCCGCGGCAATGGGCGAGGCGGCAAGGGCCGCGGAAAAGGCCGAGGACAACAACCACAGTAGATCAGCAATAATGCTTCATGGGCCGGCCTAGTCTCTGGCTACCCAAATCATAATTGGGCCACGATTTCCGTCTTTTATCCAGCCCAATACCCTTTTCAGCAACAAAGGTTACTGGGCCAGGCTCCAACTCCGCGCCCACCAGTGTTCCAGCAATATCAGGCCCACGTCGTGCAGGCCCAGTTCCCACAGCAGCCCTTAAATCAAATCCCCACCGACTTGGGTCAGTCATTCAGCAGTATGAGTTTGCAGCAGCCCGACGAAAATTGGTATATGGACTCCGGAGCCTCCTCTCACCTCACCCGGTCTGCAGGTAATCTTTCACAATTATTTCGTTTAAAGTCTCCACAATTTATTATAGTTGGCAATGGTCATCGCATTTCAATTCAGGGTTATGGTCACACTCACACTCCGAAACCTCACCCACCATTCTCCCTAAAAAACATCCTGCATGCCCCCCACATCATCAAAAAATTAATATCAATTAGGAAATTTACTCGTAATAATTCTGTGTCGGTTGATTTTGATCCCTTTGGTTTTACTGTGAAGGATCTACGTACCTGGACCCCTCTTACGAGATGCAATAGCACAGCGGACCTCTATCCATTGACATCCTCGTCCGCTGCCGGTTCCCGCCCACACACTACCCTAGCTGCTCTATCTCCGTCAATTTGGCACAATAGGCTCAGACACTCAGGAGCTCCTGTTTTTCATTTTCTTAGAAGTAATAATTTTATTCAATGTGATGGGAAACTTGCCCAGACTTGCATTTCCTGTCAATTAGGTAAACATGTTCGTCTTCCGTTTAATTCCTCAATTAGTATTACGTTTGCTCCATTTGATATCATTCGTGCTGATTTGTGGACTTCCCCCGTTACCAGCTCCCTAGGTCATAAATATTATCTCGTGTTATTAGATGACTACTCTCACTTTCTTTAGATCTACCCATTAAAATTTAAGTCCGAAGTTTTTGCCAAATTTCTTGAATTTTGCACATTTATCAAAACGCATTTCGAACGTGCCATTAAATCTTTCCAATGTGACAATGAATTTAACAACTCTGCGTCTTAAAAATTCTGCAACAATAATGGCATGCTCTTCCGATTTTTGTGTCCCCACATGTCCCCTCAAAATGGCAAAGCCGAGCGTCTCATCCGTACAATAAATAACATGGTCCGTACTTTTTTATTTCATGCCTCCCTCCCTCCATTCTTTTGGATTTATGCGGTCAAAATGGTAGAATACGTCCGTAATATGTTTTCCCAATCTCTCTTCCACAGCCTCTCACAAATTAGCTCCCCGCACCACTCCGTGTGTCTTCTTAGGTTTTCCGTCAAACCATAGGGGCTATATGTGCTATGACTTATCCACTCGTCAAATTCACGTCTCGCGTCACGTCACTTTTGACGAGACGCAATTCCCCTTTTCCAACATCCAAAAATTTCAAAAACCGAATTACGAATTTTTAGATAAATCAACTCTCTCCTGTCCACCTTCGGGAACTGTGCCCGACTGACACCACTACACCGCCTCCATCTGCCACCATACATCACCTGCCGTCGGCATCCCCCCATTGCCGCTTCTTTCCACCTCTAGCACAACTCTGCCTCCAGGTTCCACCAACTCACCGATCACCGTCCCATCCACTGTGTCATCCCAACAGTCTCACCACCATGCCGATCACAGTCCGACCATCAACCACCACCCAGAAAACCTAAATACCGGACCTAATACACCACCGACGTCGTACCCTACCCTACAAACCTCCTCCCTTTCCGGCATTCTGAGAATCTCCACAACTCCCTACCATAGTTCACCGGCAACCAACGACCAAACCCACTCGACTCCAACCCCAAACATCGTCATTATTCCGCACTACCCGACAGCTACCCTCGACAGAAACCCAGTCCCGACAACACAACATGCACCACACCCAAATCTGTCGTCACCCAGTCCACCCAACCAGTCGACTAATACCCTTACCCAGCCAGCGCCCACACACCGGATGGAAACCCGTGCCCAACACGGGATTTTCAAATCCAAAGTCTAATTTAACATGTCCACCCAAACAATTTCACCTATACCAAAAAGCCCTAAATTAGCCAAACTAGACCCGAATTGGAATGCGGTCATGTGTGAGGAGTTTAATGCTTTAACGAAATAGCATACTTGGGACTTGGTTCCTCGACCAGATGTGGTGAATGTGATCTGTTGCATGTGGCTTTTTCGTCACAAGTTCAGGGATAGTGGTGACTTAGAAAGATATAAGGCAAGACTAGTAGCAAATGGTACTAACCAGCAGGAGGACATTGATTGTGGCGAGACATTTAGTCTGGTTGTTAAACCGGCCACCATCCGCACAGTTCTAAGCATTGCTATGGGAAAGCATTGGCCGATTCATCAGCTAGATGTGAAGAATGCATTTCTTCATGGGGATTTATGAGAAACTGTCTACATGCACCAACCGCCTGGTTTTGTCCACCTAGCAGCCTCACATTATGTGTGTCGTCTCCGTAAGTCACTCTATGGCCTAAAACAGGCCCCCAGAGCATGGTATAATCGTTTTGCACAGTTCATTATACGTCTCGGGTTTACATGCAGCATATGTGGTACCTCTCTCTTTACTTTACATCGAGGCCGTGATACTGCTTATTTACTGTTATATGTGGATGACATTGTTCTTACTGCCTCTACTGTTGTGTTGAAAGATGAGATTATTGCATGGCTCAAGTCTGAATTTGTCATAACTGATTTGAGAAAGTTGAGCTATTTTTTGGGGATCTCAGTCACTAGATCCGCTGATTGTATATTTTTTTGCCAGCGTAAGTATGCAGAGGAGATCGTGCACAGGACTAAGATGGACAATTGCAAAATCATGGACACTCCAGTTGATTCTAAATCCAAATTTAGTGCAATGGTCGGTACTCCAGTGACTGATCCTACTATGTATCGGAGTCTTGCAGGTGCACTTCAGTATCTCACCTTCGCCAGGCCTGACATTTCCTATGTTGTCCAGCATGTATGCTTGTTTATGCATGCCCCCAGTGAACCTCATTTTACTGCCCTCAAACGTATCATTCGATATGTTAAGGGCACATTGGATTATGGACTACACTTATACCCTTCTGCACCGAACTCACTATTATCCTACACCGATGCAGATTGGGCAGGCTGTCCAGACACCCACCGCTCTACATCCGGATACTGTGTGTTTTTGAGTGATAATCTCATCTCTTGGTCTGCCAAACGACAAGCCACATTATCCCGTTCGAGTGCAGAAGCTGAGTATAGAGGAGTTGCTAATGTTGTTGCTGAGATCTGTTGGCTCCGAAACCTTCTCTTAGAGCTTCAGTGTCCTTTAAGTAAAGCGTCTATGGTCTACTGTGATAACATATCCGTCATATACCTGTCTCACAATCCGGTTCAGCATCAGCGAACCAAGCATGTTGAGATGAACATCCACTTTATTCGCGAGAAGGTTGCTCTCAGGCATATTAAGGTATTGCACGTGCCTTCCTCATATCAATACGCGGATATTTTCACGAAGGGCCTCCCAAGACAGTTGTTCCTTGATTTCAGATCCAGTCTTAGCGTTAGGCCTCCTCCCGCTCCGACTGAGGGTGTGTGTAAACGTGTACAAGTATAACACTACAATCCCTACCCATTATTAGATTAGGATTCCTCTTGTGTTGTGATTAGGATTCTTCTTTCCTCTTGTATTAGAATTGTATATTGTACACTATATATATTGATATTAATGAGAAAGCCTTCCTAATTATCATCTTACACTAATTTTATGAATAGTTGTTTAAAAGTCACAACAGAAGCTGAACATGTGTTCAATTTTTCTGTCTGTATTAGGTGTGTTAGATTTTTCTTGTTTCTTGTATTCTTATGGTGCAAACAAAGTACATCGGTAGTTTGATAACTTGAGATTTAGCTTTACGCTTACATCTTTATGATTTTATAAAATATTTATGTTTTATTTATAAGTTCATTTATTATTATTATTATTATTATTATTATGAATGTACAAGTTTAGTAATTAGTTATATCAAAATCTATATTAGTTTAATTTATATTAAATTTCGTCAAAACTTGCGGAGGTTATAAGCTCAGCAAAATGAAGTATTTAAATTTGACTAAAAAATATTGCGGAGGTGAAAACCCCCGCAAAATGAATTATGAAAATTGTCAAGTCAAATTGAGGAGGTTAAAACCCCGCAAAATGATGGCCGCAAATAGGTTACAGCGGTTCTCTAAAAACCCCACGCAATCCATTTGCGGCCCACCTTATTGGGGGCTTTTTAAAACCGTCAGTACAACATATGGGGTCGTAATGTGGTGAGACCAGTCACTTTAAAAAGTTTACCCTACCTTAGTTTTAATTCAAAGTGTTTGGCCCAGTGGCCAATACATTAGGGTATTGCTGTCTGAAGTTCCGTGTTCGAGTCCTCTGATCAGCGAGAGTGGAACTGTGTTCCCCCAAAAAAATCCCTCCATACGCGTAGGGCCAAGCGGTGTATACTAATCCGTAGGGCCAGGCCAGAGGTGGGGTTTTCTGGGGTATGGGGCCGTAATGCGGTGGGACCAGTCACTTTAAAAAGTTTACCCTACCTTAGTTTTGTCCTCCTGGCATAGTCCAGTTGGCAAAGCACTGGCGCTATAAGGCGCCTGGCATGGGACAACAGGTTCGATTCCCCACAAGCACGAAGAAACTCTGCATGTTGGGGAATTTGACCTTGTCTCATTGATCAGTTGTGCGCTCCCAGAAAACTGGTCACCGGAGCACATCCCGCGATTTACCTAGTAATAGTGTTGAAGGACCGGTGCTATTACCTCCAGGACGTAGTCAGGCGCAAGCCTGGAGACCTGGATTATCAAAAAAATATATATATGAATTAGAGGGGTAAGAGAGGTGGGACCCACACACAATATTTTTTTATTTCATCTTTTCGTATTTCTATTTTGCTCAGGGTAAATTTATAAAAAGGGAAAGGGTCAAAAATATATCTCATACTTACATAAATTAGTTAGTTTTACCCTTCATTATAGGTAGGAGTAAAAAATATCTCTCCATTAACAAAATTCATAAAAATACCCCTTATATACGGAAATCCACAAATCAATCCAAATGACCCGATCCCCTCTTTTAACCCACCCTGATATACTAAACGAAATTGACCCACACTAAACTAAACCCCAAATTGAACACCCCAGCCCATTTCAACATTCTCACAATCTGAACAAAAATTAAACCTAAAGAAAAGAACTTGCATTCACTGCTATAGAAATTGAATGGGTATTTTTGACCCTTTTCCCTTTATAAAAAGAGGGTATTTTTTTTTTTGCAAGAAACTAAAGAGATTAGGGGTTAATCAGCTATACAGCAAACAGTGGCTGCAGAAACATATCCCACACACCCAATGTCATTCAAAAAGAATAAAAAATGAAGGAAAAGAAGAAAGAAACATGATGGGGGTATCAATTACAATCAATGTAAATGAACTGAAGGTTGCAGGCTTGCAACTACACTATTCTACTGCTGGATAAAGACTTTGAAACCACATCTTTGCAACATATCAACTTGTGTTTCTCTGATTTCCATGGTTGAGTCGATAACAGATTGATTACATGACTTTACCTCAATGCTTTGCAAATAATCTATATCACCGAATCCAGAAGGTATTGCTTTAAGATATAAACATCTATGCAAAACCAATCGCTCAAGGCAAGAAAAGGCTTCATCAGAGGGTCTCCATTTCGAGAGATTGAGATTTTCAAGTTTCAAGAATTTGAGCTGCGGGAACTCATTATCTCTCACTTCCCATTCATTCCTGTCGAAATCAACTTGCTGCAGTTTAAGTACATGAAGGGTGGGAAGATTTGCAATGGTCGAAATTCCAGCAAATTCCAGAGGAAAATTGCATAATGACACTTTCGTAAGACTCAATGGGAAGTTTAATCTTGTCGGAATTATTTTGGGAACATGGAAGAAGAGTATCTTTAGTGTTTCAAGCTGAGTTAAGGAGTCTAATACAGGGAATCGTCTTCCCTTCTTTCCACGACCCCATGATTTGTCTAATACGCATCTTAATTTTTTAAGATTGGGTGTCCTGCGCACTACCCTCTCCATATCTCCCGCACTAGAAAAATATGGCGAGGAAAGCGTCGCCAAATTTTCCAACCTGCCACTGTCATATGGACATCTGAACAAAGCTATATTACTAATATGTACATGTCTTAACTTAACAAGCTTCCAAAAAGTATATGGCAGTGTTACCTCTTCCTTCATTCCTTTAACTTGAAATGTTTCAAGATTCGAAAGACTGTCTATAGATGATGGGATGCAATGCTTAGCAATTCGAACAGCAAAGTACCTTAGATTTCTAAGTTCTATCGGGATAGAATACACAATAACAGACTCCAAATCCAACACCCTTAGAAAGTTGAAGCTGCCGAATATGTCTGATGCATTTTTCATGACAGCAAATGTATTGTCACTGACCTCCCTGAATAAAATTGACCGAGCTCCCGAGCATGATGTGCTCCACCGAACTCTCCTGTCCCCATCAGAGTTAGAATAGAATCCTGGATGATCTCTGGAAATTGAAAAATTAAATAGTAGTAGTAGTATAAGAAATAAGAGTGCAAAAGTCTGAATAAATCAGAATGTTAAAGAACCATAGAGAGAGTAAGTACCTTTTTAGCCACAGCAAGAGATTTTCTTCCTCAGCTTTTTCCTTGCAGAAGTCGAGTACTAGGTCATGTACACGACATGCTTTGATCTTTCCAATGAGTAAGTTTCTTCCGATAAGATCCTCCAAGTAAGCTTCAGCAACGTCCTCCAAAGTCTTCTTATCATCACTTTCAATGAAATCCTCGGCAATCCATAACCTTGTTAACTTTGAGACTAAAATCTCCCTGTCCTCTAAAAAAGCTCCGAAATATAAAAAGCATGACTTTAGCTTATGAGGTAAATTGTAGTAACTTAATTGTACTAAATCCTTTGTGTCACCCTGGATTTGTGCACCTAAACTTAATTCCAGTTGCCTCCAGCATTGTTCTTTCTTATCCATCCTCGCGAGAAGACCAGCTACCAAAACAATGGAAAGAGGTAGCCCTTTACACTTTTCTGCTATTTCCTGCCCAATTTGCTTTAGCTCTTCAGGGCACTTTTCTTCCCCAAACACCTTTCTTTGTAATAACAACCAACTTTCCTCATTTTTAAACAAACGTAGATCATGGGGATCAGTGAAACGTTTAGTGTAAAGAGCAACTTCCCATAGCCTGGTGGTCAGAATGATTCTACTACCATTTTCATCATCAGGAAAGCATAAACTTTAGATCATCCCATGCATCTTTCTCCCACACATCATCAATGATCAAAAAATATCTTCTTCTCATTAATGTTCGTTTCAATCTGGCAGCTAATTCACTTTCACCTTCTTTACTAAGATCAGTATGCTCATCAATAACATCATTCAAAATAGAAAGTAGCAAGTCTTTACGTGTGTATACCTGAGAAACACGACACTCTGCTCGGATATTGAAATGAGAGACAATTGACTGATCATTCGGGCCAAGGTCGTTTTGCCTGATCCAGGCATACTGACTATGGAGATAATATCTAGCTCGTGTGGTCCTCCCACTAGTTTGCCTCTTAAAGTTTCCTTTACATCCTTAAATCCCACAGCGTCTTCGTCATTCATGGCAGTAGAAGCAATTGGGGTGAATTCCTTTCTCCAACACTCAGGCAACTCTGTTTTAACAATATTAATCTCCCGAATCATCACTGAGAGCCATATTTTGAGATACGTAAGAGGAACATCTGTAACTTCCAAAGAATCAATTGTATACTGCAACTCCCGTGCCTTATCAATGACTCTTGTAGCAATATCTCAAAGTTCATCATTATTGCCTTGTCGTTCTGCGCCATTGAGTAAAATTTGGATAAATCCAAGCTCCTCATGAACCCGTTCAAGCTGGTTCTTCACAGAAGCAATTGAATCAGAATTGCAACAAAGAAGCTCCTTTAAGGTCTCAAGAAGAATATTGGTAGATCCCAGTGTATCATTTTTAGGCAAATGGGATTGCAGCCACACCCAAATGTCACGGTCAACCTGTGTCTTGACAAGCTGAACTGTGTCAGCTAAAACAAACCGTCCTTGGTTCTGATCTTCCTTGTCTTTGCTGCTGTCATACAAAGAATAAACAAGGAGTCCAGCATCAATGGCCACATTCTCAAGTCGTGTGAAAAAACGGATACTCATCTCCTCCTCAATGTTGTTAATCAATGGCAACTCATTGAGAATAATTCTAAACGAGGTAGACAAGGAAACAAGCTTTCTTGAGGACATGGGAGGACTGCCTAATAACCTTAAGTTTCGTAGGACATCAGTATAGATGTGGTGGACGCACGGCTCAATAGGCTCAATCGTTTTTAGGAACGAATTAGTAGTAATTTCAAGAGCCAAGGACGATGTTTCCTCGTTGGGATCAGGCAAATACAAGAAGTAAACAATTGAAGCGTTTGTAGCCACAACCTTAGCATGAGAGAGGAAAGCTTTCCAGCAGCTTTGGAGTTCTGGGCTGTACATTGTTCCCAGAAAACAGACAAAGTTCTTGAGTAATGTCAACTCCTTTTCCATCACTTCCATTTGATCCTTCACTTGTATAAAAGAATCACCAAGATCTCCAAGTCGAACAATCACCAGATCCTTGAGATTCTGCACAACATTGTCGATGTATTTCACCACAAATTCATGAGTTGGAGGAAATACAGAGCTTGGAATTTCTGGATATGAATAATAAGCTCTGATTTCTAGCTTGAAAAGCCAAATCTTTTTTAGCACATCAGATGTGATGGGGTCAAAGTGACCAGTGAGTACGTCTTTTCCACACAACATGAGCAGATCATCTACTATACTTTGCATCAATGGATTGATATGCTTTTGCAGGGCTTTATACTTCTTCTTGAAATTCTGCTTTTCTTTCCACTCAAAAAATGTTTCCAGAAACCAAACTTCAGTTTTAATTGCCTTTATCCGATCCTTTTGGGCACCTGTCATGTCATGCTCATTTTCAATCCTTTGCAGAGAAAGTAGACAACCATGAAGTTCAACAGAAACCAACGACGACATGTTTTCTAGAATTTCTTTTATTAGACAACTGAAAATCAAAAGGAAAGAGGGAGCTTTAGTTAATTTCAGATGTTGCACGAAAAGGCTACCACCAAAGTCGCCAAGAGGTGGGTGAGGTGTCTTTGTAGAACATGATGCCCTGCTAAAGAAAATGAATTAAGTAAGAATTGATTTTTATTATTCTTGGTAAATAACTAACTTTTTAATCTAAGTGCATCCTTTTTATAGTATTAGTGTCACCCTCGACTAAAAATATGTATATAAAATATCTAATTTTACGAAGGTTGATTAAAAATATTAAATGACTAAAATATTCTTAAAATTATTTAAAAGGAAGAAGCTAAAATTAAAAGCTGGTGGAAAGTTTTCTAAGTTTGTTCATTTATGTGGACTAATAAATTAGTGCCACCAATTTAATAAAAGGCCCACATGTAGATATAGTTTTAATCCGAAAATTAACATTAGAAATAATTGGAATCCAATAGAGGAAAGAAATGTAAATTTAACCCATAAAAAATACGTTAGGGCCGTCTTTTACCCCTTTTCGTATTCTTTTTTCTGATCTAAAATATATTGCCTTTTCATTTTATTTTCACTTCCTCTTGATCAAACTAAAAAAAAGGTATTGTATTCATATTTAATGACAATGAGAAATTAGCCAAATAAGCAGAAACTCTGAAGTCAAATTTAGGGCCTACAGAGCAGTTGGCCAACTACAAGTCAACTGAAGCTGGGCATTAGTTTTGGGTTTCGATTGAATGGATAGAATATATCCATTCCTTGGGATTATATAACATTATAATTAGTCCAATTTCGATATCAGTCCATCGAACCTAGAGCTAATTTTTATATACTCACGGTGTAAAAAGTATTTACTCAACTTGATCACTTGTTAGGTAATTAACATCCACCATATTTTTTGTCGCATTGACTTGCTTTTTGTCAATTCCTATTTCTTGCTCTCTTTTGTTTTGACAAAATTTTGAATTCAAAATGCAAGAGTTTTTGTTGGATCTTGTATATTTTAATGATCCACAAAGTAGATGAACAAGTACATGAACCAGGTCTATGGAAGTGTTGCATCTCAGAGTCCAGATGCGAGTATCACTCTTGAATTAAAAGATCTCGAGATAAGGACTTAGCAGACATGATATAAGAGTCCTTAGAATAGTTATTTATGATAAACTTCAGACTCCTACGATACATATATGAAGTCGAGTGAACAACAAGATGTTGCATCCATCTCAAACATTATCTCTCTTCATGTGCCTTATCAAGTAGGTGTTTGTGCTCCGGGGTTAATCTCGTGCCCAGATATACTCAAGATTCTTCAAATATATTTGAATGACAAGATAAAGTGAATATTCTACCATCAAGAGACTAATAGTGTAAAGAGAATAATAACGTCTAATCAATAGTAAAAGGTAGAGTAGGTGAAAAGTCTAGTATATATCACAAACCCTAGACAAACTATATGTAGAAACCCAAATTTTGGACTACACGTAATTACAAAATTTCCACCGTCGGCCACTCTGCGACCGCAGAGTGGGACAACAGAACTGATCTGCATTCCACAGAAGGGACTTAGGGTTCGCAGAGTGTATTCAATCTTGGACTATCTCAAAATGCGGCTGGAAGTGCGGTCCGCATAATTGAACTGTGGTCTGCAGAAGTGCCCTGAAGCCTCTCAATCTGAGATGAACTTGAATTGGAGTAGTGTGTCACAGACCGGACTGTGGTCAGCAGAAAGAAAGTGCAGACCACGGAATGGGTTGCACTTCAAGGCTCTAGAGTCTTCGAATCATTGTTTAATTTTGTGACTTGTCTTACCATTCTGCTGCCCGCACTCTGGTTCTGCGGTCCGCAGAAGTGGTCTTCTCAACACTTCTTCATTTTTCAGCATTTTTATCCATGTTTAAGCACTTTTCCTCACTTTTGGTATCCCGGGACAAAAATCCTAAAAAAATGAAATAATGTAAGAAACACGCATTATGAAGGCATTAAGGACAACAATAATTCATGTGATTGGCATCAAATGTGCTATAATTTCTCGGCACATCACCCATCTAAACAAACTTGCACGAAAAAAATGAATTAGAAACCAATCAGAATGAACACAAAAAGAAATAATGAATGGAAATTTTCTAAATGTCCCATAGCCTATCAAGGATCGGTATGGACGTCTATTTACCAATCCCCAAAACTTTACTATACATTGATCATGTACTCATTACACCGATGGACCTAGGACTTCTGATACCAATTTGTCACTACTCAATACAGGATCCATGAAGGCACCTACACTATTCTCCCTATAGGCGAACCATCCCCAATATGTCAATAGTCGAACAAAATGCGGAAAAAATAATTACAATAAAAGTATATTTCAATAGTTTTAATATATATATATATATAAGATACGAAAACATAACTTAGTCAATTACAACCCCAAAATCTGGTCTAGCTTATACAAGATCTTCTAAATTTAAATACATGTCTCAAAACTAAATAATAACTGTTTATAGGGTACTAAATGAAAATACAAGATAATCATAAGAAGAGATACATGGCTGCAAATCTGATTGGTAGCTCAACCTAGAATCTCACAAGAATAGCCTGAGGACCAACTACGGAACCTGGAACTGGAGCACGGATCCGTATCTGCATAGAGTGAAGCAAGTGTAGTATGAGTTCAATCACTAGTACCATGTAAGTATCATAGGCCCACAACGAAGAGACAACACATATAGTATATAAATACTAACCCTACATCATATCTAATAGAATATTATCCCTTTAAAGTTACAGTAAACAGTCGTGATTCATGTAGTACAACAAATAGACATGTAAACAATTAGATCATTTTAAGAATTGTATGAATGAGTGCAATGAAGTTGGCCAAAATAAACTCGATACACATATGCTAGTGGTCATTCCGTCTAGTCATGACCCATGGGGACTCACGAGGTCCATATACCACTCACCACCATCCCGAATCGCTTCCCATCGGAGTGTGAGAATCATATCATATATTATTAGATCTTACCATATCATATCACTCGAAACTATTTCCCCTCTAGCTATGAAAGCATAACTCTTACCTCTTTTCCGATATCATAGGATCATCTCGTATCTTAGTCAGTGACTCACTTCAACAAGTATATATGTATGTATAAATGAATATAGCATACATGGTATCATATGTCAATAATATCAAGAGAGTATGGAAAGGGTAAACGAGTGTTATATCGTTAGATAACATCAACTCAATTTCAAGAATGATTCCTTTTCCATGAATTAGACGAGATGTAGAATGATGACAATTAAACAAGTCCATAATCACAAGTATAATTCAAATATGGCTATCATAGCCCACATAAGCAATAACCATACCAAACCAATAGGTTTATCACCACATTTAAGTCCTGAAGGCTCAACATGCTTTACACATTCAGTATTTATAAACTATATATGTCCTCCAATCGGAGTCTAAAGAGTAAAACCGTAACCTACCTCGAAAGTCGAGCAGGAGATATAAACCCTCAAACCTGAGCCTTCCCCTTCTGGAGTGTTTCCCCACATTCAAAGTATATCAAATATGAAATCTATATTAACACACGAGTCCGTAGACACCCATATTAACTATATAAAAATTCGGTTCAAAAGCACCCCAAAAAGGAGACCCATACCCACGTCGACGAAATCATAAATTTCTATCAAAATTATTTCACCCTAACCCTAATTATTATGTTGAGGATCATGAGGATATCTTTGAGATGGAGGCAGATATGGATAATGCAGAGATCATAACAGATCTATTGCATTTAGAGAGTGTATATTATTGTTCCATTGATCTTATCTCTGTAAGAAATTATATGGAACCATGTGTGCAGGACAGAGGAGGACAACTTGTTATATGCATACCATTTGCATAGCTGCAGTTTCTCAGCAGACATGTACACCATATACAACTTTGGACATAAATGCTAACCTCTCAATAATGCAGCATACTTATACAACACTTGCAGAATTTGGAAAAACTAATATTAAGGATTCTATTCACTTAGGAAATGACTTGATGGTGGTTGATTTAGTTCATGCAGGTTTTGCTATACCACATGATTCAGACCTGAGGTGCTATAAGTACACTGAGTATGCAGAGGCTGCAGTTGGCTACTTCTGGTTATTCAGGAACAAAGTACATCCTAGGCATACTATTTCTACAAATGGCACATGTGGAACTTCGACTGAACGACTAGGTACATATCATTATTGCAGACTGAGAGAAACTAAAATCGTCAAATTTCAAAGATCATATGAGAGAGTTATGATCTTTTTAGTGCAAATATATTTTGCAGTTTTTTTTATACAACTATTCTAGAAATACCGAATGCGTCCCTTCTATATTGTAAAAGAAATTTGTCTGAATTATTTCATTTGGGATCACCTTTAGGACATCAAAATATGACTTTTGAGAGATAAGTCAATGGGTAATCATGGGATATCATCAATGTATGATTTCTAACTCAAATCTTTGAGTTTTACTTAATTCTAAGCTAGATTAAAGGCCAAAGTTGGTGATTTTCAAGAGGGTTTTTGGTAAAAGAACTACAAGTTTTGTTTGGCAGATACGTGAGCAATTCTTGATAAAACTTGGATTGTGAGTATATAATCTTTATCCTCGCGATGAGTCGTTTCATTTAGGAATGATTTGTCTACTTCCGACACAATTAACCGGACATCTATTTCAACCCGGTGTTTTCAAATTGGAGGAAATTAGCAATTAGGTAACATTCACTCACCAAAATTGAGAATTTATGATATATTTGGTATTCTTATAGAGAGAATTATATGAGAATGTAATTTATATCAAAATTCGAGACCCGTGGACTGGATGGGTGTTATACCTAGTATTGTAAATTAGCAATTGGTCTTGGTTTGAGGCAAGTTGGAGGCAATCTTCATGATTTGGCTTGGGGGGTAAGTTTCAAACCTTGATCTCGGTATTTATCCATGATTCCATCATTTATTTAGCATTTTTATCCATATTTTAGTTGTAGAAATTGGGTCTTAAGTTCTAAAGTTAAGAATATGAAATTCTTCAATTTGAAAGCCAAATTGGAGTCGAATTTGAATCATTTTTTTAAATTTAGACTCTATGGGCTATGGTTAAACTGATTTTTGTGTGAAATTATAGTTTTGCCTTCGAAGCCCGAGATTTCCCGTTTGAGTGACTTTTGGGGTTCGGAAGATTAGTATAATAATATGGGTGTCTATGAATTCGTTTTCTCATGTAGATTATGCATTTGATAGTTTTGGAGCGTTCGAGGCACTTCAGAAAGGAAAGGCAAAATCTTAAGGAGTTGTGACATGTTTGTTCTGCATTCAAGGTATTTTAAGACTTTGTTAATGGATGTTTTGCTCATTAAAGACTAAAAGAGAACTGATAATAAGTAATGGCGAAAGATGGGGGTCTCGAACCCGTGGTGTGACGGGAATTGATACGAGTACCAATGTATAAATGGAAAAAATATGATTCTGTAGTTACGGATTGTAATCCGAGAATACCAAAGCATGAGGTCATTAGTTGATGATTATTTGACTTGATTGCTTGTTATGTGCATATATCACTCCATTATACATGTATACTTGTGTTGATTTAGTTGGAGGCATATTCTTGTATGAATAATGATTATATTGAAATGCATTTGATATTTCTGTTGTTGTGATCATCCATATCCATTTTTATGATGGTTCACGTAATGTGATTGAAAGTGAGTTAGATTGGTCTGTTCGAAGGGAGATGCCGAAGGGAAATGGTTTCAGCGAAATAGTGAAATGCCAAAGGAAAATAGTTCCGGAGAAATTGTGAAATGCCGAAGGGAAATATATAACGGCTCCGGAAAAATTATGATAAGCCGAAGAGAAATGGTTCCAGCAAACGTGTGTAAGCCGAAGGGAAATGGTTCTGATGGCATATGGACCTCACGAGTTCCCCATGGGTCATGAACTCCCAAAGATTACCGAGGAGTATCGTGTATATAAGGTTTGAGAGAGAATTTGATACTTGAATCATACCACTGCATTGCATTACATCCTTCATTCTTACTTTCATTATGTGCTTAATTGATGACTGCACTGTCACGACTCCTTTTCAGGAATCGTGGTGGAACCTACGCATTCCCACCGATAGACGAGCCACTTCCCATATAAACAAAACAATATGAAAGAAATGCAGAAATATAATCAAACATCAACACAACCTCCAAAATCTGGTCTGTGATACAAGAGCACTAATGCGGAATATAATTCTGAATGAAGGCAACATAGGCCAAAACTGGATAACATAATCAAAATGTCTAACTACGTCTTTCAAATCCAAATGTAAAGACATAGTAAGAGAATAAGCATTCAAGGTATGCCGGAAGAAGCATCATCATTCTGGAATGCCTAAATCCATCCGCGTAGACTCATACTTGAGCTCGAGAACTAGTAGAGGGACTTGTATCTGCATCAGAAAAGATGCAGCAAGCATAGCATAAGTACACAACGTACCCCCATAGACATCATATCCCGACAATGACGGAAGATATGTAACAAAGATAAATATCAAGTTGACACCAGATAATCCTATACTAGACAGTTCAGTAGACCCATATAAGTCATGTTGTACACATATCAATACCCTGATTCAACAAGTCACAATGTTCACATAAGGTTTCAGTCACAGTCAAGAACAATCAATTCACATATACAAAGACTTTACTATCATAGTACCCGTCTATTAGTACTCTCTTGTCCAAGTCATATTCAAGCTTAACCCCATTTACCCAAACTTAACACATCAATAAATAAGTCAACATTTAGATCACAACGACCCTTTTTGAACACTTTTCGGGAATAATAAACTTAAGCTAATCATAGTGACATTAACTCCTCTATTATTCCTAGTCTTGGATTTAGCTAAGTCTCTATAGAGTTACATTCTGACACACATAGCTCATGCAATGTTTACCTCCCTAATGACAACACTTATCATAGGTTTCTTACTAGACTCAGTACCCATTCACACGGTCATATAACAGACAACACACAATGCACATATTTTCCATGAATCTAGACAATAATCCTAACATATTGACACTTTCGACCATAGTAGCAGTAGACATCAAAGACTTAGACTTACAAATAATAACCATAAAACCCATGCATAAGAAATCAAGCCACAAATGGTAACCAATTGAATATTTATCCAAGTGTTCACAAATCCAATTATCCAGATATCCACATAGACAAGCCCAATCATGGCAAGAAACCGATCCACATTACCCAATAAGAGATAATAAATGTATAGATATATGTATGATATGAATGCAAATGCAAATCTCATGTACCTTTATCAATCTGATATACAGTACAACAAGTTTTTATTATAATTCGTACATCCATAGGAGACCCGTGAAGTCCATATACCCCTCCGCTCTGGAATAACTCATCGGATCACGGAGCCTAGCTCTTGGCTGTAATAATATCATGTTATAGGCGTACAACTTCAATACCCACGTATCATATCTGTTGCGGCATTCAACCTAATTCATTCGTAATATCATCATCTTAATGTTTCCAAGATCTCATAAGACTTTGCCTTTCCGGTCTCTTGGATCCACAACATTTTCATACCACTCTCATATCAATATCATTATAACTATGAGAGTATGAATGCAAATGACAATGCAAGGCAAGAAATCATAATGTATGAGATGCAACCAAGTATAGGAGATGAATATCACATGCTTCCAGAGTTCAACAAAAAATAACCCAAGTATAATTCGAATATCATATCAAATAGTCCAACCACGATAATCCAAGTTCAATCAGGATATCATATCAAGCAATCCAAAACCAATAATCCAAGTACACTCAGGATATCATATCAAACCATGTGTGATGAATAAACATGACAATATCAAATATGGAGATGAGCCCACATAATGGCGATAACCCACATAACAGCAGTCGGAATCAACTTAAGGTTGATTCCCCAAATTAACCATCAACACAGTTCAATACTAATACCCACTCAATCGTTCATCACAACTGTCTGAGTGAGACTCCTAAACATGCCTAATACCCCTCAACATTTATAACTACTATGTACTTCTATCGGAGTCTCAAAAAACTAAATCGTAGCCTACCTCGAGGCTGAATATGAGTGCTATTCAATCAAGCCTCAGTGACAGTCTTTCCCTTTCTCTGTGCCTCGTGACAGTCGAAGTCTATCCACACATATATTATTCGTTAATATAAGATTTACCAGGATTTGAATTGATGTCCTCTTATTGATTCCTCCTAAATTGCATTGATTTATCCTAAAGATTTTATTTCAATTGGAATTTGGTTATTCACCACAACAAAAAGTATATAACCGTTAACAAAGCAAGACTATAAATATCGACCCTGGGACCACTTCACCAAGACTCGAACATTAATACCCGAAAATCACGAACACATACTAAGTAGTCATATCCTTATGTTAATTAGAAACCTATACTCATTTGGACCTTCAATTGCATAATTATCAAAAAGCCCACAATTGAAACCCCTAGAAATTTTCCCCAACTGGAATAGGTTTCTACAACCAATTTAAGCCTTATAAGATGATTGTCTAATCATATTCATCACTTATTTACAATAATACACGTAGACTAATCCATAAACCCTTCATTAATCAATAACATAATTCTCTTATGCTTACAAAATGCATAACTCGTCTTCCCCAACTTATATTCATGTTATATCACCATTATTGAAGAACTTCGAAACATAAACTTAATTCACAAAGAAAGAGTCACTTATCCCAAGGATGAAATTGCTCTTTGACATTTGGAAATGCTATTTGGTGGCTCTAGATTTGAGACTTGCTATTTGAGGAAAAGCATTCTGACCTAATGGAATAAATAGGACACCTGACTAGTGTTTCCATCCCGACGGAATCAACTCTGCTGGAGTGGACCCGCTACAGCAGACAAAGGCTTACAACTCCCTATTATAGGACCTAAAAAGGCTTTTAGTCGCACCCTTAGAAACTAAGCCTTTTGAAGCGCCAATAGTTGTAGTTGATGCCACACCAACCCTTTCGTTCTTATCGCTCTAGATTCCGATAAATATGACCTCCAGGCAAAGTAAACCTCCTCTGTAGAAGCAAGTAGTAACCTAACCTTTCAGAATTTGTTCAAGGGAGGACTCTCTGATCTATCAATGAAAAGATCTCCATGTGTGGTGTGATAAAGAATCCTAGAAAAGATCAATTGATACTCCTTCCGTGATCCCACGAAGATCTCTACGTACTTGTCCGGGACAAGTGAGATCTTCGGTCTGCATACCTAGGAGCAGATCAAACAAAGAAGAGTCTGGTCCGGTCTAAATTCAGGCACGACCCACCCATCTGCTGCTAGGTCCAGAAATGACACCGAGTGAGGGCGCCTCTATGCCCCTTAATGAATCGAATGGTCCTTCGACCTTTATTTTATTTTGATGTCCTGTATAGATCTCATGATACTGAGCCACTATTACTACGAAAAAAGCCCTGCCCTCTCCAAAAAGTCAAGTTGCTTTAAGGTCCTTTCCTTCGTTACTAGGAAAGTAAGCACCTTTTATTCGCGATGGACCTTGAGTCGAATTGATCATGTCATGTGAAACGTCCATCAAGATGGTTCATTAATGTCCATTGATTTACACTCATTCCCCTTTCTCAACTATGAAAAAGATCGAGAGGGCCCTGAAATCCCCTAAATAACGGAAAGGGGATCTCCCCATTCTCTCAATAATAAATAAAGCTCATCCTGGGCCGGGTCTTTCCCTGTTTTTCTATTCCCGTCACGATAAAGACGCATGGAAGAGGTATTTTCAGCGCGCGGAGGATCCGTTAAGAGTTTATCTCGGTAGAGAACTGTACGATATTTTCCCCTATTGTATTGAATCAATAAAAAAAAAGAGGTCGGTGCTACGGCCCCCTATTGTTTGATCCAATATTGATCGGGGACGAACCCCAACTTCCATAGATCCTTGGTTTGACTTTCCGTAGTGGTCCTTGCTTTTAAGAAAACGGAACGAGGCCATTTCTTGTACTTGCTATGTTTGCCCACTTTCTTTGAGTGCCCCACCCGGTTCACTGGGTTGTTGGCTTACCAAGCACTTGCCAGCTGCTCCTGCCGCCCGCTTGGAGGGCGGAGCGCTCGTTATCCTGACTTTTTTCTCTGTTGGGGCCTTTCCATTACTATATCCATAAGCTATGGCAGCTCAGGCTCGCAACCACAGAGGCCCACCCCGCGAGGCCAGAGTGGGCTCAAAATCCAACCGAACAAATACAAAAAAGTAGTTAACAAAGAGAAACCTTAAAGTGCTTTTGTTTTACTGTAAATGCACATTCAAAATATTTGAAATTAAATTGCTCCAACCTAATTTGACAATTCCCATCTAATCCTAAAATGCGAAGACCACATCCTGAACTTTAAAGAAAATAATTGGTATATTGATCAATTAAGAAAACTCATGAGTTATGAGAACAAAGTGAGGAAAAAACACAAAATGACAACAAAATCATGTACAAAGCAAAGTTCAAGGAGAAAAATAAATAAAAATATGAGTTATTTGATGATGGTGAGATGACTGAAAAAATTGCTGAAAATGGATTTCGATATGAAAAATTGGCTGAAAAATATATCTGAATGTGTGTTCGTACCTCACTTCTAACTAATTCCATTATCGTCTCTCTTCAAGAGATGTTGTTCAAGAAAAAAGTTTATAAGAGTTTCCATGCTTGGACTCTTACTCTGCCAAATTCGATGTAAAAAAGAAAAAGTGAAGATTTAATACATAATTACATTAAATAAAACACAAATCAAAAGATGAAGAATTTGCACCTTCGGGTATTTCTCAAGGACAATAAACTTCTCCTCTAATATTGTTCAAGAAGTCAGCCAATAGAAGTTATTCGACAGATAGTTATTGAAAACTGAAATTCCTAAAAAGTAAATCAACCAAAAGATAAATATTTTGTAGTGGCCTAAAAAGTAAACCAACCAAAAAATAACTTATGAAATGGAGCATCATAGATATGTTCATGAAGATCTATCAACACGACAACACCACATATTTGTATAATATGTATAATGGTGTGATATGTGTAGAAATATTGCATATGAAGTAGTGCTGGCCAGTGGGCCGGGACAACCCGATCCCACCCCGTCCCTTCCTGATCCCGCCGGGTAAATTAGGGGATAGGGATTGACTCTAGTCGGGTTCAAAATCGGGACGGGACAAGCGCATGTCCCATCTATCCAAGTCCCGCCCCGGCCCCGGCCCGTTTCCAGAAAATAGTCGTTGCACAAACGGTCATTTGCAATTCTAGCCGTTGGCAACGGCTACAAACTGTCATTTTGGCCCCCCAACACCCCATAAACCCCCTACCCATTAATATTTATTTTAACCCTTAAGTTAGTATATTTACATATTAACCCTATTTCTCAACTATAAATAACGCATCCTCATTTTTCTCACAAATTTTTCTACCATCTCTCTAATCTCTCTCTCTACAAGTCTAAATTGCTCACTAAATATTATATTTTATTTGCTAATTTCTATCAAAGTTCAACAATTGGGAGTGAAGTTAAAAACTAGCTTGAGGATCATCGAGCAAAGTTTCAATTTTCAACCTCGATTACACGTCGATGTTACATCGGCGTTTGGTACACTCGTTCCTTCTTTTATTTAAATTATTATTGTTTAATTTTAATTATCGTACTTAATTTTCTTAACTTTAATTCTTTATTTGCATAATTATAATGGAACGATGTGGACGTATTTCTGGTAGAGGTAGTAGGGGTAACATGGGTAAGGGTGCATCTTCTAGTAATCCTAATTAAGATAATTTCACTCATGAAGATGAAACTGAACTTTTTAATGTTGATATTAATGCAAATGTGCAATCATTAGATCATGATGTATATTTTGCATCTCCAACTACTGAACCAAACTATGATTAAAAAAATGAATTAGAAGATAATTCAGATAACACACTCACTAGTGCAGCTCTACCTCAGGCTTAGACTGAGTCTCAGGCTGAGAAGAGGCCAAAAACAACGAAAATTAAAATCACCTGCATGAGATTTTTTGAAAGGGACATTCCTGATCAACTAGCTATTTGTAAAATTTATCGCGAAATTTATAAATTTAAAACTGGAAAAGTTCAAGGTGGGACAGGATGTTTAATGAGACATGTGGAAAAGGAACACAAAGCAAGGTATAACCAATACTTTGCTGAAAAAACAGGTGTGCAAATACCTTCTGAGTCAGGATAAGGTTCACATAGTGTCCCCGACTAAGTACAGGGTCGAATTAACCCGATGATGGGGGGAGTTATAGCTCCGAAATATGATAAACACAAAGATCGGAAAATTTTAGCAAAATTAGTTGATGTGGAGGGTTTGCCTTTTTCATTTCCTTCCTCTCCTAGTTTTATTCATTACATTCGAGAAACATATAATCCTGCTTTTAACGGTTTTCCTAGATCAACTATTAGAAGAGATGTTTTTAAATTTGCGCATGAATATCAACAATAATTACATTTGCATTGTATCATTTTAAGGGCAAAATGGCTATCACTTCTGACATAGACCGTAGTACTAATGGTAATAATTATTTAACAGTTACATGTCATTGGATAGATCACAATTGGTCTATGTAAAAACGTATATTAGCATATAGATATATTGATGAAAGACACACTGGAATTTTTATTTCAAGAAATATTCATGAAATTAGTGAATATTATGGAATTACTGATAAAATTATGACTATTATATTAGATAATGCTTCATGTAATGATTATGCTGTAAACATTTTAAAAACTCGATGGACTTCATCTTTTCCCGATATTTTTTATGTTAGATGTGCATGTCATATTTATAACTTAGTTGTAAAGCATGGCCTAAAACTTTTTAGCTCTGTTCTTGATAAAGTATAATTTGCAATCAACTTTATTTTTAAAGGTAATAAACTACAAAGACGCAAAGAGTTTAAAAAATATGTCATGATTGTGAATTACCTTATAGGAAAATTCCAGAAGAAGTTGCAACTAGGTGGAATTCTTTGTATGAACAATTAGTTGTTTCTTACGAGTATAGAAGACCTATAACTTTAGTATTTAAGGCTCATAATCGAAATCCTTCGGATATGCTTGTAGATGATGATTGGGATAAAATTTGAGAACTTATTGTATTCTTAGAAAAAAAATTCTAGCTACTAAAGAATTTTCTGGTATTTATTATCCTACTATTCCATCTATCTTATTTTATATAGCTCTAATAATTTTATTATTTAATGAATATAAGAAAAAACTAACTTACGCTCCAACTATTAAAAAATGATTGTAAAATTTAAAAAATATTGTTTTCATATTCCCACTATTTATTTTATTGGTGTTGTATTAAATTCTACTATTAAAGTAGACATTTGTAATGCCCTTATTGAAACGATTTATGAATGCCTAGAAATACTTGAAACAGAACCAACTAAAGAAGATGTTATCTCTAGCATACAAACACAATGCAAAACTATGTATATGTATTACTAAGAGAAAAGTGCAAATAATCAACCGACTTCTGTACCATCTTCTTCTACTTCACTTCAACCTTATAAAAATATGCGATTTCTGCTTCAAGTATTCAAGGCCTTCAAAATAGAATGTATAGTGGTTCAAGTGCTTCACAAATTAGCGAGTCTCATGTTTATGTTTTGCAGGGTGTTGTACCGTTCGAATCAATTGCTAATGAAAATGGACGTGAAGACTTGTTGAAATATTAGAGGGAGAATAAAAAGACATTTCTGACTCTGTCAAAGATAGTCCGAGATGTGTTGAATATTCAAGCGTCATCTACAACTTCTGAAAGCACTTTTTGTGTTGGAATGTTTCAAATAAGAGAACACAAACACTTATTGGAGGGAGACAGTTTGGAGATTACAGTTTTATTTAGAGATTGGATTAGAGCGGAGTGTAGAAGGTGCGGTCAACCAGAGATCAATGAAGAAGATGACTACAATTACAATGAAATCTTATCCGAGGGAGCAGAAAGCGACGTTGAACAATTTGACCAATAAATTTCAATTCCAACAGAAGATCCTCAAGAGATTGTCAGAAAATTAGAAAAAGTATGGTTGCATATGTAATTTTTTTAGTGCCAATTTTACTATGTGATTTTCAACTTTTGAACTACGAAACAAAGTTGCAATTTTAAAATTGTATTAGAAAAAAATTATATTTATATTAAATAATATAAGAGGCAATTAGCCTTGGGATATTTTTCACTATCTCGTTCAGTTATTTAAGTGTTTAGATAAATATATTTTTAAATTAAGTATCTAGAAAAAAGTTTTTAAAAATCCCCCAAATCTCTCTTCCCGTCCCATCCCATCCCGTCCCCACAAATCTCGTTCCCTCTGATAGTGGGATGTGGGACGGGATGAGACCACTTCCTATCCCCCTAATCACATCCCCCTCCGTCCCCCTAATCCCGATCCCGACCCACTCCACCATCCCCAAATCCCCGTCCCCCTAATCCCATCCCATCACATCCCCCAAATCCCCGTCCCCCTAATCCCAACCCATCCCATCCACCAAATCCCCGTCCCCCTAATCCCATCTCATCCCGTCCCATTGGTCAGTCCTAGTTGAAGCATGACATTTGAAGAAAATTTTCTCCTAACAGCATGCTTGAATTGTGGAACAAATGCATCTTTTGGTGAAAACTAGAGGTGACCAGTGGGCCGGGCTCAGGTCTGGCGGGGTCGGGTCTGGCAGGACTTGCTCCAGTCCCGTCCCGATCTCGATCCCGTCGGAATCGGGTCGGGTCGGGTCGGGATCGGGACGGGTTCTAGTGGGTTTTCCTTTTTTTTTAAATAACATATGTATAAAAAAACTCAATAAACAAGACAAGATAGTGTAATAAAAACATCTCAAGCCTGTTTTTGTGCCTCTTATATTATTTAATAGACATATGATATTTTTGTAATACAAATACAATTGTCTAAAATCTAAATTGCAACTTTGTGGTGTTGTCCAAAAGTTGCAAATTACATAATAAAATTGCAATTAAAAAAATTACATTCTCAAAAAAACATGTTCTAATTGCTTGATGATTTCCTGTGGTTCTTCTGTTGGAATTGGTATTTGTTGGTCAACTTGATCCACGTCGCTTCCACCACCGTCGGATAAGATTTCGTTGTAGTTTTTGTCTTTTTCTTCGTTGATCTCCGGTTGACCGCACCTTCTCCGCTCCGCTCGTATCCAATCTCTGAATAATACTGCAATTTCTAAGCTGTCTCCGGCTAATGAGTATCTGTGGTCTCCTATTTGATATCTGCCGACAGAAAAAATGCTTTCAGACGCAGTTGATGACGCTTGAATGTTCAAAACATCTCGGGTCATCAATGAAAGTGTCAGAAAGGTCTTCTCATTCCCCCTCCAGTATTTCAGCAAGTCTTCATGTCCATCTTCATTGATAACTTCTTGGTACGATGCATGAACCCTCAGAAACAAAAAATATCCAACTCGCTAATTTGGTTAGTAGTAGAGGTATGCGGCCGCACATTCTATTTCTCGAGGCTTTCAATACTAGCTTGAAACAAAGATGTCTTTTGTGAGGTTGTGTTGAAGATGAAGAAGATGGTATGGAAGCCGGTAAGTTACTAGCATTTTCTTGTTGATAAAATCTATATATTTTTTTACATTGGTGTTCTACGCTAGACAACACTTCTTCTTTAGTTTGTTCAATAGGTGGTGGGTGATTTAGATTTTTGGGACTTAGAAGTGGTAGTACTTCTATACAATCGTAAATAGTTTCAATTAGTGATTTAGTACCGTCTATTTTAATAGTCAGATTTAATACAGAACCAATAATATAAATAGTGGGAATAGGAATAAAATATTTTTTTTATTTTGACAAACATTTTAGCTTCCATATAAGCTGGTTTTTCCATATATTCACTAAGTAATAAAAATATTAGAGTTATATAAAAGAACATAGTTAAAATAGTAAGATAATATATACCGGAAAATTCTTTTGTTGCTTGAAAAAATTTCTCTAAAAATACAATAAGTTCGGAAATTTTTACCCAATCACTATCTACAATCATATCAGGTGGATTTTGATTATGAGAGTTAAAAAATAAAGTTATAGGTTTTCTATAGTCATAAGCAACAAGTAGTTGCTCGTATAAAGAATTCCACCTAGTGGATACTTCTTGTGGAATTTTTCTATAAGATAGTCCACAATCGTGACAAGTTTTTTTATATTCTTTTCTACGTTGTACTTTATTACTTTTAAAAATAAAGTTTATAGCAAATTGTATTTTACTAAGAATGTCTTCAAAAAGTTATAGACCATCCTTTACAATTAAGTTATATATATGGCACACACATTTTATATGAAAATGATCTGGAAAAGATGGAGTTAAACTATTTTTTAAAATTGTAATTGTGTAATTGTTAGAAGAAGCGTTATCTAATGTAATAGTCATAATTTTATCGGTTATTCCGTAATAATGGCACACTTGATAAATATTATCTGCAATAAAAGTACCAGTGTGCCTATCATCTATATATCTATACGCTAAGATACGTTTTTGCATAGACCATTTATAATCTATCCAATGACAAGTTACAGTTAAATAATCATGGTTGTTAGTACTACGACCTATATCAGACGTGATAGATACTTTGCCATTAAAATGATATAATGAATAACGTAAATATTGTTGATATTCATGCGCGAATTTAAATACATCTCTCTTAACAGTTGATCTAGGAAAACCGTTAAAAGCAGGATTATATATATCTCTAATGTAATGAACAAAATCGGGAGATGAAGGAAATGAAAAAGGCAAACCCTCCACAGCAACTAATTTTGATATTGCTTCCCTATCTCTATGTTTATTGTATTTAGGGCCTACAATTCCCCCCGTCTTAGGGTTAATTTGACCCTATACTTGATCCGGTACAGTATCAGTATGTGAACCTTGTCCTGATGGAGCGGGCGTTTGCGCACCCGGTTTTGAAGCCTGGTATTGGGCATACCTAGCTGGATGAGCACTTACTACGTGTCTAATTAAACCCCCCGTCCCACCGTGACCTTTTCCAGTTTTAAATTTTAAAACATTTTTACAAATTTTACATATAGCTACTTGATTCTCTACGTCCCTATCAAAAAATGTTCATGCATCTGATTTTAATAGTCGTTTTGTTGGACCTCGTCTCATACTAGGGAGAATATGAGGTATTTCAGTTGAAGGTGCACTAGTGGGTGTGTTGTCATCAACATTAGTGGGTGTATCATCTAGATCATCGTCTAAATTAAAGTCTTCTTGAGTTCCAGAAAATAGCTCCTCGTCTAAATCTAATGGTATTGTAGGAAAATGTTGAGTATCAACAAAATCATCCTGTGTAGGAATATGATGACTAGAAGAAGTACCCTTGCCCTGGTTGCCCCTACTAGAAGAAGCACCCTTACCCTTACCCTTAAACATACCTTTTAATCCTTCCATTTTAATTATGATAATAAATAATTAAAGATAATAAAATTAAGTTCGCTAAATAAAATAAACAGACAATAATAATTTAATGAAGGAACAAATGTACCGAACGCCGACGTAACATCGACGTGTAATCGAGAGGATGAAAATTGAAACTTTGCTCGATGGAAGATCCTCAAGCTAGTTGCCAACTTCACTCCCAATTCCCAAATGAATAAATAAAATTGAATATTTAGCAAACAATGTAGACTTGTAGAGAGATATATTGAGAGATTAGAGAGATTGTAGGAAGATTTGTGAGAAAAATGAAGAGAAAATGAGTTATTTATAGTTGGAAAATTGGGTTAAAGTGTAAATATAATAACTTATGGGTTAAAAATAAATATTAAGGGGTAGGGGGTTGGGGGAGGGGGGAGGCCTAAAATGGCCGTTGCCCAACGGCCAAAATCTAAAATGGTCGTTGGTGCAACGGTTATATTTGCAAAGGGGAGCTCTCGGGCGGGGTCGGGGTCGGGACGGGCTCGGGGCTGGGTCTGGCGGGGCGGACCTGGGGCGGGCTCGGGTCTGACGGGACGAGACATTATCCCGTCCCGAATTCGAGTCCCTCTAACGTTTTTTTTTACACGGGGTCGGGGCGGGGTCGGGCCGTCCTGGCCCACTGTCCAGCCCTAGTGAAAACTAATGCTTTTGGTCTTGTTATGTGGGTTTTAATTCCTTGAAAAGAAATGGATATTAGGCTTTATTACTAATAAATGGGTTGGCTATTTAATATAGACATCTAAGCCTTTTAAAACTAGTGATTGCAACATCACGTTCTTTCCTTCTTTATTTAGTATAGGAGAAAATGAAAAATCAGAAGTTATGGGAAAAGCATAATGGTCTTGGTAACTTATTTTCTTAAATGTCTTCCTCATTTAATTGAGCTATGTATTTAGGAAAAATAAGTATAAAATAGAAAAAAATTAAAAAAAGAAAGAGAAAAAGATAAATAGAAATGGAGACCATAGAGAGGATTCACATCACCTTATCTATGCCTAGCTTTATATTATATATAAATTTTTTGACCATTTTCCTATTTTTTTAAAAATCTATGTGCTATTTTAAAAAGTGCAAAAATAAAAAATCTGAAAAGTCATGTTTTAATGACTTACTTCACTCCCTTAATTATGTTAGGCAGCGCTGTTTCAACTAAGGCTTAATTGCAATGTAACTACTAAATACATATATGTTACCAATTAAAGTTGCATGAAACTAATGCAATAATTCATGCATACACAAAGTGATGTGACACCTCTCTATGACCTCAATTGATATTTATCTTTTTTTCTCAATTTTTTTACCATATTCCTATTTTTTAAAATCTATGTGCTATTTTAAAAAGTGCAAAAACAAAAAATTTGAAAAGTCATGTTTAAATGACTTACTTAACTCCCTTAATTATGTTAGGCAGCACTGTTTCAACTAAGACCTAATTGCAACGTAACTACTCAATACATATATGTTACCAATTAAAGTTGCATGAAACTGATGCAATAATTCTTTTTACTAATTAAAGTTGTAACTGATGCAATATTTACACCTTTGCAGAAGACGTACAAATTTGCAAGCAATTCTTTTTAGCTTATAATAAGAAAGTTCTATTACTTTACCCAGCATTTCTTGCAGCGTATCAAGCATCCTCTCGGAAAGAAAAGTCGCTTCTTCAAAAGGTTTGATCCCCAAAGTTTTACTTGCTATTGTTTATCTACTGACTTAGTTACATTGTCCTATCTATATGTAAACAAATGTTTCTCCTTGATTTTTTACTGTCCTCAGTTTAAAAAAAAAACTCTACTTTTTTGGAATATATATATATATATATATATATAACTATGATGGAATATTTCCGAGATGTTAATGAGCAAGACGTACTTCTATTTATTAACAATATCTTCCGTTTCGTCCAAGCAGGATCCGATACGTCTCTTATTTCAATCTTATATATATGCGAATGAAAAAGAGACGTGACGCCTTGATTATATATATACACATTGTTGAAATAATCCTCTTGAACGGTTAGAAAAGGATTGGAAAGAAAAGGAATTATCACCCGAAAAATTCTGAGATTTGATATGGAAATAGTGTATTTATTATTCTAACCGTGATTAGAATCTTACTTTAGTAAATTAAATTTTAAATATTAATACTGGGATATGACATGTCATGACTTCTATCCAAGTAAAGAACTTGGGGAAATGAAAACAATAAAATTTAGAGAGGAGTCCCATCCGTTAAGTATATATTTTTTTTACTCCTTGCGTTTCAATTTAGTATTTGATTCATTTTTTAAGTTAAATTAGATTAACTTAGCACAATATTTTATATTTAAAATTTAGATATTCAAAAACTATAATATAAATATTATAAGTGGCTACTTTCTCATGTTAATTTGATAAAAAAATATATTATAAAATCTTACTCAAAGTTTGTATAATTTAACTCTTGACACGTGGAATATGCCAATTATTATGAGACAGAGGGAGTAAATTTATTTTTGTTACATGATGTTCCCCAATTCTACATATTTGTTTTGGAAATGGGTGAAGTTTGTGTTAATCAAATAATGTTCATTTTACATTGAAAGATTTAGGAAAAATGAATTTAAGAGTTATATATAATTTACTGTCCTTTTGGTGATTGCACGAAGTGAGGATAAGTTGACTAGTTAGTTATAAAATTAACTGGTATTACAAGTCCATGTAAATTCTAATTTTAATAAGTAACAATTTTATAGGTAATTTGAAAGCTCTAAATAAATTATTAAATGTGATTACTATTTTATCTGCCACGATCCCAAATTTCATTTGTATCGTGAGAGCATCTACCCTAACCCGTAGACGAATTCAGCCAATAATCATACACATAAGCGGAAAATAATGCAGAAATAAAAGAAGTACAAGAGGAATACTTAAATAGTTTTAAAATAAAAATATGCAGTCTAAAATAAAAACCCAAGTGATCTGGCAGTCATGAATACCAAGCTATAAACTGAATAAAAGTCTGAATAAAGGATAAATACATAATCAGTCTGAATATAACAATAAGATATAGTCTGTGAATGGCAAAACATAGTAGTAAGGAAGAATGGAGTTCTAGTGCCGGGGAAGAAGTTGCAGCTCACCCTGGACTCCAAGGTATCACTCGCGCTGATGAGGGGGAAGAATCAAGTTGCTCTGGCATCGCCTCCTGGCTCAGTACATGCACATAGAGTGCAGCAAGTGTAGAGTGAGTACGAAAAATATGTGTACTCAGCAAGCATCGTCAATCGACCCTAGCTATAACGGTGGCGAGGGCTGGTACTTTACGATACCTCTCTCTACTAGTTAGTTGCATGAGTATAGAATAAAACAGTTAACCAACCTATGATGAATCTACAGTTTAACTCACTATAAGTACCCTCAAGTCACATGTCACACAAGTCCAACCTAAACCCACATTAGGACGTCTAGATCCCTCAAGTCACTATGTTCAGTCCTTCACAAGGTTAAGCATATGCTAATTATATTCCTTCTAACAGTCCAAGAGCACAAGTACAATAGAGTTAAAGCTAGCCACATATGTCATAAAGCTCATATCATGATATAAATGAATGCAATGCGGAATGATATGTATGAATGCAAGTGGACACAATACCTGATACACACACGCTGCTGTAGTAGCTGTCATATGACCTATGGGGGACTCATGAGGTCCATATACTCATCTGATCTCATCGGATACAAACTCTATGGCTGAAGTGTCATATCGGTCATCACTCTCATAAACATATGTCATATCCCTTAATCGGACTTCCCAAGTCATTCTCGGTAATTTCACCAGTAACCAATGCCAAGTATATATAAAATATGAATGAGATGGATATGCATACACCATGCAATCAGCATAATCATTTTATCAGTCTTAATCAAGTGTTTAGATAAGGTGTAGAGTGATGAATGCATGACAGTCAAATCAGAATATCAAATCAATGGCTACATGCCCAAGTAAATAGCAAACATACCAACTAAGCGGACTCTTGCTCCACACATCCTGGCCCGAAGGCTAAATACATAAACTTCTTCACTTGTTATACTATTAGTTCATTGATTACCCACTTAAGTTCATCTGGTATCCATATTAGTGCTCATCACCTCACTAATACGGGACCCCCAAGTTCTCATTAGTCTCAAAAGTTTATTAATTAAGCATACCAACACATAACGTTATACTAGAGAATAGAAAACTCTCAACTTGCCTGAATGAAGCCAAAGAATCAAGCAACAACCTTTCCTTTCCACTGGGCCTCCTTACGAATTCACTCTGATCAAGCATATCGAGTATAAATGAGATTACGGTGTAAGTTACTCATAATCCTCCAAGCTAGGATACAAAAGAACCCCGAGTCCACATTATCAAAATGCCGACTTTTCTGTCCAAATAGTACTAATACAAATAGATATGCATAATCTCAGGTTAATTGAACAACAAAATCCCAAAGGATCCTCAATTTCAAAAATTATAGAAAAGCTCTACCCAAATCCCCAAAAAGGTTCTTAACATAAAATTGATCTCACACATATCATCTACTAGGTGAATATAACACTAGTTTAGGATAACAACAATAAAAATCCATTAATCAATCCTAAATCCCCAATTAGAACTCTCTTAATCTCAATAAACATTTCTACCATTTTCCCCCATTTAATACACATGCTTAGGATGTACTACACTAGTACTCATTAATGGAAGGAAGAATGATTACCTTAATGGTGAAAATATCTTGAAGTTATCCCTATATTGCTGCCCAAGCTCGAGTTTCAATGAGATATCAATATTGGTGAATGAAATAAATGTTAGGTTTAATCCCACTTAAAATTGCTCAGTGACCCGCTTTGGCGGACCAGATTCAGCTGGGGTGAACCAGCTTCGGCGGAAACCCTGTCAGCTAAGGCGGATATCATTAAATTCCCAAACCTTCGCTGGGGTAGAAGCCACATCTGCTAAGGCGCACGCGCTCCGGCGAGGAAATCATCCGCTTTGTCGGATCTTCGACTGATGAGAGTTACGTTTCGGCGAGCTAGACATCCGCTGAGGTAGACCTGCCTAGGCGGATGCCTGCTCGCTGGGCCGAACACCAGCAACCAGCAGTAGCGCAAATTCTCAAACTCTCTACCGACCATCTGAAATACTCTCAGGACCTCCCAGACACAAACCAAACATGTTATCCTATCACAAAACACATTCCAGACCTGCTCACGCACTAGGATTTCCCGGAAAAGGCCATTTTATAAACCAATCCCCAAAACACACTGAGCTGTCTCGGGACCCGAACCAAAGGCTCGACTAAGTCATAAATGTCATTCCGGAGCTAATGGAACCGACGAAACTATGAACGGAGCCCATTTACCCAAAAGTTAACTATAGGTCAAACTCTTCTAATCTCTTAACTTAGAATTTCTCAAACTTAACTAAATGAGTTTGAAACCTACCTGATCACCACGGGAACCGTGCGACTCATACCCATATGTCACAAATAAACAAATAAGGGATTGGGAAGGATAGTTTAGGAACTTCTAAGTAAAATAAACAAAATAACTTTTCGAGTCATTACATCAAGTACCACTTAAATAAACGTCCGTCCTCGAACGGTAAGGAAAAGGAAATATGTGGGCTCTCAAATAGCTCAGGATAGTTATCCCTCACATCAGACTCGATCTCTCATAAAGCCTTCTCTACTAGGTGATTCCTCCATTGAACCTTCACGGAAGCTATCTCTTTGGACCTCAATTTTCTGACCTGCCTGTCAAAGTTAGCTACAGTCTCTTCCGCATAAGCTAGATCCTGATCCAACTTCACCGAGTCCCAACTAATCACATGAGAATCATTCAGAACATACTTCATCAGCATCGAGACGTGGAACACCAGATACACACTAGATAACCCAGGAGGTAGAGTTAACTCATAGGCCACCTCACTAACTCTGTCTAAGATCTCAAAAGGGCCAATGAACCTTAGTCTGAGCTTGCCCTTCTTCCCAAATCTCAGCACACCTTTCATGGGTGAGAACTCCAGCAATACCCACTCACCAACTATAAAATCCAAAGGACAAACTCTCCGGTAATCATAACTCTTCTGTCGGCTTTGAGATGTGAGAACCGATCCTAAATCAACTTAACCTTGTATAGCTATTCCCTCAAAAGGTCAGTACCTTAAGGTCGAACCTCAAACAATATGATAGGAGAACGATACTGCCTATCATACAATGCCTCAAATGGTGCCATCTTAATGCTCGAATGGTAATAATTATTGTAAGCAAACTCCTCTAGTGATAGAAACTGATCCCAATGACCTTCGAAGTCAATCCCACAAGCTCGTAACATGTCCTCAAGAACCTGAATAGTCTGCTCAGATTGACCATCGGTCTGAGGATGAAATGTTGTGTTAAGGTCAACTCTAGTACTCAACTCATTCTGCATGGACCTCCAAAAGTGAGAAGTGAATTGTGTACCCGGTCAAACATAATGGAAATGGACACCCCATGCAATCGAAATATCTCTTGGCTGTAGATCTTGGCCAACTTCTCTGAATTATAGGTAGTTTGGACTGGAATGAAATGGGCAGATTTGGTCAACCTGTCCACAATGACTCATATAGCATCAAACTTGCCCAAAGTAAGGGGAAATCCTACCATGAAATTCATGGCAATCCAATCTCACTTCCACTCAGGAATGGGCATCCTCTAAAACTCACCAACATGCCTCTGGTGCTCATATTTCACTTGCTGACAATTCAAACACCGGGATACGATGTCCTTCTTCATCCTGAACCGCCAATAATGTTGCTTTAAGTCACGGTATATCTTTGTAGCTCCCGGATGGATGGAATACTTCAAACTATGGGCCTCCTCCATGATCAATCTGGTCAAGTCACCCACCCTAGTAACACAAATCTGACCCTTGATACTCAAAACACCATCACTATCAATCATTGTCTCTCCCCGTAATGCCTTATCATGGAATTTACACAATTGAGTGTCATCAGACTATTGGGACCGAATCTGCTCTAACAAGGAAGACCTTGACTCCACACAGGCTAATACCATATCAGGTTCAGAGATATCAAGCCTAACAAACCAATTTGCCAAATACTGAACATATATAGCTATAAGACGCTCCCCTACATGTAACATAGCCAATCTACCTATGCCTACCGCCTTACAACTCGAGGCATCTGCTACAACATTCGCCTTACCTGGGTGATACAAGATAGTCATATGGTAATCCTTCAAAAGCTCCCACCACTGATGTTGTCTCAAATTAAGATCCTTCTAGTTGAACAAATACTAAAGACTACGATAGTCGTTGTAAACCTCAAATACACACCATAGAGATTGTGTCTCCAAATCTTCAAGGCAAACATGATCGCCGCCAACTTTAAGTCATGGGTGGAATAATTCTTTTCATGAACCTACAATTGCCTCGAACCGTAAGCTATGACTTTTCCTTTCTGCATCAACACACACCTAATACCCACTCCATAAGTTTAACAATACACAGTAAAACTCTCTCCCTCGACCAGCAATGTCAAAATAAAAGCGATAGTCAATAAGGCCTTGAGCTTTTCAAAGCTCGCCTTACAAGCATCAGACCACTCAAAAGACACATCTTTCTGAGTCAATCTAGTCAACGAGGTTGCAATAGATGAAAACCCCTCCAAAATTCGCCGATAATACCCTGTGAATCCAACAAATCTCCGAACCTCCATAACAGAAGTAGGCCGCATCCAATCTCGAACTGCCTCTATATTCTTAGGATCAACCATAATACCATCCTTAGTCACCACATGACCCAAGAAAGACACTAAACTACGCCAAAACTCTCACTTTGAAAATTAGTCATAGAGTTGTTTCTCTTTCAAAATACCAAGCATGATCCTCAAATATTGCTCGTACTCCTCCTAACTGTGCGAGTATATCAAAAATTCATCAATAAACACGATCACAGAGGAATCCAAGTAGGGTCTCAATACCACATTCATGAACTCCATAAAGGTTACAGGTGCATTAGTCAACCCAAATGACATCACCAGAAACTCATAATGTCCATATCTGGTCTGGAAGGTTGTCTTAGGAACATCTTCAGCCCTGATCTTCAACTGATGATAGCCAGACCTTAATTCGATCTTTGAAAAGATGGAAGCACCCAGTATCTTATCAAATAAGTTATCAATGCACTGTATCAAATACTTGTTTTTGAGAGTCACCTTGTTCAGCTGCCTGTAATCAGTACACATGCGCATGGAACCATCATTCTTCTTGACAAACAACACTGGAGCACCCCAAGGCGAAGCACTGAGACGAATGTATCCCTTACTCAATAGATCTTGCAATTATTCCTTCAACTCCCTCAACTAGGTCGGTGACATCTGATAATGAGCCATACAAATGGAATGAGTGCCCGAATCTAGATCAATACCAAAGTCGATATCACATTTTGGCGGAACACCAGGAAGGTCTGTAGGCAACACATCTGGATACTCTTGAACAACCGAAATTTAATCTAAGGAATGAGTCTCCCACTAGTGTCACGAACATAGGCCAAATAAGATAAACACCCCTTCCCTACCGTTTTCTATGCTTTTAGAAACGAGATCACCCATTTCAAATGCTGGCTAAGAGTACCCTTCCAAACTAACTAAGGAATTCAAATATGACGGTCTTGGCATAACAATCAAAGATAGCATGATAATTAGCTAATCAATACATACCCAATATAGCATCAAAGTCTACCATACGCAAGACTTCCAAATCTACCTGAGTATCACACCCTAACAATATAACAACACAACCCAAATAAGCTCGATCTATCACTACAGAATCCCCAACAGGTGTAGACACAAGAATACGCATGGCTAGAGACTCACAAATCAAATCCAAGTTCAATGCAAAGTAGGCAAACACACAAGAATAGGTAGACCCTGGATCGAATAAAATTATAGCAGGATGGAAAACTGAAAGAGTACTTATGATCACAAGATCAGAGGCCTCTGCCTTGGGTTTGCCTGAAAAGCATAGAAATGGTCGCGATCCCACCTTGAGACTCGAGTGTGGGCAACAAGATAGAGATAACTTCAAGAGATTTTCACCATTAAGGTAATCAGTCTTCCTTACATTAATGAGTACTATTGTAGTACATCCTAAGCATGTGTATTAAAAGGGGGAAAGGTAGAAATGCTTGTTGAGATTAAGAGAGTTCTAATTGGGGATTTAGGGTTTATTAATGGATTATTATTCTTATTATCCTAAACTAGAATTATATTCACCTAGTAGATGATGTGTGTGAGATCAATTTCATGTTAAGAACCCTTTTGGGGATTGGGGGAAAATCTAGGGTTAGAATTGGGGATTTTCTATAATTCTTGAAATTAAGGATCCTTTGGGCTTTATTGTTCAATTAACTTGAGATTATGCATATCTAGCTTATATTAGTACTATTTGGGCAGAAAATTCGCCATTTTGATAATGTGGGCTCAGGGTTCCTTTGTAACCTAGCTTGGGGGATTAGGGGTAACTTAGACCGTAATATCATTTATACTCTATATGTTTGATCAAAGTGGATTCGTAAGGAGGCCCAGTGGAAAGGAAAGTCTATTGCTTGAGTCTTCAGCTTTATTCAGGTAAGTTGAGACTTTTCTAGACTCTAGTATAGCGTTATGTGTTGGTATGCTAAATTAATAAACTTTGGGACTAATGGGAACTTGATGGTCCCGTATTAGTAAGGTGAGAAGCACTAATATGGGTACCTGATGAACTTAAGTGGGTAATCAATGAACTAATAGTATAAAAAATAAAGGAGTTTGTGTGTTTAGCCTTCGAGCCACGATGTGCGGAGCAAGAGTCCGCCTAGTTGGTATGTTTGCTATTTACTTGGGCTTGTAGCCATTGATATGATATCCTGATTTGACTGTCATGCATTTATCACTCTACACCTCATCTAAACACTTGATTAAGACTATTAAATACTGATAAAATGATTACACTGATTGCATGGTGTATTCATATCCATCTCATTCATACATTATATATACTTGGCATTGGTTACTGGTGAAATTACTGAGAATGACTTGGGAAGTCGGATTAAGGGATATGACACATGTTTATGAGAGTGATAACCGATATGACACTTCAGCCATAGAGTTTGTATCCGATGGGATCAGATGAGTATATGGACCTCATGAGTCCCACATGGGTCATATGACAGTTACTACAGCAGCGTGTATGTACCAGGTATTGTGGCCACTTGCATTCATACATATCATTCTGCATTGCATTCATACATATCATTCTGCATTGCATTCATTTATATCATAATATGAGCTTTATGACATATATGGCTGGATTTAACTCTATTGTACTTGTGCTCTTGGACTGTTAGAAGGAATACAATTAGCTTATGTTTAACCTTGTGCAATACCTGAACAGAGTGACATGAGGGATCGAGACGTCCTAATGGGGTTTAGGTTGGACTTGTGTGACATGTGACTTGAGGGTACTTATAGTGAGTTAAACTATAGATTCATTGTAGGTTGGTTAACTATTTTATTCTATACTTATGTAACTAACTAGTAGAGAGAGGTAATGTAAAGTACCAGCCCTAGCCACCATTATAGCTAGGATCGATCGATGATGCTTGCTGAGTACGCGTGTTTCCAATACTCACTCTACCTTTGTTGCACTTTATGTGCAGGTACTGAGCTAGGAGGCAATGCCGGAGTAGATTAATTCTTCCCCTCATCAGCACGAGTGATACCTTAGAATCCAAGGTGAGCCGCAGCTTCTTCCCCAGCACTAGAACTCCACTCTTCCCTTTTGTTATTCTTTTCCATTCACAGACTATATCTTTTTGTTATATTCTGACGGATTATGTATTTATCCTTTATTCAGACTTGTATTCGATCTAGAGCATGGTACTTATGACTACCAGATCACTTGGGGGTTTTATTTCAGATTGCGTATTGGTATTTTAAAACTATTTAAGTATTCCTCTTGTACTTCTTTTATTTCCATATTATTTTCCGCTTATATGTATGCTTATTGGCTAGGTTGGCCTACGGGTTAGGGTAGATGCCCTCACAACACAATTGAAATTTGGGATCGTGAAAAATTGATATCAGAGCCCTAGGTTGATGGTCTCATGACTACTAGAGGTTTCTAGTAGACTCTTACAGATCGGTACGAAGAGCTACGTACCTATCTTCGAGAGACTATAAGACATTTAGAAAACTTCAATTCTTTTATTCTTTCGTGTGATCGATTATGACTGAATTCTAAACTTTTTTTGTTTTATTCTTTCTCACATATGGTAAGGACTAGATCAGTCGTAGGATGAGATGATGATCTTGCACCCGCGCCCATTGTCAGATAAGGTTTCCGTGACAGGGTGTGAGGCAGAGGCAAGGGTAGGCCTCGAGTTTCAGCCCGAGGTCGATCACTTGCAATTGGTCGAGCTCATGACCGAGTAGAGTCTCCGGAGCCTAAGGCTATTCCGGAGGATGTGGAGGTTCCGATCAAGGAGGATGAGCAGGGTCAGGCAGACGGGGCCAGACAGGATTAGATGCCCTCGGGTTTCATTGCCTCACCAGTACTTCAGGAGACCTTGGTTAGGATGATGAGTTCTCTGAAGTCTATTGCTCAGGGTGTCCATCCGATTACTACTAATGCATTTCATACTAGGGTCGGAGGATAGACTCTTGAGCATGTTGCTATGCTGGGATTTCGGACACTTGGGGTTCGTCCTAGTCATGCTACAGTCCCTCAGTTTCTGGGTATGCCTAGACTTGGCCTTACTACACCTCCAGCCACACCGCCTGCCATGTCCATAAATGAGCAGAAGATGTTCGAGAGATTCAGAAAGTTGGATCCTCCCAAATATGATGGGGATCCCGAGGATAACGCTTATGAGTTCCTGATCAGTTGTCATGAGAGGTTGCACAACCTCAGACTCGTGGAGTCTTGTGGTGTTGATTTTTTGGGTTTTCAGATGGTCGGGCCGACCAAGAAGTGATGGTGGTCCTATCTTGAGTTCAGACCATCAGGGTCCCCTCCTATGACCTGGTTTTTATTTACCCATATCCTTTGGAGAAGTTCGTTCCCCGTAGTGTCAGAGAAAGGAGACGGGCTCAGTTTGAGGGGTTACGCCAGGGTAGTATGTATGTGATCGAGTATGAGACGTGTTTCCACACCTTGTCTCAACATACGTTGATGATTCTACCTTATGAGGATGAGAGGGTGAGGAGGTTCGCCAATGGTTTGATATGTCATCTTCGATTGATTGCAGCACAGATGGCTGCCACCGGTTCCACCTTCCAGCAGATCATTGATGATGTGATAGAAGTTGAGCTTATTCGGAGAGAGGATTGGGAGGAGAGATCGGTCAAGAGACCTCATTTTAGCACTCATATAGTTGCCTCATCTGGAGGCCACAATATTATAGTAGAGGGGTCATCACCATCCGAGTGTCAGACTGTTTTTGCTATGCCTACATCAGAAGGAGGCCAATCTTTGCGTACTTCTCAGGGATCGTGGAAGCTAGTCCTGAGTTCTTATCGGCCTTCTGTTTGGGGTGATTATTCAAGCGCCAATTCTTCTTCATCCTAACCATCGACATTTCCGATGGGTTGCTTTGAGTATGGGGATCTTAGGCACTTCAATAGGTATTTCCCCAAACTCAGATGGGGTGGATGGTCTCAGGGTTCTGGAGCCAAAGCAATAGGGCAGTCGACTAGAGGCGGGTATCAGGGAGCTAGGGTGGTGCTCATGGAGGTAGAGGTGGCCCTCCGACGGGTCGAGGCGATGCTCATTCCGGCTGAGGTGGCGGACGTGGGGAATGAAATAAATGCAAGATCTAATCCCACTTAAAAACTGCCCAGTGATTCGCTCTGACGGACCCAATTCTGCTGAACCCGCTCCAATGGAAACCCTGTTCGTTGAGGCAGAAATCATTAAATTCCCGAACCTCCGCTGAGGTGCACGTGCCTCGGTGAGAAAATCATCCGCTTCGGCAGATCTCCGACTGATGAGAGATTTTCACTTCGGCGAGCCAAACCTCCACTGAGGTGGACCCGCCGAGGCGGACGCCTGGTCGCTGGGGCGAACACCAGCAACCAGCAGTAGCCCAAGTCCTCAAACTCCTCGTCGACTACCCAAAACACTCCCAGGACCTCCCGAACACAAATCAAACATGCTACCCTCTCAAAAAATACATTCCAGACCTGCTCGAGCACTCGGATTTTCCGAAAAAGGTCTCTAAGGGGCTCGGGTTTGATTAAAGTTAACACTTAAGTTCTAATCCACGATTTTACAAATCATTCCCCAAAACACACTGTACTGCCTCGAAACCCAAACCAAAGGCTCGATTAAGTCATAAACGTGATTCCGAAGCTAATGAAACAGACAAAACTATGAACGGAGCTCGTTTACATAAAAGTCAACTATGGGTCAAACTCTTCTAATCTCCTAACTTAGAATTTCTCAAACTTAACTAAATGGGTCTGAAACCTACCCGATCAACTGGGAAACCATGCCACCCATCTCCGCAAGTCACAAATAAGAAAATAAGGGCTCGGGAAGGGTAGTTTAGAGACTACTAAGAAAAATAAGCAAAATGACTTTTTGAGTCGTATTTTATCTAACATAAAACATACTTCCTCCGTCTCAAGTTATTTATCCTGGTTATTAAAAATAGTTATCTCAAATTATTTATCAGTCTAGAAGTTCAAGACATAATTAATTATTTTTTCTCTGTTTTACCCTTTGTCATTAATAAAGATGACGCATAGATAGAATGAATATTTAATGTAAAGAGATTATAACTTAGATATAAATAAGGGTAAAGTTCAAATAGCCCTCCTAATTAATATATTTCTTAAGGGGTGTGTAAAGCAAAAAAATGACAAATAATTTCAGACGGAGGAAGTATGTTTTAAGGCATATCTTAAGGGGCGTGTAAAGCAAAAAAAAAAAGTGATATGGCATATCTCTTGAACCAAGAATCACATCTATCTTTCTTTTCAATTATTTAATAGTTTACTTAATATTTTCTATTTATATGATATACTTATTCCCCACAAATGTAGGATAAGGTTGCGTACATGCTACCTCTCATACCTCATTTGTGATAAATATTACATTGACTATGTGTTATTGTTGTACTATTTACTAGAGAACTTAAAAGTCATTTCTTAATTACATTCTCTTAGTTACCCATCTCCTTTTCAGTTTAGAAAGTCCCAAAGGCACTGTCATTAATTTAGTAATTAGTGATCATTTATGCAATAAAACAACATAAAATGTAAAAACATGGCTCTAAGAATGTGAGTGTTTCAACAGCCATCCCTTTTCTTCCTGCAGATGGTAATTATGCACTACATTGCACGATTATTTAAATTCTTACTTTCCCAATAATGAGGCTTTGCATATTTTCTTGAAGATGCTTTATGTTTTCTTTTGGGTCTAATAATAGTGATTAAATTATTCAATCCATGTGATCTGTTCACAATTAAATTAAAGCACATTACCACCAATCCCCAGTAAATTACACTAAATCCCTAATAAATAACTTAGTTATAAATACACCCTAAACCATTTTATATGCTTGAAAATTATTTCTCACTTTTTACTTTATAAATAAAACTAGTGAATTTGTCCGCGCGTCACACGGTTATAAAAGATCTCGCGCTCATTATATTTATGAACTGATTCTTTTTTTAATCTTCAAATGTAAAAACTAACAAAAGTAGATTGCATTGTTCTAATTTTTAAGACTTTGTCATTCTCTAATTTCAATAAAAACGGAAGTAGAAAGATAAATGAGATTATTTAATTATATTCTCCGCGTACGATATTCATAATTTATTTTATTAATTGCTTTGGCACAAGTATTTGAAAGTATATGTATGTCCTAGAGACAATCTGTATTAGGACAAATGTACTTTATACACATTCGTATTATTATTAATGGAGATTAATATTTTGGCATTTGCAATTATTAAATTATTAGTTGATTGTTTATAACATTCTATAATATGCATCCCTAGAGGTTACGTTGTTATTAATAATGTGAGATATTAAAATTATAACGTAACTCTTAAAATAGCCTCGACTAATGATCATCGAGAATGGAATATCGATGATATGTGATAAGTCGACATGTGGTCTGCATCACATCCTTAGAGGATGTAGTATGTCTCACCTGCTACGAGTAATGGCTACTCGTGATAGACACATGGATACTTTGGAAGTATTGGTATACTCTGTTGATATATTGTTTGTTATACTTGTCTAAAGTATAATCAGCATGTGGGAGATAAAAGTCCTTAGACTTGAGGTCAATGCGCACCTCGTCTACAAAGTAATATATTTTGATCCTGTCCTAAGCTCAAATGCCTTATAGGTTGAGATACGGCTTGTATTAGGTACATTACGATGTGGATTAAAGGTGGTAGTTGAGCCAAGATTAGGATTCATTCCTCGAATGTATATTCGAGAGAACACTCAGCTTCTCAGTGATATTAGGTTGATTAAGTCGTTGGCCAACGCAATAGATATATTTAGAATATGGTCTAGTTGTCAACTAATATAGACGAGATACAATGATTAAGTCATTTCGATAGACACTTGAAAAATCCTAAGCTTGATCGGGTGTGTCGTTAATGAAAGGATTTTATTTTACCACATAGAGGTTATGTTTACTGGATTCGTGTAAACGTACTTCACATATTGAGTTCATCTTGCGGCGCCGTCTAGGAGTTCCGCGTAGACCTTAATTTAATTAATGTCGATATGTGAAAGCCTGTAAGGTCACACTATGTCGATTGTTTTTTCGATCTAAGGATGTATTGAGAGAGTATTAAATATTCGATTTAGAATCGAGATATATAAATGAATAATGATTGTTTTATCTAAGTCAAAATTGGATTTTGGATTTAATTAAGAATGTGAGGAAAATAAAATTAGACAGTGTACGGCCATTTCAGCGCCGCAACGCCCACACCATAGGGTCGCGGCGCCATGACCTAATCTGTCTTGAATTTTGGGCCAGGCCCAAGGTCAAACCCTAATCCGATTTGACCTAATTTTTCACCTATAAATACAGACCTACACTTCATTATTCATTACACTTGATTTTCATATCATTATTCTAAGTCTTAGAGACTCAGAATCAAAACACTCTCTCGAACCTCTGCCGGATTTCCTAACTTTCCAAATGAGGAATACATTGAAGCTTGGAGCTTGCAATCAAAAGGGCATTCGCGTGCGCACCCACAGTTGATAAAGATTACAGATATTGTAAACATGTAACTACCATTCAAGCCTTATGTTTACGATTTTAAATTACCCTACAGTCAAATTGTTCTATGTTTGTTGGGTTTGAAATAAGTTTTCAATAACCGTTGCGTACAACAACCCAACAAAATTGTACAGTGGTATCAGAGTCAGGGTTGTCTTGTATGAGTATAAGGTAATTAGTTAATAATAATATGGGTTAGAATTTATTTAAATCTGAAATTTACGTCGTTTAAAGCTTGAAAACCTAATATCTTAAAAGCACATCATCATTGACTATCAAACTATTAAATAATGATGTAATGGATGAAGTCATTCCGATCTAACTCTTCTAAGTCAATGTGTGTAACCGGTTCATTGCGAACATGGTGCACTGAAGCGAAGAATGAGAAGGGATTGGATGATGATCGAGGAACATGTTGTTTGATAGTGAAGGGTAACGAAGATGAATCTGCAAATCTGACCCTGAATCAGTTTTAGGGTTTCGGAAATGCTGATTTTGTGCTTCTGAGACGGAGGCGCCGCAACTCCACGATGGAGCGTCGCGGCACCGAGGCTCCGATTTAAAAAAAAATCGGAACAGTGAATAGTAACCAAACACTGTTCTGGCAGGCTCCAATTTTAAAAAAATAAATATATTTCTCGGAATATTGAACAGTAACCGAACACTGTTCCGGTGTGAACAGTGGCGACAGTCACTGTTCCGGCGGGACAGTGGCAATTTCCGAAATTGCAATTTAGCCCTTGGACAAATCTGAAAATTTTAAAAGTTTCTGAAATTGCAATTTGGTCCCTGGAAAAGATTTTAAAATCATCATATTTGGTCCTTGGGATAAATTTGTAATTTCAGAAAAGCAGATTAATTTAAAATTCTGAAAATTATAGACATGTCCCTGAAATCTGAAAACATTTTCTGAAAATTCAAATCGGATTTTTTTAATTTAAAGGGGTTCAAAATTGAAATTTTAAATTCTTGAGGGACTAAACTATAAATTCTGAAAATCTGGAACTTACAGAAATATCCTGAAAATCCGATTTTAAAATCATAAAATGTTTAAGGGACTATTTGGATTAGACTTAAATTTTACAGTTTAGACAAGTTAACACATGATTATTATTAATTGTATATTATTGAATAATATACGAACTATATGCTAAGTGTTGAAATGCTTTCTTTTTAATAATTAGCATAGTGTCCGCTATAACTGTCTGAGTAGGCGGCGCCCAGTATTTGATTAAACCATCTTATATCATGCCTATTGGGTTGACGGTTCCCAACTATATGTGTCATTTGTTTTGCATGATATTAAGATGTCATATTGGATATGGAGTAAAAGAGTTGATCTTGGTTAAAACCCTGAATTAAAATGTTCCCCAAAAAAATTTAAATACAAGTCTATATTAAAACACGTCGTCCATTATAATTGTTAGAGTGCAAAATTATTTTCGGCGATACGAGTATTTATGCCAAAGCATTTTCTCTAAGTCTACGAGGACCCAGACTCTTTCATAGATGTGTATTAAATGTAAAGGTAAACGATAAACTTTTGTGGGTATTTACACCAAAGTGTTTGCTCACAAAGGCAAAATTTACTTAGATACATAAACGCAATCGTGTAATGGGGTTGACTTGCTTAGACAAATCTTGGCGCCAAAGTGTCGGACTAATCTAAGGACGCAAGATTAAATATAATATTGGATCAACCACAAGTTGCAAATAAGTTTTGCAATTGGTTTAGAACCTATCAAGATGTGTTATTAAAGTTATCAACCAAAGCAAATGCGGAGATAGCATAGGCTTGGATCTTGGCCCATTATGACCTTAATTAATATAGGTCTATATTTTACCATGGGGTCGTAGAAGTATGTTAAAATAGTTGGAGCTAATTAAATAAAAGATCGTGTTGATTAGCCTAAACGAATGTGAATAATAGGAAATAAATTTTGAGTTTGATTTCCAGTGTATCTAATTCTTCAGATTATCAAAGATGTCGAGTTTATCAATGAAAATGTTGATTGAAATGAACAAATTTACTGGACCTAACTACCTTGACTGGCAAAGAAATTTGCAAATAGTGTTGAGATGAGAAATTAGAATACGTGTTGGACACGGTGTTCCCAATAGTCCATGTGACAGACTCTGCTGAATATGCCTCTTTTGATAAGGATGCTTACCAAAAACACCTAGATGATTCCACTTCAGCACAGTGCGTGATGTTGTCTTCCATGTCTATGGAACTTCAGAGACAACATGAGAACATGGATCTCAATGAGATGATCGAACACCTGAAGAGTCTCTATGACTCACAATCCCATACTATGAAATATGAGTTACTGATAAAACTTTTTAAGTGTAAGCTCAATGAAGGGGGCCAGGTCTCACAGCATGTGTTGAAGATAATAGGGCAGATAGAGAGACTTGATTCAATTGGAACGAAGATGCAAAAAAATGTCGCTACCACCCTCATCCTGAACTTCCTCCCTCGTTCCTTTGAAAATTTCATAGTGAATTACAATATGAATGGAACGAAGGCGAGTCTGCCGGAGCTGCACAACATGCTCAAGACATTTGAGTGTTCCACTTCCAAAGGCAAAGTTGTGCTCATAGTGAGCTCTACTAGCCAACCCAAGCCGAAAGGTAAGGAATGGCAGAAGAAGAAGGGCAAAGCAGTCGCTGCGCGCTCAGCTATGAAGCCTAAGGGAGGTGTGAAGAAAAAGAAGGTAAATCCAACTAAGGATGCATGCCTCAACTGCAACAAGAAGGGGCATTGGAAGAAAGATTGCACTGCACCAAGAGGAGAAAAAGCATCAGGTGTTTCTACCTCTGGTGGACAAGGTATGTACGTCATTGAAATAAATATGTCTATAAATAACTCTCATTCTTGGGTATTGGATACCGCTTGTGGCTCACACATTTGTACCAATGTGCAGGAGTTAACTGACAGCAGGAAGATTGGACTAAGAGAGGTGGACCTACACGTTAGAAATGGAGCACGAGTGGATGTTGAGCCCTTAGGAACTTATAGATTAAATTTTCCTTCTGGCTATTGTCTAGTGTTAAATGATTGTTACTATGTACCCTCGTTAACGAGGAATATCATTTCTATCCCTGTTTTGGACATGGAGGGTTTTTCCTCATATATTTATAATGGCAGTCAAGTACTGTCTTTTGATAATGTTATATATGGAACTGCTCCTCTTGTGGATGGATTATATACACTAAACTGTAGTCGAGAAATATTCAATATACAAAATAAATGAGCTAAGATAAGTAATAGAAACTCTACCTACCTATGGCATTGCAGACTTGGTCATATAAACGAATCAAGGATAGCAAGGTTGAGGAAGTTAGACTACCTCGAACCATTTGACTTGGAGTCTTATGGTAACTGTGAATCTTGCTTGAGAGGAAATATGACCAATAAGCCACTTTCTGGGAAAGGTGTGCGAGCCAATGAGGTGCTTGAGTTAGTCCATACTGATATATGTGAGCCATTTTCGACTCAAGCTAAAAGAGGTTTCCCATACTTCATCACTTTTACTGACGACTTCACAAGGTATGGATATATGTATCTTATGAGACATAAATCTAAGGCTTTTGAGAAGTTCAAAGAGTACAAGTCGTAAGTAGAGAAGCAACTTGCAACAAGTATCAAGACCCTTCGATCGGATCGAGGAGGTGAATACTTGAGTAAGGATTTTCTAGATTACTTAAAGCTACATGGAGTCCAATCAGAGTGGACACCTCCTGGAACACCACAGATGAATGGTGTTGCTGAAAGGAGAAACCGAACCTTATTGGATATGGTTCGATCCATGATAAGCTTCTCAGCTCTACCGACATACCTTTGGGTATATGCTATACAAACCTCAATATATGTTCTGAACAAGGTTCATTCCAAGTCAGTAAAAAAGACACCCTATGAGATATGGTGTGCCAAGAAGCCAGCTCTTAAACATATGAGACCATGGGGTGCCCTGCATATGTTAAGAAGATGCTCACTGACAAGTTGGAATCCAAAAGTGAGAAATATTACTTCGTGGGGTATCCAAAGGAAACTAAGGGATACTACTTTTATCTTCCTGGAGAACGTAAGGTCATTGTTTCCAGGAACGCAACTTTCCTTGAAGAAGAATATATCTACAAGGAACATAGTTGCACAGAGATAGAACTTGAAGAAATTCAAGAACCGCAAGCTAACATAGATGTTGAATCCTTGCCGAATGACCAAGGCAAGAATTCAGTGGGAGTATTTGGCGAAAATTGGGTACTTCAAGTACGCCCTTCGACCAGTGGGAGTGTTACGAGGAACAATGCAGAAATGCAAGATCCTTCTACACAACCTTTGGGAGTAGATGCAATGGTTGCACCTCTTCCTATTTAGGAAATACATGAAAATGATATTCCTGAAAGCTCTCAAGTTAGTGGATTATCCAACACACAAAAACCCTCTCACAGTCAGAACATACCAAGCACTAAACTGCAAAACAATCAACTCCGTAGGTCCACTAGGACTCATCGTCCTCCTGAAAAACTAAATCTACTTGTGGAATACACAATGAGATAGATATTCCCGATAACGATGAACCTACAACCTATAGCAAAGCAATGTTGGACATTGATTCGAAGAGATGTCAATAAGCCATGAAATCCTAGATGGAATCTATGTACATAAATCAAGTGTGGAACTTGGTTGATTTGTCGGTTGGGGTTAAACTCATAGGATGCAAATGGGTCTTCAAGAAGAAGATCGATGTATTTGGAAATGCACAGACTTATAAAGCAAGATTGGTGGCTAAAGGTTATAATCAACGGCCTGGGGTCAGTTATGATGAAACCTTTTCACCTGTTGCTAAGATTAAGTCCATTCGGATTTTGTTTGCAATAGCTGCATATTATGACTATGACATTTGGCAGATGGACGTCAAAACCGCTTTCCTCAATGGTAATCCAGTTGAGGAGGTGTATATGAAACAACCTGAGGGTTTTTTGCTTCAATCCAAACCAAATTATGTATGCAAGCTACAAAAGTCCATTTATGGGCTTAAGCAAGCCTCGAGGAGTTGGAACATTTGTTTTGACAAGGCTATAAAGTCATTTGATTTCGTCAAAAGCAAAGAGGATCCATGTGTTTATAATAAACGCAAGGATGGGAGTATTGATGTAACATCCCGTACTTTTGGGTTACGGTTTAAATTGCTAGGCGTATGAAAAATCGTTAGGCATGTGTAAATAGACCCGAGCGTTGGGAAAATTTATGTTATATTTACTTATGCTAATAAAGAGATTAGTATATAAAAGATTAAATACCGAAATAATTTTAGACGTAACAAGTGTGACGACGGAAGTCGAAAATAAATTTGGTACGTGCATAAAGAGGTTATGGACTAGTGTCATATCACAAATTATGACATTGAGTGTATGAAGGTCTTATAAGTTATCAAAGTTCAAGTGAATTGGAATCACGAAATTAATTATGTGTGTGATTGATAAATTATTCGGAGGCAGGTCACTTAATTAAATTAAGTGACTGTGCATGTTAAAGTGATGTGGCGGGATTAAGGGCCTCCCACCGCCAAAGAATTGGCTAAGTGGGAGACCAAATTATTAAGGCCATTGAATGCTCATCTTAAGGCATTTCTTTTTAAGGCACAACAGTTGCAATTCGTGATTCATTTCCAAAGTGTCTCCAAACTTCTTTTTGTACGAATTAGAAATCATGAGCGACAACCCCTTTAACATTTCTTTCTTAAGTTATACCATTCTTTTGCTAAGTAGAGGATAGTAGGCAGTGACGTTTGGACATTGTTCCTAAGAATAAGGTGCAGTAACAATATTTTCCTTCCAGTTTAGCGAAATGAAGGTATGTTAAGGCAAATTATTTCTTTCTTCTGTCATGTTCCACATAACGAAATATAACCGTGATATTGCTCCATAATTTATTCTACTCCTAGTAGTTAAGAATATTCATATTATTGATTCCTATGCTAAAAGCATGTCTAAATATATTTCTAAGATCTTATTGAGACATATGGAAAAGATGTTGATATACACAGTGTTAGCCAAAGGTACAAGGAGATTATGTCACTCAGGATATTTTAATGTTATTCATGCATTTTCATTTTGCATTGCATTCATATATTACCCTGGACCACTTGTGTTATGCTCACTACTATATGGTAAATATTTTATATATATGTATGGGGAATGGGAAAAGGGAACGACATTATATATGCACACCACCTGCAGCTGGTACAGACTATCACAAAAGATCCCGAAGAGGCCAATGTGATGTGATGATGTGATGATGTGATGTGATGCATGTAAGGCTTATTGGGACGGGTTGCACGATCCGCAACACTAACATATATTGGGACGGGTTGCACGATCCGCAACACTAACATATATATACCACACTTGCATCATGCATATATTCGTTAATCATTACATGGTATGATGCCCACAGAGGCTGTCATGGTAAGGAAATTGCCCGATGAGGCCAATGAATATGGACACAGAATTGTGGATAACATGTAGGCAAGTGTATTAGGCCCTCAGAGGCAGTTATTGTTGGTCAGTTGTTTATGTTTCAATTATTGGTATATTCCTGTTATGCTGATATTATGCCTGACATACCCGGTACATCAGTCGTACTGACGTCCCTTTTGTTGGGAGACACTGCGTTTCATGCCCGCAGGTTCGCATAGGCAAGGCGACGGCCCACGTGAATAAATTACAGATTTCAACGGATTTTTAGAGCACTCCCCTTGTTCGGAGTGTTGGTCTAATTTTGGTATGATACAGTTTTGCGTGTCTATATGGGTATGGCGGGGCCTTGTCCCGACCTGTTGATATTGTGTACTCTCTTAGAGACTTGTAGACATGTGTCATGTGTGTAGTAGTCTTGTATGGCCTTGTCGGCCTTGGTATATGTATATATATAAGTTGGATTTCTGGGTTACTATTCCCACAATCCTTTTTTTGCCTTAGTCGGTACTCAATTATGATAGGTGTTGATAGTGTGATTAGCGGTACCCGGCGGGTGGGGTCCGGGTGCCCTTCACGGCCCTCCGATTTGGGTCATGACAAACTTGGTATCAAAGCATGTCTGTCCTAGGGAGTCTACAAGTCGTGTCTAGTAGAGTATTGTTTATGGGTATGTTGTGCACCATACTTATAAGCAGGAGGTTGTCTGACATTTAAGGATGGTTTCATTTCTTTCATCTCATAAATCATGCAGTAGAGCTGAGTTATAAGCATTTCATTCCTAATCTATTTCATATTTATAATTCCAGCAATGCCTACAACAAGGAAGAAGTTCAAGAGTATGAGGACATTGGATACAGCTGTGTGCGAAGGTACCAGTCGATTGTCACCTGCTAGCGAAGGCCACAGCGAGACCCTCGGTATGACCTCTTCATATAATTCCCCCAGTTCACCACCATCAGGGGAGATTAGTGGAACGGCAGTACCCCAGTCCTTCCACCTCATACCCCAGCCAAGGATCATGATATGCAGAGTGCGGTACAGTTACAAACACGATTGGTAGCCGCTCAGGCCCAACATCAGGTTCCCAGTCCTTCTGATAGAACTGTTAGCGCAAGAGCTCAGGATTTCATCAATCTAGACCCTCCGATATTCACAGGAACAGACTTGAATGCGGACCCACAGAATTTTCTAGATCAGGTACAGCGCACTTTGCGGGTGATGGATGCTACCAGTACCGAGTCGGTAAAGTTTGCTTCTTATAGAGGTAACAGCGGGTCGATCGAGAGTGTGATAGGGGCCAGCATAAAAAGGCGCGGTCTGTAAGTGGCGTAAGGAACTTTGGAGGCGGGCCTAGGCCACAGCCTTACAGACGACCATCTTACCCAGCAGTCGGCGCATCATTTCCATCTTCAGGATCGAGGGCTGATCGGTATATTCAAACGAGACCAGGCCAGAGCTCACAAGCATCAGGATCTTATTTTAGAGGGAATTCTATGCAAATGAGGCCGCCGTTGGCTTGATGTAGGCAGTGTGGTGGGACCCAAGTAAGGTCGTGCCAACAAGAGGGAAGAGTATGCTATTCTTGTGAAGAGCGTGGTCATATAGCGCGAGATTGTCCAACAAAAGGATCTGCAGCAGCTTCATCCCAATCAGTACATCTGTTAGGGTAGAGTTAACAGACGTTACCTAGTCGAGTCAGATGAAGGGGCCAGAACCGTACTTATGCACTGATGGGATGACAGGATCAGGAATCCTCACCTGATGTCATTACAGGTATGTTATATGTCCTTTCATGTAATGTGTACGTGTTGTTAGATCTAGGCTCAAATTATCATATATTACTCTTTTCATTTCCTGTAAATTTGATATGGATCCTGAGTTAATAAGGGATCCATTTGTGATATCTACGTCAGTTGGTGAATCGGTAATCGCTTGACAGGTCTATCGAAATTGTGTAGTATTAGCTTGTACTCATCAAACCCTATCAGATTTAGTGGAATTAGAAATGGTTTACTTCAATGTTATTATGGGCATGGATTGGTTAGCGTCACCCTACGCTAATGTTAACTACCGAACAAAGATTGTAAGATTCCAATTTCCAGGCGAGCCAGTCCTTGAATGGAAAGGTAATACGGCCACGCCAAAAGGTAGATTTATTTCATACATTAAGGCAAGAAAGATGATCTCCAAAGGGTGTATATACCATCTTCTTCGGACAAGGGATGTCGATGCTGAACCACCTAGTTCTCAATCAATTCCGGTGGTCAATGAATTTCTTGATGTATTCCCAGACAAACTTCATGTCCTTCCTCCTGAAAGGAAAATTGAGTTCGGTATAGATGTGTTGCCAAACACTCAACCGATATCTATTCCTCCTTATAGAATAGCTCCAGCTGAATTGAAAGAATTGAAGGAGCAATTAAAGGATTTGCTCGAGAAAGGTTTTATTAGGCCTAGCATATCTCCTTGGGGCGCATCGGTATTGTTCGTACGAAAGAAAGATGGCTCATTACGGATGTGTATCGACTATCGGCAGCTAAATAAAGTTACTATGAAGAACAAGTACCATCTTCCCCGAATTGACGATCTGTTTGATCAATTACAAGGTGCGAGATGTTTCTAAAAAATTGACCTAAGATCGGGGTACCATCAGCTAAAGGTTAAGGAGAAGGATATTCCTAAGACGGACTTCAGGACAAGGTATGGATACTTCGAGTTCCTAGTAATGTCGTTTCGACTTACAAATGCACCAGCAGCATTTATGGATCTAATGAAAAACATGTTCCGCCCATTCCTGGACGTATTTGTGATAGTATTTATAGATGATATTCTGGTTTATTCTCACTCGGAAATAGAGCATGTGGGTCACTTGCGGATAATACTACAAATGCTCCGGGACCATAAGTTGTATGCAAAGCTATCCAAATGTGAGTTTTGGCTGAAGTTAGTGATTTTTCTTGGTCATATAGTGTCAGACGAGGGTATAAGAGTTGACACTCAAAAAATTGAAGCGGTGGAGAATTGGCCGAGGCCTACGACTCCAACAGAGGTTCGCAGCTTTTTGGGCTTAGCCGGTTATTATATAAGGTTTGTAGAAGGATTTTCTACCATATCAGCTCCACTAACGAAGTTAACACAAAATGCTATAAAATACCAGTGATCTGATGCTTGTGAGTGGAGTTTCCAAGAGTTAAATGATAGATTAACATCGGCACAAATCCTTACTCTCCCAGAGGGTCCAGAAGGTTATGTTGTGTATTATGATGCCTCGGGAGCAGGTTTAGGATGTGTGCTAATGCAGCATGGTAAAGTCCTTGCATATCCTTCAAGGCAATTGAGGAAACATGGGAAGAAATAATCGACACATGATTTAGAGTTGGCCGCAGTAGTCTATGCACTGAAGATTTGGCGGCACTATTTATATGGTGTTCATGTAGACATTTTTACAGATCACAAGAGTCTGCAATACATATTCAAACAAAAAGAGCTGAATTTGAGATAAAGAAGATGGCCTGAATTATTGAAGGATTATGATGTGGACATCTTATATCACCCTGGCAAAGCTAATGTTGTAGCAGATGCGCTCAGCCATAAGTCAATGGTCAGTTCGATGCCAGTGCAAGTCAAAAGGAAGGAATTGATAAGAGAGTTTCATCAGTTAGCTAATTTGGGAATCCGGCTAGTGGATTCGGATGATGGTGGGTTTGTGGTCCAGAATGTGTCAAAATCATCCCTTATATCAAAAATTAAGAAACGCCAATGGGAAGACCCTAGTTTGAAGAAGATAAGAGAGAGCATTCAACATAAGAAGACCACGACCTTTGATATTGACGAACAGAGAACTCTCAGGCACCAGGGTCGTCTATGTGTTCCAAATATAGCAGGATTGTGGGATAGAATTATGACGGAGATTCATTATTCACAGTACTCTATTCATCCAGGATCAACTAAAATGTATCATGATCTCAAGAGTATTTATTGGTGGAATGACATGAAGAAGAGCGTAGCATAGTTTGTAGCTTAGTGCCCCAATTGTCAGCAGGTAAAAATAGAACATCAAAAGCATGGTGGCTTGACTCAGAACATTGAGATTTCGATATGGAAATGGAAAATGATTAATATGGACTTCATTACGGGATTACCTCGTTCCTATTGAAAATTTGATTCTATTTGGGTAATTGTTGATAGATTGACCAAATCAGCTCATTTCTTACCTATGAAAACTACCTACACTGCTGAAGATTACGCGAAGTTATATATTAAGGAGATTGTTTGACTTCATGGTGTGCATATCTCTATTATATCTGACCGAGGTGCTCAGTTTACAGCTAACTTTTGGAAATCATTTCAGAAAGGGTTAGGAACCCGAGTTAATTTGAGTACGGCTTTCCATCCTCAGACAGACGGTCAAGCTGAGCGAATGATTCAAACGCTCGAGGACATATTACGAGCTTGTGTGTTGGACTTTAAGAGAAGTTGGGATGATCACTTACCCCTTATCGAGTTCGCGTACAATAACAGCTATCACGTTAGTATTAAAATGGCTCCATATGAGGCCTTGTACGGACGAAGATGTAGATCTCTTATTGGATGGTTCGAGGTAGGCGAATCAGAGTTATTTGGGATTGACTTGGTACACCAAGCCATAGAAAAGGTAAAGCTTATCAAAAAACGGTTGTTAACAGCTTAGAGTCGTCAGAAGTCATACGCAGATGTGTGACGGCGAGACTTAGAGTTTCAGGTAGACGACTGGGTATTTTCGAAGATTTCACCGATGAAGGGTATAATGAGATTCGGGAAGAAAGGAAAGCTTAGTCCAATGTATATTGGACCATATGGCATAATTCGACGAATTGGCCAGGTAGCCTACGAATTGGACTTACCTTCAGAGTTGGAGTGCGTTCATCCAGTCTTCCATATTTCCATGTTGAGAGCATGTGTTGGAGATCCTTCTCGGATTGTGCCAATTAAAGATGTGCAGATTACAAAGGATCTGTCATATGAAGAAATTCCTATTACTGTCCTAGATCGACAAGTCTGCAAGTTGAGGACTAAGGAAGTAGCTTCTGTAAAAGTTCTGTGGAGAAATAGGAACGTGGAATAGATGACATGGGAAGTGGAAGAGGAAATGACGCGCAAATAGCCACACTTATTCCAGACTAATGTCGAGATTTCAAGAGAAGCCTAAGGTAAATTCCAATTCATGTCATGATGTTTAACGATTGTGTATTCGGGCTACGTAATGGGGATTAGATATGTTACCTTAACATTCGAGGACAAATGTTTCTAAGGGGGGAAAGATGTAACGTCCCATACTTTCGGGTTACGGTTTAAATCACTAGGCGTATGGAAAATCGCTAGGCGTGTGTAAATAGACCCGAGCGTTGGGAAAATTTATGTTATATTTACTTATGCTAGTAAAGATATTAGTATATAAAAGGATTACACCCCGAAATAATTTTGGACGTAACAAGTGTGACGACGGAAGTCGAAAATAAATTTGGTACGTGCATAAAGAGGTTATGGACTAGTGTCATATCACAAATTATGACATTAAGTGCATGAAGGTCTTATAAGTTATCAAAGTTCAAGTGAATTGGAATCACGGAATTAATTATATGTGTGAATGATAAATTATTCGGAGGATGTGCATGCTAAAGTGATGTGGCGTGATTAAGGGCCTCCCACCGCCAAGGAATTGGCTGAGTGGGAGACCAAATTATTAAGGCCATTGAATGCTCAACTTAAGGCATTTCTTTTTTAAGGCATAACAGTTGCAATTCGTGATTCATTTCCAAAGTGTCTCCAAACTTCTTTTTGTACGAATTAGAAAGCATGAGCGACAACCCCTTTAACATTTCTTTTTTTAAGCTATACCATTCTTTTGCTAAGTAGAGAATAGTAGACAGTGACGTTTGGACATTGTTCCTAAGAATAAGGTGTAGTAACAATATTTTCCTTCCAGTTTAGCGAAATGAAGGTATGTTAAGGCAAATTATTTCTTTCTTCTGTCATGTTCCACGTAACAAAATATAACCGTGATATTGCTCCATAATTTATTCTACTCCTAGTAGTTAAGAATATTCATATTATTGATTCCTATGCTAAAAGCATGTCTAAATATATTTCTAAGATCTTATTGAGACATATGGAAAAGATGTTGATATACACAGTGTTAGCCAAAGGTACAAGGAAATTATGTCACTCAGGATATTTTAATGTTATTCATGCATTTTCATTTGCAATGCATTTATATATTACCCTGGACCACTTGTGCTATGCATACTACTATATGGTAAATATTTTATATATATGTATGGGGAATGAAAAAAGGGAACGGTGCGATATATGCACACCACCTGCAGCTGGTACAGACTATCACAAAAGAGCCCGAAGAGGCCAATATGATGTGATGATGTGATGATGTGATGATGTGATGTGATGCGTGTAAGGCTTATTGGGACGGGTTACACAATCCACAACACTAACATATATTGGGACGGGTTTGCACGATCCGCAACACTAACATATATATACCGCACTTGCATCATGCATATATTCGTTAACCATTACATGGTATGATGCCCACAGAGGCTGTCATGGTAAGGAAATTGTCCGATGAGGCCAATGAATATGGACACTGCATTGTGCATAACATGTAGGCAAGTGTATTAGGGCCCTCAGAGGCAGTTATTATTGGTCAGTTGTTTATGTTTCAGTTATTGGTATATTCATATTATGCTGATATTTATGCCTCACATACCCAGTACATCAGTCATACTGACGTCTCTTTTGTCGGGGACGCTGCGTTTCATGCCCGTAGGTTCGCATAGGCAAGGCGATGACCCACGTCAATAGGTTACAGATTTCAGCGGATTTTTATAGCACTCCCGTTGTTCGGAGTGTTGGTCTAATTTTGGTATGATACAGTTTTGCATCTATATGGGTATGGCGGGCCCTTGTCCCGACATGTTGATGTTGTATATTCTCTTAGAGGCTTGTAGACAGGTGTCTTGTGTGTAGTAGTCTTGTATGGCCTTGTCGGCCTTGGTATATGTATATTAATAAGTTGGATTTCTGGGTTATTATTCCCATAATCCTTTTTTCTCCTTAGTCGGTAATCAATTATGAATAGGTGTTGATAGTGTGATTAGCGGTATCCGGCGGGTGGGGTCAGGGTGCCCGTCGCGGCCCTCCGATTTGGGTCGTGACAATTGCCTTCATTATTATATATGTAGATGACATATTGATAATGGGAGACAATAAGACTCTCCTGCAGTAAGTCAATGAGTGGTTGTCCAGTACCTTCATGATGAAGGATTTAGGTGAAGTCTGCTACATTCTGGGAATTAGGATCTATAGAGATAGACCTAATAGATTGTTGGGGCTGTCACAATCAGTCTACATAGACAAAATGCTTAGACGTTTTTCTATGGAAAATTCCAAGAAAGGCGGTCTACCTATGGGATAAGGCATCAAGTTATCTAAGAAGGACAGTCCTTCTAATGCTATAGAACTTGAACGCATGAAGAGGATCCCATATGCTTCGGCTATAGGATCGATCATGTATGCCATGACCAGTATTAGGCCAGATGTGGCCTTTGCACTTAGTATGACTTGCAAATTCCAGCAGAATCCTAGGAAGAATACTGGAAAGTAGTCAAGAGTATTCTTAAGTATCTTAGACGAACTAAAGATTACTTCTTATTCTATGGTGGGGAAGAAAAGCTAGTTTCTACTGGGTACACTGATGCTAGCTTCCAGACGGATATTGATGACTTCAAATCTCAGTTTGGGTACATATTCATTTTCAATGATGGAGTAGTGAACTGGAAAAGTTCCAAACAAGCTACAATTGTTGATTCGACAACAAAAGCTGAGTATATTGATGGTAAAGAAGTTGTCGCGATTTCTGAGTTCCTGAAGGAACTAAGGGTAGTTCCGAGTGCCAGTTGTCCAATAACTATTTATTGTGACAACACTGGTGATTGCACATGCTAAGGAACCAAGATCAACAAACAGAAACAAGCATGTACCAAGGAAGTACCACATACTCGGGGAGATGGTGGAGACTGAAGAGATTAGATTAGATTAGATTAGACTATGTTTCCACAGACGATAAACCCATTCACTAAACCATTAATCTTAGTCAAGCATAATGGTCATTTTGAGAATATGGACATTAGATATGTTATAGATTGGCTCTAGGCCAAGTTGGAGATTGAAAGTATATGTATGTCCTAGAGACAATCTGTATTAGGACAAATGTACTTTATACACATTCATATTATTATTAATGGAGATTAATATTTTGGCATTTGCAATTATTGAATTATTAGTTGATTGTTTATAATATTCTATAATATGCATCCCTAGAGGTTATGTTGTTATTAATAATGTGAGATATTAATATTATAACGTAACTCTTAAAATAACCTCGACTATTGATCATCGAGAATGGGATATCGATGATATATGATAAGTCGACATGTGGTATGCATCACATCCTTAAAGGATGTAGTATGTCTTACCTGCTACGAGTAATGGCTACTCGTGATGGACACATGGATACTTTGGAAGTATTGGTATACCCTGCTGATATAATGTTTGTTATACTTGTCAAAAGTATGATCAGCGTGTGGGAGATAGAAGTCCTTAGACTTGAGGTCAATGCGCACCTTGTCTACAAAGTAATATACTTTGATCATGTCCTAAGCTCAAATGCCTTAAAGGTTGAGATACGGCTTGTATTGGGTACATTACGATGTGGATTAAAGGTGGTAGTTGAGACAAGATTATGATTCATTCCTCGAATATATATTCGAGAGAACACTCAGCTTCTCAGTGATATTAGGTTGACTAAGTCGATGGCCAATGCAATAGACATATTTAGAATATGGTCTAGTTTTCAACTAATATAGATGAGATACAATGATTAAGCCATTTGGATAGACACTTGACAAATCCTAAGCTTGATCGGGTGTGTCGTGAATGAAAGGATTTTATCTTACCACATAGAGGTTAAGTTTACTGGATTCGTGTAAACGTACTTCACATATTGAGTTCGTCTTGCGGCGCCGTCTAGGAGTTCTGCGTAGACCTTAATTTAATTAATGTCGATATGTGAAGACCTGTAGGGTCACACTATGTCGATTGTCTTTTCGATCTAAGGATGTATTGAGAGAGTATTAAATATTCGATTTAGAATCGAGATATTTAAAGGAATGATGATTTTTTTAATTAAGTCAAAATTGGATTTTAGATTTAATTAAGAATGTGCAGAAAATAAAATGAGATAGTGTACGGCCACGTCAGCGCCGCGACGCCCATACCATAGGGACGCGGTGCCATGACCTAATCTGTCTCGAATTTTAGGTCAGGCCCAAGGTCAAACCCTAATCCGGTTTGACCTAATTTTTCACCTATAAATACAGACATACACTTCATTATTCATTACACTTTATTTTCATATCATTATTCTAAGTCTTAGAGACTCAGAATCAAAACACTCTCTCGAACCTCTGCCGGATTTCCTAGCTTTCCAAAGGAGAAATACATTGAAGCTTGGAGCTTGCAATCGAAAGGGTATTCGCGTGTGCACCCACAGTTGATAAATATTCCAGATATTGTAAACATGTAAGTATCATTCAAATCTTATGTTTACGGTTTTAAATTACCCTATAGTCAAACAGTTCTACGTTTGTTGGGTTTGAAACAAGTTTTCAATATCCGCTGGGTACAACAACCCAACAAAACGGTACAGTATTGCAATAAAGCAAAATGAGATACTTTCTTAGATTTTTGTTTAATTTTGAAGTGAATAACTATTTCTCTTCTACTTTCATCTTCTTTAGCTTTCTAAAAATGCCCTAAAAACAACTCTCATCCCTTCTTTTGTTTTCACATTAACTAAATATGGTATCTATTCATACTATTATTTAAATACATATGTTTCATTGTTACAGTGTTTTTTAATCGGAAAATACTCAGAATTTTACTCTAGAATCAGGAAATAGAAATTCACATACTCGATAAAGAAAATAAGTGCATAAGATAACCAAACTCACTGAAATAATGAATTGTGTTAGCAAATGCTTATTGCCATTTCAAAAGTTTACACTTGACGAAGATAATTAACAAACGAAAAAGATTCGATATCTTTTTGACATGGATTGGAATTTGAAGTGTAGGAAGCCACTTAGTGACATTTGGACAAACACCAAACCTGTTTAAAAAAAAGAAATTTTAGCATACTAAACATTTATAAAAAATAATCCAAATCATCATATATTCAAAATAAGTTGAAAATAGAAGTGATTCTTACGGGAGATACCAAAAGCAACGTAGTATCCCTCTAATTCTTCTAAAATCCTTATGGTGTCTAACAGATGGATTGACTTTGCTAACATTCAATTTATAATTTTATACCATAAAAGCTTTACCTCTAAAATTGGAAAATTGAAAAGTCATAGGTTATGGGAGGTTTAATTTTGAAACGGTTATCTTGTAAAATAATTATTGAGGTATAATGAGATTTATTAAATAGGACAAAAAAGAAGATAGATGTAAATACAAAATTAAGAGAGTTAAAGGAGTGATATTTAAGTATTTTTTTAATATAGCACACAAATGGAAAAAAAATTGTTAAAAAAATAAAAATAAAAAAAGATAAATGTGTTTCTTGGCCAATGAGAGGTGTCACATTACCTTTTTTTTTCTAACTTTATATTATATATAAATTTATTTGTTCTATAGTTAAATTCATAGATTAAAAAGAGAGAAAATATCATAATATAATGGTGATTTACTTCGTTGCACGGTTATTTAAATTCTTACTTGCACAATATTGAGGCTTTGCATATTTCTGGAAGATGATTTTTATTTTTCTTTTGAGGTCTAATAATGGTGATTAAATTTTTCAATCCATGCGATCTGTTCAAAATTAAATTAAAACACACCACTAATGGTGATTAAATTATTCAGTCCATGTGATCCGTTCAAAATTAAATTAAAGCATATGACCTCACCAAGCCCCAATAAATTACACTAAACATCCCTAATAAAAAAAACTTCGTTATAAATACATCCCTAAATCAGTACATATGCTTGAAAATTATTTTTACTTTTACTTTATATAATAAATAAGATTTATTTGTCTATAATTAAGTTCATAATATAGATTAAAAAGAGAAAAAATATCATAATATAATGGTGATTTATTCATTGCACAGTTATTTTAATTCTTACTTGCAACTATTAGGCTTCGCATAGTTTCTTGAAGATGGTTTTTGTTTTTCTTTTGAGATGGTGATTAAATTAATCAAATCATGTGATCTGTTCAAAATTAAATTAAAGCATCCGAACCACACCAACAGCCAATTAATTACATAAATATCTTAGTTATAAAACACCCCCCCCCCCGAATCATTATAATATGCTTGAATCATAATTTTACTTTATACATAAAATGTATTTATTTTATAGATAAGTTCATGATATAGATTAAAAAGAGAAAAAATATCTATAATGATGATTACTTCATTGCACGATTATTTAAATCCTTACTTACACAATATTGAGGTTTCACATATTTTCTGAAAGAGTTTTAGTTTTTTCTTTTAAGGTCTAATAATGGTGATTGAATTATTCAATCCATGTGATCGATTCAAAATTAATTTAAGGCACACAATCACACAATAACATAGTGTCTTTTAAATTGTCTTAATTACCCAATAGAATATGATAGAATAGGATAGAATATTTATTCATAATTGTGTATATTGCGTATATAGTAGATGTATATTTAGTCATTAATTGTCGTATATTTAGTCATTAGTTACCATTATTCTAGCCTAGGATTATGCTTGTATTTTGAGTATATTTACTACCCCTTTGAAATGAAATAATCAAGGAATAATATTTCTTACATGATATCAGATTCTAGGAAAAGTTCTTAAACCCTAACTTTTTCTCTCTCTCACCGTCGCCTCCCTTTCTTGTGCGCCGCCGGCCACCACCTTCTCTTCCGACAGCCATGTCTGACTCGAAATCTAATTTTCACCTAGCCCTAGCTATCTCCAACATCAAATCTCATAGCTCCATCACTCTTAAGATGGAAAACGTCCATTATGCGACATGGGCAAAACTTTTTAAAATTCATTGTCACTCACACCGGGTTATCCATCACATAATTCCGTCGGAAAAAGGCAAGGAGAAGGTGCCGAAATCCGAGGATGAGAAGGTATTATGGTTGACCCTTGATGCGACGGTCCTCAAGTGGATCTACACCACAATTTCGAGTGACTTGCTGCATACTATTCTTGAGCCTGACTCCACGACTATGGAGTCTTGGGACACTTACGTGACATATTCCAAGGCAATAAGAACTCCCGGACCGTCACACTTGAGCAAGAATTCTCTACCACTGATATGGCGGATTTTCCCAATGCGCCGGCATATTGTCAACAACTCAAGGTTCTGTCAGACCAACTAAAGAACGTCGGGGCACCAGTAACTAACAATCGGCTCGTGTTACAAATGGTTTCCTGCCTCACCGACGCATATAGTGGAGTAGGTATGCTCATCCGCCAAAGCAACCCTCTTCCGCCATTTTACCAAGCCCGTTCTAAGCTCATACTAGAAGAAGCGGGTTTTTCCAAAAAGACAACCACAGTGTCGAATTTCTCCATGGTTGTCGCTCCGTCCGATGATAACCCTTCACAATTTGAAGATTTGCTGACACACCGTGGTCATAAGAAGCGAAATGGCAATAATGGAGGCAAAAACCGCGACAATGACCGCGGTGGTGGAAAAGGCAGTTGTAACTGCCGTGGAGGAGGCGGCGGCAATGGCGGCGGCTAGTAGCCACATGCCGGTCAGTGGCAACTGAGGGCTACATGGGGCAGTGGGCCGGCACCGTGGGCTTGGCAATGGCCTTAGGCCGTGCCTCCCTGCCCCTTCCCATCAACAAATTGGGCCAGGCCCAGTCCATGGTCATCGGTCCAGCAGCTAGCAGCCAAATAGTTTTGGGCCCAGCATACTTGGGCAACTGCTGAACCAGTGGTAGCAGGCCCACTCGGCAGTGGCGACCCCAACCGATATCGAGGCCGCGATGCACACTCTTGGACTTAATCCGCCTGACGCAAATTGATACATGGACACCGGTGCAACGTCTCATATGACGTCCTCACAAGGTAATCTCTCGTCCTATTTTAATTTGAACAATAATCGTGGTATAATTATCGGAAATGGTTATCCATTGGATGATTACTCTAATATTTTGTGGACGTTTTCTTTGTCTAAAAAGTCACAAGTTTTTTTCGCGTTCCTATCCTTTAGGGCTTTCATCCGCACTCAATTTAAATGGAATATCAAAACTATTCAATGTGATAATTGAGAGATAGTGGGCCATTTTGGAATTTTTGCAAAACTAATGGTTTGTCGTTTCGTCTCTCGTGTCCACATACCTCATCTCAAAATGGAAAAGCAGACAGAAATCTGAACCATTAACAACATTGTTCGAACATTACTTGCTCATGCCTCTATACCACCATCATTTTGGCATCATGCATTACAAATGACAACTTATCTCCTTAACATACTTCCGAGCAAACAATTAGACTATACATCCCCTCTCAAAACTCTATATCTAAGGGACCCATCTTACTCTCATCTACAGGTATTCGGGTGCTTAAGCTATCCTCTTTTTTCCTCTACTATCATCAATAAACTCCAACCTCGGTATACTTCGTGTGTGTTTTTGGGATATCCATCAAACCATCGTGGGTACAAATGTTACGACTTATCATCTAATAAAATAATCGTAAGTCGTCACATGGTCTTTGATGAATCAAATTTTCCCTTTGCCAAATTGCATGACTATGTGGCTCCTACCTATGAATTTCTTAATGATAGCATGCCCCCGTGACATTCCACCCTCCTTTAAATCAACGTTGTCCTCAACGTTGGATATGAAAAACTGGGATTGGAAGTTGATGAAGCCACCTCCAGGATCAAAGATGAAAATGTCTCTTTCACCATCATTCTTGTCCAATGTATTTATAGTAGATGCAACAACACTTGTGCTGAAGCTTGCAAATGAACTGAAGCTGTCTACTCCCTGTTTTAATTCATATAGCTTTCGGACAAAAATAGCTGCCTTGTTTTCACCCAAATCACTCGTCAAGAAAATTAATTTCCTAGGGAATTCCCACAACTACACTTTATATTTGACAAAGTAAGCACTTAGCATAGCCACATATCCAGTAGGAATAGAACAAAACAAATTGCAGCAGAATTACATTTCTCCTCTATGACAACTAGGTTAGTAAACTCAATGAGCTCAGGAAGTACAACATTTGTTTCCCGCTTCTCTAATGCAAAGAACTCCATAGGTGAAGCTATACTTGCACCTTCGTATGGGACAGAGTTATCCTTGTCAGTACCAAATATCAAAACTGTGAGAAAACTTTGAATATTGTACCTGCTCATCAAAGACTTCTCTGCATCACAGTCTCCATGGCCTTGCTTCAGCTTACCCTAAAGGTCTTTAGCAGTTTTCTTCCAGTGAGGAGCAAGCTTTTTGCAGTACCCACACCAAAGAGTGAAAAGCTCAACTATCCACATATCTTTTCTCTTAAGCACCTTGCTGACAAAATTTCGCAAGTTCAACTCTATTAATACACTAGGCTCATAGACTCTCAAAAGATCCTCCTGCTGCTTTTCCGCATACTCTATCCTTCAGCAGCGGCTTGATCTGTTGCAATGTGAATTCAATAATTAGTTTTGGATCACGTGCCCCTTGATAAGAAACTGGAGGTTTTCCATGTGAAAACACCTTCTTAACATTGTGATAAGTCAAGTTCATCATCTTAACACCAAAGATACTATTCAATGGGTCCATGAAATCAATAGCAACTATCTTATGGTCATCCTCAAAACTCAACGTGTGAAGAAATGTATATCAATTGGTCGTTCATTATCTATCTTTTGCACCCTTGCAAACCAGTTAGGAACTGAGTTGTAATTCCAAAGTGTATCCAATCCAAAGCAAAAAAGGTTAAAATGCATAATTATTTTAGGATGGACAAGAAATCTCTTCTTCTTCAATGCTCGAGTAAAATAACTATCAACAGTCTTTTCATAATTCTTACTGAAGCTAGCAATTCTCCTCCTAAAGCAGTCCTCATTATCTACCCCTACAACCAAGTTCCGTTCAATATAGATCATAATTTGCTTACCAACTTCAATAGTGGCAGTACGTTGATCTTTTGAAGGAGCATTAGAGTATTCTTCATTAACATATGTATCTTCATCATCATGCCCTTTTAGCTGGAGTTTCACCCTTGTCGATGTATCACACTTAGCAAACAATCTCACAGATGAAACATCTTCGTCAAGGCTACCACTTGTATATCCCTGGCAGGCATCAATGTGATTCCAATGGAAATAAGCATCCCAATGTTGTCTATAAAACGAGCATAATAATCTTCATCAATCAATAGAGGCTCAATGATGACATAAATGTCGTGTACATACGAGCGAAATGACATTTTCTCCTCTGTCTCCTCCTTCTTGAGCCTGACCCTAGCTACAACTTCTTTTAGACTCACCATGCTATGGTTGAAGTTTTTGTGAGCGATTACCAAAAACTGCTCAACTTCGCTAATCCTTCTAGCAAGGCTTGCTCAATCACACTATGGAATTTACTTCGTAGCTCCGATAACTTGGGTTCAGTTAAGAAATTCTCACAATTGAGTTCACTTTGAGATTTTGTAAGAACACCATCAATCAATGTCATTATAGTAGTAGAAAATTCAACTTTATTTCCATAACATTTATGAAGCACCTGGTCCTTATTGCAATTAAAAAATGCAAGGGATGTATTTGTAACTCCGACATTTCAGCACCTAGTATTGGCGTGGAGACTGGTAAATTAATTTCATCCTCACAAGGACATTTATCGACCATCTGGCCTCCATTGTTCTCTGAAGCTTTAGCATCTTCAACTTGGATTTCAGTTGGTGCTTCTCCATTCAATAGTGACTGCTTTTCATCTGCCATTTCAGCGTTGGCCTCAGGAATTTTGTCGAACACTTGATCCACAACATGAAGAGCAGCATTTGCACCTTGAATCTCTATTTCTATTTGGTCCTCTATTGAGTTTACTTCACTCTTATCTTCAATTCCCATCTGTCCGCATTCATCAAAATCAACATCATCTTCATTATCATCCCATTTCAAATTAGTCACATTGATTCCATACATTAAAAGAATTTGATCAAGCATTTGATATTCGTTATCTTCTAACTTCTCCTCTTCGGGTTTTCCAGATTTCAACTATGGTAGTGTTTCTTCTTTTTCCTCATTTCTTTTTACTGATTGAAGCTTATCTACTCCAGTTTCGTTCTGTTGAGAATTTTTATCGAACACTTGGGAGCCATTGTTTTTCAAAATTTTAGCATCCTCGAATTGAACTTCCAATGGTGCTTCATTGTTCAAATTGTAACTAGGTGTTTCTTATTTTTCATCATCTTCTTCTTCCAGCCCTACTTTCTCTGTGATGTCATTCTGAAGAGATGACGTTCCTATACTTCTTTGCTTAGACAAGTTCATGTGTTTGTGAAAATACCTCACACTCACTTTCTCAAAGTAATTGGGATGGTATTTATCAAAGAGGGTTATGTGACGGTGCATCTTGTTTCCTCTACCGCAAGAATGTTTTATGTATTTTCTGATACGGCCACGACAGGCACTGACGTATTCCATCTTCTTCCGGTTATTCCTTAATCTTGTTGATGTTATATGCTAATCTTTGTATGTCAATGTCACTGACACTATCGAACTATCACCCAACTGGATGAAATAGGAACCCCGATAGTTACCATCAAAATGACAACCATATGAAACCTGGTTAGAATAATACTCAAAGCCATAAGGATTGGAATTGAGATTTGGACTGTAATACTGATGAGGGTGAGATTGATGATAAGTGTATGAATCAGTATTGAGCTCGATCCCATAGGACTCTCGATAGAAATTGGGAACAACACTACCTTGAGCTTCGAACGGACAGAGTGAATCGTGTGAATGGACAATAGGTATAGTTGCGGTAGCCGATCAGGCCGAGTATCGTCGGCTCTGATACCATTTATAACGATATAATGAGCTCCGGTGAGTTCGAACAATGGAGAAAATAAAGAAAGAAGGAAGAAGATAGGAAGAGGGAGAGGGAGAAAGAGAGGTAGAGACAAAAATTAGATATTTTCGTTCAACATAGTACAATCACATTTGCTACTGAAATATAAAATAACTAACCCACTAAATGAGTTTATTAGCAATTCTAGAACCTAATGGACTATTATGTAAATAATTAAAATTTCTAACATCCCAAAACATGATAGCTACCAAAAATCATTGTTCGAGTCACTTTTGGGCTTTACCGACCTCTCCTTTTCCGATCGGTGTGTGACGGCGACGGTTGGAACTCGCCGTAGAAGATGGAGATGACGACGGCAGCGGCAACGGGAGAAGAAAGGAATGGCGAACGAGGGTGATAGCATAGGAGATGACGACGGTGGCATCACTCATTTTCCTTTATCCGATCTGACGGTGGCTAAACTCTCTTTAACTCTTATTTTGGTCAGTGAAAGAGCGAGCATTAATAAAAGAATTTCTTTCAAAAAACATTATATATGAGATGTTCCTTTCCTAGCTAAGCAACATTCATATATGAGATGTTCCCTCTACGGTACAGTTCCCAGTTCCCAGGCCAGTATGCTGAAAGTTTCTTCTTTTTATTTTTTGTGATAGCGATAAATCTCGAGGACAAATTCATGTGATTACGGGGTTGCCCCTACCCTTGTCTACTTAATCAATATCAAGATTTTGGTCTCGGATGAAGTTTGAACTTATGAAAATGCATCTAATCCACACATCACGTGATGCTCTTTTACCACTATCACGTGATGCTCTTTTACCACTGAACCAAAGTCTTAAAAACATGTTTACCCGAAGTTATGAAACAAAAATGTTCACTACATAAATTATTTCGTTGATGTAAGTCATATTTTCCAATATTGCAACTCCCTCTATTTCAATTTATCGGACTTGATTCAAAATAGAGTGTCAAACTAACTTATGTTCGGTGCCAATTCGGACAAAAACATTTTAAATTTTTTTGAAATAGAATTTACGTATTTAAAAACTACATCAATAGTATTTTAAGTCATAATCGTTAACAATTCAAAATATTTAGAAGGTAACAATTCAAAATATTTAGAAGGTATTTAAAAAATTATGGTCAAAGAAAATAGTTTTTAGAGCATCTTTGGGTGAGCTTATGGCTTTTGACTTATAAGTCAAAAGTCAGAAGTTAGAAATTCTAGTCTATGACTTTTAGCTTATTTTGGCCTAAAAAGCACTTTCATATTTTACTAAACACTACAAAAATGTTTAAAAGTCAATTTGACTTTAAAATATTTAAAATAAGTCAAACCAAACAGGCTCTTAATTATTCAAATAGTAACTAAGACAAATAAATTGAAACGGATGGAGTATGAGATTGTCCAAAAATGTCTTTCATTCGCATTTCATCGTAGAATCCAGTATTCATGAGACAAGTTATAATGCCTTTGTCCTTCAAAGTCGCATAGCAATTCATCCAAGATGGCAATGCACATAATTGATGAATTTCCATCGACACCTATTATACACCCTTAAATGGAAACTGCGCCACGGTTAGACATTAGAAGTCTTTCACCCTTTTAAAACATTGAGCTTTTCTTGAAAGAGACAACCCATGAGAGCAACAGTTTGAAGTTGAGCTTGTCACAAAGTAGACGAAATTTTTTTATTCATTCAAGACAGATCCCTGTGAAAACCCCAAGGCTACGTACAATAGACCCTTGTGGTGCGGCCCTTTCCCGGACCCGCACATAGCAGGAGCTTAGTGCACCAGACTGCTCTATTTTTTCATTTATTCAAGACTGATCCCTTGATATTAAAATAAACATGCTCCAGTATAGATAACATTTGCATTGATAACATGCTTAAACGAGGCCAATCCTAATATTCACATTCACCTTTAAGAGAAAAACTGTTCCGAAAATGTAGATAAGGTTCCAGATGTTGGGTTAAGCTATACTACTACACTCTGCATACTAGGACGATGAAAACAAGTTAGCCACCGGACTTCTGTTGTTTCTCCAAAGAGCTAGGGGCGACTTTATCAGCGTCACTTTCCTGAACACCCTTCTTTGGTCCAAATATCGACTCTTTGAGAGAATGTTCTGCTGACAGTATTGCGTTTTTAATCTGACATTTTAAAAGAAGAAACAGCACATCAGGAAGTGCTTATTGCAAAGCAAAATAATATGCAGCAAATGAAGCAAAGTCTTGAAAGGTTACTTGATAATAACTGACAGAAAAAGTGAGAACTTCAGTCTTACTATAGGAAATGACCATTTCTAATAGACAATGCTAGTATTTCCCAATGTAGCATCAACACAAAGTAATGCACAACCTGGAAAGGTCTTTTTCAATGTCCAAGAAAGTACAAAAGGCTGCCTTAAACAAACAAACCAACCAACCACATGACAACTAAGGATAATTAACTCTCATTGATGTCCAAAGATGACTGCACTAGCATAGGGAACGAGACTCGACACAACAGTGTTAATTACCCAAAACTGTAAAAGCATGGGATTATTGGAAAGGATATGGATAGTTTAACAGGGCATGAGGAATATTACTAGCACTTGTACGGGATATTGGTGACATATACATTAAACTGCAACCTACCAAACCCTCAAGTCCTTGATGAAACCATTGGCTATATAATTAAGAAGTCTGTTACAAGACTTCTCCATTCTACTAGTAAACCGCCGAGCTAGTTTAAGCAAAACAGAAACATGATTTTTTTTTGGGTTTTATAAGAACTGATAAGGAAAATTGCAAACCTTGAAAATGAGTGAAAAAATATGAAGTTGACCATGTGTAGTCAACTATAATAATCAGGAGTTTTATAGCTCCAACGGTCAAACACAAAGTTTGGCAGCAAGTCTGCCACAAACATTTCATACACGTATGTGAAGAGAGGCCAGCTAGTTTCTCGTAAACAAGACAAAAAGGAAAAACAAGTTGGGCTTAGTCTTTACTGCTTCTTCCAAACATACAATTTCCAAAAGAGCATGCGAGTACACCAAGAGCTACTACCCAGCACAGACTAAAAGTCACTTTATCAGAAATAGACTTCCAATTGCAAAGCTCCACTTCTCCCAACAGGGTTCCATGCATCTGTGCATAACTGACTCGGGGTATGGTACTGAGTAGTGGGTACAAGTGCATATGGTTTTTGGAGATGGATAGGGAACAACTCCATCAAAACAAAAATGAAAGGTTAAGATAATATGGAATGATAAAGGATCCGAGTAATAAGCCATATCCTATAAAGGATTTTGAGCAATTGCTGGTTCAGTTCTGTTAAAAGTATAATTCAATTTTCTAAACTGAAAATCCATTAAAGTACCTAGAATATCTACATTTGGACAAAATAAGATAGATATAGTACGGTATTTTCTCAACTGAAAATGTCAATATTTTCATCCCAAAGAAAAAAAGGAAGGTGCAATCCTCAAGCTACTTATAGTGACCTCAGTCCAGAGTAGTCAAAAGCGAAAAGCGCCAAAATCTGTTGGAACTTTAAGTGCAAGTGCAATTGAAGTGCGGACTTTAGTGAAGAAAAGAGCTAATGAAGAAACAACAAAAATAGACATGTAATGCAAGAAAATGTAACTACAAATTCAAAAAGTAATTACTAGAATAAAAAATCTTTAATTAAGCTAGATATATGATGTGCGCTAAAGTCTAAAGACAAAATCTATCGGTGTAGGTGCATACGCCTTCACACTTTGACTCCTATACTAAAGCATCAATTTACCAAGGTGACTTCAGCGGCCATTTTCTTGAGCTCTCTTAGAAATAGTCAAAACAGGAACAGAGCAACAGCATTTCTGGATCTCCTGCTTATAGTAGTAGCAGTAGTAATAGGCATTGAACCAAGTGTACGAGGACATTATTACTGCTGTGTGCCACCGGCGTAAGTGAATCAGCCGATCTGTTTTTTGGTGAAACCCAGAAGCAGAACTTTGTTATAAAGGAATAAAGAGGAAAATTCTTTTGATCCACTTTTAGCCAGCATATCCAGCCGTCGGATCTCGGCGATTGATTCTTCGACTTCACCGGAGCTTCGCTGACAACTTTTCTTTTTCCGGCGGTCTCTTTTTTTTTTCTACTCTTGCTCTGTTTTTGCAGGTACCACCAAATCTGCCACGACATCCGGCAACGAACAGTGCAGGAAACAGTGATTTTAGGCAGTGAACATTGTTTTCCAGCATGTGAACAGGTTCTATCAACTTGTACCTCCAGTTGGCTGTACTCAATATTTGTTCTTATCCGTGTAGTTAAATTTTCGCATGTTGCGTTTTATTGAATCTTGACTTTACATTCTTTTTTTCATTCTAGTTGCCTTTTGTTTTATCATTCGGGTCTGTAGTATCTGACTTACCTTTATATTCTTGCTAACTTGTACTATTGGTTCCCGTGTGTATTAGCGTTAACCTTTGACAAGTATTTTTTGTTTTTTTTTTTTTGCTCTAGTGGCTTTGGTGAATGATGGTAGACTAGGGTCATGTTCTCGGTCGGGGACAGGGGCGAGGGTTAGGGGGGTAAGTGGGGTAAGGGAGATGCTAGGCTGAGAATACGGTCTTGGAACATTGGGACTTTAACGGGAAAGTCCATAGAGCTAGTTAAGATTCTTATGAAGAGGAGAATTAATATAGCATGTGTCCAGGAGACCAAATGGGTAGAACCTAAGGCTAAGGATGTGGACGAGTATAACTTATAGTTCTCGGGCAGGTCGAGGTATAGGAATGGGGTAGGCATTTTGGTAGACATCAAGCTAAGGGATCAGGAGGGTCAATGACAGGATGATGGCGATTAAGTTGGTAGTTGGAGGGTCCTATGAACATTATTAGTGCTTACGCGACGCAGGCGGGCATAGACGAGAAAAAGAGGCAATTTTGGGAAGATTTGGACGAAGTGGTGGGAGATATACCACCCACTGAGAAGTTATTTGTAGGAGGAAATTTCAATGGACATATCGGGTCACTCCCGAGGGTTACGATGACATGCATGGAGGCTTTGACCTTGGGGACAGGAACGGGGGAGGCGTCTCACTTTTGGAGTTCGCTAGAGCTTTTGGGATAGTGATAGCCAATTCGAGGTTCCTGAAGAAGGAGGAGCACTTGGTGACTTTCCGTAGCTCGTTGGCTAAGACTCAGATAGACTTTTTGCTCCTTAGGAAGGTTGATAACGGTCTTTATAAAGACTGCAAGGTCATTCCGAGAGAAAATCTTACAACACGACATAAGCTTTTTGTGATGAATTTGGAGATTAAGATGAAGAAGAAGAGGAGGGTTGTGGATGACAGGTTAAGAATCAAATGGGGAGTTTGACCATGGCTAGTGCAAAGGAGATGGGGAGAGGCTGATGGCTGAGCGGGCTTGGGGGATGCGACTGCTATGTGGGACAAAACGGTCAGTTGCATTCAGAAGGTAGCTAGAGAAGTGCTAGGGGTGTCGCGGGGTAGCCGTGGTGGGCATCGAGTAGATTGGTGGTGGAATGGTAAAGTTCAAGAGAAGGTGGAAGCGAAGAAAGCGACGTATGCGAAATTGATAGAAAGCAAGGATGATGTGAAGAAGTGAACGAACAGGAAATTGTATAATATGGCGAGTAAGGAGGCAAAGCTAGCGAAAACGGCGGCGAAAAAGGCGGCGAAAACGGCGGCTTTTGAACACCTGTATGTGGAATTAGAGAAAAAAAAACAGGGAGAAGAAGTTATACAGACTAGCCAAGGCGAGTGAGAGGAGGGCCAATGACTTGGATCTGTGAGGTGCATCAAGGATGAGGACGGCAAAGTACTGGTAGAGGACGCGCATATTAGGCGTACAATGATTCCTTTGTACAAGAACAATGATTCCTTTGTACAAGAACAATGATTCCTTTGTACAAGAACAAAGGTGATATCCAGAGTTGCAACAACTATAAGGGTATCAAGCTGCTAAGCCACACTATGAAAGTTTGAGAAAGGATCATGGAGATGAGGGTGAAAAGAGGCGTGTCTATTTCCGAGAACCAATTTGGATTCATGCCAAGGAGCTCGACTACAGAAGTCATTCATCTTATTAGAAGGTTGGTGGAGCAGTATAGGGAGAGAAAGAGAGACTTACATATGATTTTCATCGACCTCGAGAAGGCATACGACAAAGTCCTTAGAGAGGTTCTATGGAGATGTTTGGAGGTTAGAGGTGTATCTGTGGCCGTACACTAGGGCGATCAAGGATATATATGATGGAGCCAATACCAATGTACGGACAGTAGGAAGAGACTCGGAGCACTTCCCAGTGATGATGGGGCTGCACCAGGGATCAGCTCTTAGCCCATTCTTATTTGTCTTGGTGATAGATGAACTAACGCGACAAATTCAACGGGAAGTGTCATGGTGTATGTTATTCGCAAACGACATAGTCCTGATTGATGAAACTCGCAGCGGAGTGAACGCTAAGCTGGAGGTTTGGAGACAGACTCTAGAGTTTAAAGGGTTCGAGTTGAGTAGGACCAAGACAGAATACTTGGAGTACAAGTTCAATAACAGGAGCGACCTTGAGACATGCGTGGAGGAGAGGCTTGGTACTCAGGTCATTCCAAAGAATGAAAGCTTCAAGTACTTCGGGTCTATTATCCAAGGGGGAGAGATTGATGACGATGTCACACATCGTATTGGGGCAGGGTGGATGAAATGGAGGCTCGCATCTGGAGTCTTGTGCGATAAAAAGGTGCCACCAAAACTTAAAGGCAAGTTCTATAGGGTGGTGGTTAGATCGACTATGTTGTATGGGGCGGAGTGTTGGCCGTTCCCAAAAGATGAAAGTTGCAGAGATGAAGATGCTAAGATGGATGTGTGGGCATACAAGGGGGGATAGAATTAGAAATGATATCCGGGACAGGTTGGGAGTGGCCTCGGTGGAGGATAAGATGTGGGAAGCGAGATTGAGATGGTTCGGGCACGTACAGAGGAGAGACACAAGTGCCTCAGTACGGAGGTGTGAGAGCTTGGCTATGGACGGGTTCAAGAGGGGTAGAGGTAGGCCGAAAAAGTAATAGAGAGAGGTGATTAGACGGGATATGGCGCAGGTGCAACTCATCGAGGACATAACCTTACATAAGGGGTTATAGAGGACACGGATTAGGGTAGAAGGGTAGAAGGGTAGTAAGTAGTCCAGCGTAGTCCTACCTACGCTTACAAACGGGTAGTTGTAGTGTTATTATTGTAGGCTCACTTAGCCTATCATACTAGTCGGCACAGTATTATTTTATAGTCCCCTGTCGCTTGATTTATGTTGCTATGTGTTCTCTAGTGTACTTTGTTTGTCTTATTTACCTGCATTAGTTATTGCTTCTTTTTCAGAATGCGCTATTATGGCTTATTCGCTTTGTTGATCTTACTTTGATTGTGCTTTGTCTGGAGCCGAAGGTCTCTCGAAAACAGTCGCTCTACCTGCCAAGGTAGAGGTAAGGTTTGCGTACACTCTACCCTCCCCAGACCCCACGTTGTGGGATTTCACTGGGTATGTTGTTGACGCGTACAACTAGGGTTTCACTGAGCATTACGGATAAGGCGTCCTTTAGCGAGCCTTTAACAACAATGCCTCAGTCAAATTGTTCTTCCCCATTCTCAAATTTGTCAGAGATTATTTCAATTGCATCCTCTTACATCCTAAGATCATATTGAAGCAGCCCTTTTCCCTGAACCCGACTGGTGGTACTGATTAGCTGGAACTAAGTTTTAGCCATTGTTGGAGTCCCGCACCGGTAGAGATAATGGGCACTCCATCTCCTTATATGATCTTAAACAATCCTTCCCCATTAGCTAGCTTTTGGAATTCAGTTAGGCCCAAAATCCATTTTTTAACCTAGTATCAAAGCCTGGGCCATCATAGTTCATTATTCTCGTTGTTGGGCCCCCCATCTTATATCGCCCGCGCTTTAATGTCCAATCCTGGGCGTGCAGGGTGTTGGAGTCCCACATTGGTGGGATAATGGGCACTTGCTCTCCTTATATGATCTTGGGCAATCATTCCCTCGTGAGCTAGCTTTCGAGAAGGTCAAAATGCCATTCAAGTGCCTTGTGATACAAAATTTGATCCCTCCAGCTACGGTTCGAGTACTTTTGAAAAAGAGGATTTTGGGGAAGCCTTGGTAGACACAGAAACAGCGGGCCAAGAGTATCGGACTAACCTCAACAACACCATTTGACAATTTATTCCAGGCAGGTTTCTTAGCAGAACTACTACTACTACCCCATTTCCATTATCGGAGTTCTCATGATGTGTTTCTGCAACAGAATCCTCCGACGAAAACGTATAGGTATTTCCAGCTATGGTAGACGCCACAACTTTAGAAGACGATCGATCAGAAGAGGAGCTAATGATTTGCTCCAACGACGTAAGAGACAGAAGGAGAAGAGGATGTTGCCGCAATCAGAGATTCTAATTCGCCGCCAGAACGATCTGAGTCCATGGCAAGGACCCGTCATATTCCGCCAAAAATTGTCGGGGATGCCTAGAGCGGCTGCACCAGAGTCGGTGTTAGTATTCCAGAGTGAATAAAAAGCCAAAGTCGATGTTGGGTTAGTAGTTGTAGCTATTAAACCTTGGGTTTGGCCAGAAAGAAAAAGAAACTTCAAATTTTATATATCAAGGCCTCCAAATTAGGGTTTCAGATCATTCTCTATACTTCAAAAATCGAACAATTATTCCCTTAAAAAAAACCTAACAAACATTAAATCGTTCAAAATTATCTACAGAAAATACTGATAGAGTTAAACAAAAAGATAAATTAATCAACCAATAAAAAATTGAAAATAACTTATATTAGCAGGAAACTAAGATTTGTTTTTATCAAATATTGAATATCGATCAAATCCTGAAGCACCAAAGCGGCGTAGAGGTTTTGGAGCTCCTCTTCTTCAACAAGCAACACCGGGGCATCTTGGCTCCTATACTAAAGCATCAATTTAGCGAGGTGAAGCGCACAACCTGGGTTTCTCCAAGTGTTAAGGATTAAGCTTCCTTTAGCGAGCCTTTAACAACACTGCCACAGTCAAATTGCACATCCAGGTTCTCAAATTTGTCAAATTCATTTCAATTGCATGTAGTCCTCTTACATCCTAAGACTATGTGTAACAGCCCGAGTTGTGGAATTGATTAGCTGGAATCAATTTTAGCCATTGTTGGAGTTTCACATGGTGGGATAATGGGCACTTAGCCTCTTCATATGATCTTGGGCAATCCTCCCTCATGAGCTAGTTTTTTGGATTGAGTTAGGCCAAAAATCCATTTCTTTAACATGGTATCAAAGCCTGGGCAGTACTAGGCGCACGAGGGTGTTTGAGTCCCACATTGACAGGATAATGAGCACTTGTTCTCCTTATATGATCTTGGGCAATCCTTCCCTCATGCGCTAGCTTTTGAGAAGGTGAAAATGTCATTTCTGTGCCCTGTGATAAAGAAATTGATCCCTCCGACAAAGCATCGAGTAAATCAAAAGAAAAGGATTTAAGGGAAGCCTTGGTAGACTCAAAAAGAGCGGGCCTAGAGACAATACCCATTATCAAACTAACCTCAACAGCACCATTTGACAATTTATTCCACGCATGTTTCTTAGTAGCATTGCTACTACTGCCCCCATTGCCATTATCGGAGTTCTCAAGCTGTGTTTCTGCAACAGAATCCTCCCACGAAAATAAAGAGGTACTTCAAGCTGCCATTTCCATAGACACCACAACTTTAGAAGACGATCAGTCAGAAACAGAGTTAATGATTTACTCCAACGACTTAGGAGAAAGAAGGGGAGAAGAGGATGTTGCCGCAATCAGAGATTTTTATTCACCATCGCGATCGATCTGAGTTCACGGCAAGGAACCGCCACGTGCCCCTAAAGATCACAAGGGTTTCCTAGAGAGGTTGCACCGGAGTCGATGTTAGTATTTAGGAGTGAATGAAGAGCCGAAGTTGGCGTGGGTTAGTAGTTATAGCCATTAAAACTAGGGTATGGTTCTAAAAAAAAGGAAATTTCAAAATTTTATATATCATGCACTCCGTATTAGGGTTACGAATAAGTCTCTATACTTCAAAAATCAATCGATTATTCCCTAAAAAAACATTCAATCGATCAAAATTTTCTACCAAAAAGAGTGATAAGAGTTCAACAAAAAAGATAAAAAATGATCAAGCAATAAAATTCGAAAATAACTTATATATAGCAGCAAACTAAGGGTTTTCTCAAAGACGAAATATTGATGGATCACTTAAAGGATTCAATCGGGTTTAGCACCGAAGCGGTGCAAAGGTTTTGGAGCTCCTTTTCTTCAACAACCAACACCTTCGCACCTTGACTCTTATACTAAAGTATCAATTTAGCGAGGTGAAACGCACAACCTGGGTTTTAACGAGCATTAGGTATTAAGCATCCTTTAGCAAGACTTTAACAACAGAGTCTCAATCAAATTGCACGTATGGGTTCTCAAATTTGACAAATTCATTTCAACTTCATGCAATCCTCTTACATCCTAACACCATAGTTGGATCCCCATCTTATATTGTCCATGCTCCAAATGTAGAGTCCTGGGTGTGCATGGGTGTTGGTGTCCCACATCGGTGGGATAATGGGCACTTGGTCTCTTTAGATGATCTTACGCAATTCTCTCCTCATAAGTTAGATTTTGAGTAGGTGGAAATGCCATATGATATAGAATTTGTTCCCTCCAGCAAAGCTTTAAGGAAATCAGAAGAAGAGGATTTTGAGGAAGCCTTGGTAGACTAAGAAAGAGGGGCCAAGAGACGTCACCCATTATCGGACTGACCTCAACAATACCATTTGACGGTTTATTCCATGCAGGTTTCTTCGAAGCATTGCTACTACTGCTCCCATTTCCATTATCGCAGTTCTCAAGTTGTGCTTCTGCAACAGAATCCCCCGACGAAACTGAGGAGGTACTTCCAGTAGCCCCCTCGGGCATGCTCTTTGTACAAGCAAGCAAAGAGCTAGTGAAGGACGAAATGGAATATTGTATGTAGTGTTGAATCCAATTTGAAGATCTTTTGAACAAGAGAGGAACGAGTGACCACAAGCTCCGCTTAAGCGCTCGAAATGCAGTTAGCTTCAAACTTTCCGGATGTGGCTTTATCAACGGCGCCACAAGCAGCAACTAAACATGCAAATCAAATGACGATGAACAACAAGAAGAAGGAAATAAAGACCCAGAAGACCTAGAGCAAGGTCAAGAAGTTATCTCATTAGACGGATGGCTACCTATCACGATCATTCACATAAATTTCAGTGAACTATTGAAGTTATCAGTGTGATTGATCAGACAAGTACCAAGGGCTTTCGATAGACTTCTTTCATTTTCGAATTAACTTAGTTGTCGTAGACGCTGCAACTTTAGAAGGTGACCGATCAGAAGAGGAGTTAATGATTTGCTCCAATGATGTAGGAGAAAGAGGAGAACATATGTTGCCGCAATCAAAGATTCTGATTCGCCGTCGCGAATGAACTCAATCCACTATAAGGAACCGCCACATGGCGCCAAAGATCACCGACGGCTAATGGAGAGGTTTGGAGCGGCCAACGGTCTTTGGCCGTAGTCAGTGTTAGTATTTCAGAGTGAATGAAGAGCCGAAATCGGCATCGGGTTGGTAGTTGTAGCCATTAAAATTAGGGTTTGGTTCTAAGAAAAGTCAAAATTATGTATCGCGCCCTCCGAATTAGGGTTTCGAATCAGTCTCTATACTTCAAAAATTGATCAATTATTCCCTAAACAAACATCCATCGATCAGATAAACATTTTCTACATAAAAGAGTGATAAGAGTTAAACAAAAAGATAAAAATTAATCAAGCAATAAAAATTGAAAATAACTTATATTAGCAGTAAACTAAGGGTTTTTTCAAAGACTGAATATCGATGGATCACTCAAAGGATCCGATCGAGCTTAGCACCAGAGCAGCGCAGAGGTTTTGGAGCTTCTATTCTTCAACAACCAACACCTTGACTCCTAAAATAAAAAGCATCAATTTAGCGAGGTGAAATGCACAACCTAGGTTTCATCGAGTGTTAGGGCTTAAGCGTCCTTTAGCAAATTTTTAACAGCACTGCCTCAGTCAATTGTTTGTCCAGGTTCTCAAATTTGTCAAATTCATTCCAATTGCATGCAGTCCTCTTAAATCCTAAGACCATATTTGTTTAAGCATCAATTTTCCCCGTGTTGTGGTATTGATTAGCTGGAATTAAGTTTTAGCCACATTAGTACGTTCCTTTAGGTCTTTTGCTTTCTAGGAGTTCTTTAGCCATGTCAGAAATTTACATGGTAGTAGAAAATATTAGATTAACTTGCATACCTCTTGGACAAATAAGTTTAAATAGAACGACATGACCAGTTAAGATTCATATATCCACCCCCACTTGCTTAGGATTGACGGGCTGTTGATGTTTTAATCTTGAATTTTACATTTCACGATCAACTACTCAGACACACAAAATAACGAACTAAGAACCAAAAAGGTAAAATTCAAGATTAAAACATCAACATACTATTAAAGGAAAAATTCAAGGACTAATTAGAAAAAAATTACCGGGTCGAGAATATTGGGTTCAGGGCCATAATCAGCAGTGAGAAGGAAATAAGAAGCAGTGAGAGTAGCCACCATTGTTGTCCTTCTTACGAGCTTATCAATTCTGGGGTCCATCTTTTCTTCGATAATTCTGAGCGAAAGTATTGGGGGTAGAAAAGAGAAGAAAATGAAAGTACTGGAAGGTATTGGAAGAGTTTAGAAAGTATTTGGGGTATTACGGAATGCTCCTTTATACTTCTTGAAATGTCTCTGATGCCCCAAACAAATTGCCATTTTGCATTTTTCACTTGAAGAAAGGAAAACCAGAAATTACTAATGCGGAAAGATCCCATATACTTTCTGAAATATCTATTGGACTCCATGCAAATTTCCTTTTAATTTTATGCCCAAAATACTTCCTACTACTACTTGCTATAAAGCAGATAGCTCGGTGGTATGGTAAAAAGTTATTGGCATTAGGTGTTTGCACTACTAGTTTGTTTGGTCAAGTTTTTGGGAGGTATAAAAAAAAAATTAAGAAATACTTATTTTTTCAAAATGAGATATTTGATCAAACTTTTGAGAGAAACTAAGTAAAGTAGCACCATTTCGAATCCACACTGGAGTGCCTCTACCTTGCGGCAGAGAGCTTTTAGAACTCACAGGCTAGGAGCCTGGGGCCGGAAAGCGACTCTGGAGAAGTTTTTAAAAAGCTTAAAAAGATAATTTTTCCAAAAGCACTTTTTGAAAAGAATTTTTCAAAAAACACACTTAAAAGTAAGGCTGGCCAGTGGGCCGGGATGGCCCGACCCGACACCGCCCCGACCCCGAGTAAAAAAAAAAAAAGATAGCGGGACTCGAACCGGGACGGGACAATGTCTCGTCTCGACCCATCCCGAGCCCGCCCCAGGGCCGCCAAACCCGACCCCGCCCCGATCCCGCCCGAAAGTCCCCCCTTTACAAATATAACCGTTGCACCAACGACCATTTTAGATTTTGGCCGTTGGGCAACGGCCATTTTTGGCCTCCTCCTCCCACTACCCCCTTAATATTTATTTTTAACTCATAAGTTATTATATTTACACTTTAACCCAATTTTTCAACTATAGATAACTCATTTTCTCTTCATCTTTCTCACAAATCTTCCTACAATCTCTCTAATCTCTCAATATATCTCTCTACAAGTCTACATTGTTTACTAAATATTTAATTTTATTTATTCATTTGGGAATTGGGAGTGAAGTTGGCAACTAGCTTGGGGATCTTCCATCGAGCAAAGTTTAAATTTTCAACTTCTCGATTACACGTCGACGTTACGTCGGTGTTTGGTACATTCGTTCCTTCATTAAATTATTATTGTCTGTTTATTATTTTATTTAGCGCACTTAATTTTATTATCTTTAATTATTTATTATCATAATTAAAATGGAAGGATTAAGAGGTATGTTTAAGGGTAAGGGTGTTTCTTCTAGTAGGGGCAACCAGGGCAAGGGTACTTCTTCTAGTCATCATATTCCTACACATGATGATTTTGTTGATACTCAACATTTTCCTACAATACCATTAGATTTAGACGATGAGCTATTTTCTGGACTCAAGAAGACTTTAATTTAGACGATGATCTAGATTATACACCCACTAATGTTGATGACAACACACCCACTAGTGCACTTCAACTGAAATGCCTCCTATTGCCCCTAGCATGAGACGAGGTCCAGCAAAACGACCATTAAAATCAGATGCATGGATATTTTTTTATAGGGACGTAGAGAATCAAGTAGCTAGATGTAAAATTTGTAAAAATGTTTTAAAATTTAAAACTGGAAAAGGTCATGGTGGGACGAGGGGTTTAATTAGACACGTAGTAAGTGCTCATCCAGCTAGGTATGCCCAATATCAGGCTTCAAAATCGGGTGCGCAAACACCCGCTCCATCGGGACAATGTTCACATACTGATATTGTCCCGGACCAAGTACAGGATCAAATTAACCCTATGACGGAGGGAATTGTAGGCCCTAAATACAATAAACATAGAGATAGGGAAGCAATATCAAAATTAGTTGCTGTGGAGGGTTTGCCTTTTTCATTTTCTTCATCTCCCGGTTTTATTCATTACGTTAGAGATATATATAATCCTGCTTTTAACGATTTTCCTAGATTAACTGTTAAGAGAGATGTATTTAAATTCGCACATGAATATCAATAATATTTACGTTATTCATTATATCATTTTAATGGCAAAGTATCTATCACGTCTGATATAGGTCGTAGTACTAACGGAAATGATTATTTAACGGTAACTTGTCATCGGATAGATTATAAATGATCTATGCAAAAGCGTATCTTAGCGTATAGATATATAGATGATTGACACACTTGTACTTTTATTGCAGAAAATATTTATCAAATGTGTCATTATTACGGAATAACCGATAAAATTATGACTATTACATTAGATAACGCTTCTTCTAACAATTACGCTATTACAATTTTAAAAAATAGTTTAACTCCATCTTTTCCAGATCATTTTCATATAAAATGTGTGTGTCATATATATAACTTAATTGTAAATGATGGTCTATCACTTTATGAAGACATTCTTAGTAAAATACAATTTGCTATAAACTTTATTTTTAAAAGTAATAAAGTACAACGAAGAAAAGAATATAAAAAAACTTGTCACGATTGTGGACTACCTTATAGAAAAATTCCACAAGAAGTATCCACTAGGTGGAATTCTTTATACGAGCAACTACTTGTTGCTTATGACTATAGAAAACCTATAACTTTATTTTTTAACTCTCATAATCAAAATTCAGCTGATATGATTGTAGATAGTGATTGGGTAAAAATTTCCGAACTTATTGTATTTTTAGAGAAATTTTTTCAAGCAATAAAAGAATTTTCCGGTATATATTATTCTACTATTTCAACTATGTTGTTTTATATAACTCTAATATTTTTATTACTTAGTGAATATATGGAAAAACCAGATAATATGGCAGCTATTAAAAAATGTTTATCAAAATAAAAAAATATTTTATTCATATTCCCACTATTTATATTATTGGTGATGTATTAAATCCGACTATTAAAATAGACGGTACTAAATCACTTATTGAAACTATTTACGATTGTATAGAAGTACTACCACCTCCAAGTCCAAAAAATCTAAATCACCCACCACCTATTGAACAAACTAAAGAAGAAGTGTTGTCTAGCATAGAAGACCAATGCAAAAAAATATATAGGTTTTACCAACAAGAAAATGCTAGTAACTTACCGGCTTCCATACCATCTTCTTCATCTTCAACACAACCTCACAAAAGACATGCTGTTTCTGCGGCTAGTATTGAAAGCCTCAGAAATAGAATGTGCGGTCGTACCTCTACTACTAACCAAATTAGATAGTTGAATATTTTTGTTTTGCAGGGTTCTGTACCGTACCAAGAAGTTATCAATGAAGATGGACATCAAGACTTGTTGAAATACTAGAGGGGAAATGAGAAGACCTTTCCGACACTTTCATTGATGGCCCGAGATGTTTTGAACATTCAAGCGTCATCAACTGTGTCTGAAAGCGCTTTTTCTGCCGGCAGATATCAAATAGGAGACCACAGACACTCATTAGCCGGAGACAGCTTGGAAATTGCAGTATTATTCAGAGATTGGATACGAGCGGAGCGGAGAAGGTGCGGTCAACCGGAGATCAACGAAGAAGAAGACGAAAACTACAACGAAATCTTATCCGAAGGTGGTGGAAGCGACGTGGATCAATTTGACCAACAAATACCAATTCCAACCGAAGAACCACAGGAAATTATCAAGCAATTAGAACATGTTTTTTTGAGAATGTAATTTTTTTAATTGCAATTTTATTATGTAATTTGCAACTTTTGGACAACACCACAAAGTTGCAATTTAGACAATTGTATTTGTATTACAAAAATATAATATGTCTATTAAATAATATAAGAGGCACAAAAACATCCTTGAGATGTTTTTATTACACTATCTTGTCTTGTGTATTGAGTTTTTTTTATACATATGTTATTAAAAAAAATAAAGGAAAACCCGCCGGAACCCACCCCGATCCCGACCCCGCCCCGATTCCGACGGGATCGGGATCGGGACGGGACGGGATTGGAGCAAGTCCCGCCAGACCCGACCCGCCCCCTTCTCCCGTCCCGCCCCTACCCCGACCCCGCCAGACCCGAGCCCGGCGCACTGGCCATCCCTACTTAAAAGCATCTTTTAAAAGCTTGGACAAACACTAATTATTTTTCCAAAGTGTTTTTAAAATTAATTGGTCAAACACTAATGGTTTCTCACTAAAAGTACGTTTTTTAAAAGACTTTTGATTAAAATACTTTTCAAAATTAGCTTATTTTAAAAGATTGGCTAAGCAGACTACAAAACATATAAATTTATTATGGTTAGTGATTTAATAAGGCAAAATTATATATTAATTAATCGTGATTAAATAAGAAAAAAATATATATATATATATAATGTAAACACATGTAATACATCTATTATTTAGTGTGAACATCAAGAGTGTGAATAAATTCTATTGGGGTGGTATAGAGGTGTTTATGAAGAGTTAAAAGCTAAATCAAATTAAACATGTAAGGTTGCTGAATATATTTGAAAAAAGAAAAGTTTACTACGCTATATAAACAAACCAAACAAAATTAAATTGAATTGTTTCGATTTTCGTCTGTTTTTTCAGTTTCGTAATTTTTCGTATGTTAACATATGTTTAGTAAAACTAGAACAAATTGATGTATGTATGATCTATTGAAACATTCACATTTGAAGTATGATAACTATTTGTTTTATAGATTAAACAAATGTGATGATTGAAACAATAAACAAAAGACTCCAAAAGAACTTCATTATACCAGAATACAAACTAATGATAAAACAAAATTTGTTACACATTTTTATCATATAGAGCTTAATTCATATTTTACTCTCCCAAAAAAAACTAAGTTCGGTGTACTAACCCGGAGAAAGGCTGAACAATAAGGATCTATTATACGCAGTTTTACCCTACATTTCTGCAAGAGACTGTTTTTCCGACTCGTACCCATGACCTCTTGGTCACATGGCAACAACTTTACCAATTACGTCAAGGCTCCCCTTCTCTCCCAACTTGAACGAAATTAAAATTTATTTTACTCACTTATTTGTTACAAGCTTCCTTTTACACTCTTCATCTATCATTCTTTGCACTGTAATTCTTTTTGTACTATCAGTCTATAAAAAGTAAACTCAAACTTATATAGTGTGTATCTTCTTAACATGTTTGCAAGCTCGACAAGAAATAAAAAAATTAAGGCAAGAAATTTGATTACATTGTTAAGAGTCTCACATCGGAAATGGACTGGGAACATAGACTCCTTATATGGACTTAGACAATACTCACCCTACAAGCTAGCTTTTGGGGTTGAGTTAGACCCAATATCCATTCTTTATATGGTATCAGAGCCAGACTCATTCCAATTCTTTGTTCGTCGATGTTGGGCCCCCAAATTATATTGTTCACGCTCCAATTAACGAGGTCTAGGCGCGCGAGGGAGTGTTAAGAGTCCCACATTGAAAATGGAATGGAAACATGGACTTCTTATATGGACTTCGACAATCCTCACCCTATAAGCTAACTTTTGGGGTTGAGTTATGCTCAATATTCATTCTTTACCTACATGAATAAGAGGGTTTGTCTATTGATCACAAAAAGAAAAGGAAAAAACTTTATTTACTGATCAGAAACATACAAACAACTTGGATTTTGTAAATCAATTGATCAATGATCCATTATATATCTATCTATCTATCTATCTCTCTCTCTCTATATATATATATATATATATATATAAGTTGTGACTCTTGTGACTCTTCCTCATCAGGCTCCTTTACTGGTTACTCATCTGTTGTTTCCTTAGCAACTTCCTCTTCAAGTACTTCATTGGCTGCTGCTTGATCAGCATTCTCTTTGTTATTTGCAGCTTCAAGGACATGTTGATAAGTTCCTTTCTCCATGAAGAGTTGTGCAAAATGGTGTTTGCAATAGAGGATTCCATAAAGTGATGCATAAGTTGTTGGGATACAATTGTTGTAGGAAACGGGAAGTAAGTAACTATTACAATAATAGAAATGATAAACAAACTATTACAATAAAATTGGAAATTAAAAACTTAACTGATTGCTTTATGTGATTCACTGAGTCGAGTGATGGTACTCTTTCTTTAAGACAAGATTGCCCCATATGTCTTCTTTTACGGTGTTAAGCAATAGTTTCTCAAGATACAACAACAACTTTAACAAGTGAGCAAAGGTAACTCAAGTGTTACTCTTGAAAAAATTTGAGTATAGTGACATTGCTAGAGAGGAAGAATATGAGTTTTAAAAATCTGGAGAATTTTCTAAGTGTTTAGTCTTGTTTCAATTGAGCCAAAGGCCTCAATTTATAGTGTGAAGAGAAGACCCCTCATCTAGCCAACTAATGGCCTACAATAGCCATGTAATGGCACTTGAATGAGGGGTTACATTCAACCAAATAATTGATGAATTCATGTGGCAAGTAATGGAGAATCAATGCTCCAAAACCAACCCAAACGTCAGATTTTTCCAACTTCCCATCGCAGCATTCTGCCTCCGAAGCGTCGCGGCGCTGTGAAAAAGCGTCGTGACTCTAGTAGCTGACCAGCCATTTTGCGTCGCGGCTTCGACGGTTGTGGCGCCTCGGCCCTTCACGACTCCGCGGCGATTTCTGACTCGTTTCATCTTACACTTCGTACACTTCTTCCTTCCTTTACCAACATGGAATACTTTGTCATTTGGTCAATAACCGTCCATAATTCTATGTCTCAAACGTATTACATACGTACCAATATCTCTTTCACTAATGAAATTAGCGATACTTGGCACTATGTGTGCACGTTTGTGGAAATGATATTTCTGACGTGCGGGCCCAATTGTTCGAGTCATAAATTAATGGGATATACTTAATTCCACATTTAGTAAATTTCCAACAATCCCCTCTTGAAAGATATTTTGGCGCGCACACATGGTGCATTTTCTAACAATCTTTCAGCGGACCGATGTTGTATCTGGATAGGTAGCATACGCTTTGAACCTTCCATAGTTGAATACCATTGGACTTACTTACTGCGCGGTGAATGTGATGTCTTGAATCGTCAGTGTTTAGTGTAAGCCAAGGCAATGGTACCAACACAACAACTTTCTCTACTCAGTTCTTCGTAATGTTTTGTCCGTTGTGGCCGTGGACACTTCTTGGATTCTTAAGTGCGTTCATTTGAAGCGGCATGTCCTCGCACTTAAATAGGTGGTCTCCTACAAGGTATCCTGCTATACCCCACTTTACAAGTGTTAGGAACCATTAAAAGTTTCCCCAAACCTAACCTCAATCGGTGAGTATCATTAAAGGTTTTGAAAACTTAACTTTCACCCACACTGCAGTTAGCACTTTTAGTCTATCGTGGGAACGGCTTTGGATTTGGTATTTCTCTACAGAAATTACTATCTGAAGTGCTTATGCTTCCACCGAAGCGATCAACTGAACCTTTATAGCTTAGTTTTCCTTTTGAACCTAATTCCTAGGATCTCCAGTCAGTAAGGTTGGGTTACCACCGTATTGGTCCTTATACTTTGGGTTTTAAGTCGATTCCCCTAGACAGGCAGAACATCTGATCTTTGGGTAAACCCTTTGTCAGCGGGTATGCTATATTATCTTTTGACTTTATGTAATCAATGGATATTATACCCGTGGTGATCACCTGTCTAACGGTCTTATGCCTCCGTCGAATATGACGAGACTTGCCATTGTACATAGCATTCTGTACCCTTCCTAGAGCCGATGGTTGTCGCAGTGGATCATTACAAAAGGTACGGGTTTTTCCAAAAAGGAACATCTTCTAAGAAGTCGTGAAGCCACTCAGCTTCTTCTCCTACTTTGTATAAAGTGATAAACTCCGATTCCATTGTGGATCGGGCGATACAAGTTTGCTTAGAGGATTTCCAAGACACAACCCCACTACCAATTGTAAATACATACCTAGTGGTGGACTTGGTGTTCTCTATGTCAGATATCCAGTTTGCATTACTGTACCCCTCTAGTACAGTTGGATATCTCGAATAATGCAACTCGTAAGTTTTAGCGTATATTTCAGGTATTGTAGTATCCGATTCAACGTCTTTCAATGATCATTACTCGAATTATGGGTAAGCATAGCCAACTTGTTGACTGCATAAGTAATATCAGGTCGGGTGCAATTTGTTATATACATCAAACTACCAATCACCTGTGCATATTGCTCCTGGCATATGGGTGCACCACGATTTTTATCAAGCTTTTGATTTCTATCCATTGGTGACTTTATAGGCGAAATGTCAAACATCTCGAACTTTCTCAAAATATACTTGATATAGTGAGACTAAGATAAGACCAGTCCGTCAGATGTCTTAGAGATTTTTATCCCTAAGATGACATCAGCGATACCCATATCCTTCATGTCGAAGCATTATTTCAACATGTTCTTAGTCTCTAGAATTATGCTAGGATTTCTCCCTGTGATCAATATGTCGTCTACATACATGCATATCATAACGAACGAGTCAAAGGTACCTCTTATGTAGACACATTTGTCACACTCATTATTGGCAAAACCCTTCGATAGTAGAGTACTATCAAATTTTTCGTGTCATTGCTTCGGGGCTTGTTTCAGCCCATACAGAGATTTGACAAGCTGACAGACTTTCTTCTCTTGCCCTAGAACCACATACCCCTCGGGTTGTTCCATATAGATTTCTTCTTCCAAATCACCATTTAGGAAGGCTGTCTTGACATCCATTTGATGTATCTCAAGGTCACGCAACGCTGCTATCGCAATGAATACTCTTATGGACGACATCCTAGACACCGGGGAGTACATATCAAAGTAGTCAAGGCCATCCTTTTTCCGATAGCCCTTGACTACCAACCTAGCCTTGTACTTATCTATAGACACGTCTGCTTTATACTTCCGTTTGAGTATCCACTTACAATCCAATGGTTTATTTCCCGGAGGAAGATCAACCAACTCCCAAGTATGGTTATGCAAAATAGAGCCTATTTCACTCTCAATAGCTTTTTTCCAGAGCGGTACCTCTGGAGTTGACAATGCTTCAGCAATTGTCCTTGGTTCATCATCAACCATATAAGCTACAAAGTCAGGACCGAAGGATTTATCCTTCCTGACACTTTTACTTTGCCTTAGTTCCATCTCTGGAGTCTCCAAGTTCTGAGAATCTGGAACACTAGATTCTGGATATTCAGCCACTTTGAGATCCACTAGATCTGAAACATCTAGATCTGGGTCATCAACGACTCCTGGTTCATGAGAGCTTTGTTCATAACTTCATTTGTGAGAGGTTATGTCTTTTACCTTTCTCGGAAATGTATCTTCAAAGAATTGAGCATTTCTTGATTCCATGATTGTACCCCCGTGGATATCTAGAATATCTAACTTATGCACTAAGAAATGATAAGTACTACTGTTATTTGCATATCCGATGAATATGCAATCTACAGTCTTAGGCCCAATCTTGACCTGCTTTGGCTTGGGTACTTCTACCTTTGTCAAACAACCCCACACTTTTAAATATTTATAGGTGAGTTTCTTTCCCTTCCATGATTCATATGGAGTTTTGTCTTTACCCTTATGTGGGACTCTGTTAAGAATCGTATTAGCGGTAAGGACAGCTTCTCCCCACATGTGTTGAGGAAGACCGGAATTGATGAGCAAGGCATTCATCATTTACTTTAATGTGTGATTCTTACGTTCTGTCACATCGTTCGATTGAGGTGAGTATGAAGCAGTCGTTTGATGAACAATGTCTTCTTGGGCACAATATTCCTCAAAAAGGCGCTACATATTCTCCCCCTCTATCGCTACGAATGGATTTAATCTGCAAGCTTAGTTGGTTCTCAACTTCTGCTTTGTAACGTCGGAACGCTTCAAAGGCTTCATCCTTACTTTTCAACAAGTAAAGATAACAATACCTAGTGCTATCATCAGTGAAAGTCACAAAGTACGTGTTCCCCCCTCTAGTTTGTGCAAACTTCAAATCACATATATCTATGTGAATAAGTTCTAGAGGAGCGGTATTCCTTTCGACGGATCGAAAATGAAGATTTGTGAGTTTTGCCTCTACGCACACCTCACACTTATGTTGAGGGTTTACATCGATAGATGACAACAACTTACCAACATTTGGATGGACTTGTAGTTGACATGTCCTAATCTATGATGCCATAAATTAGAGGACTCAAGCAAGTAAGATGAAGAGGCTTAAATATTATTGCTTTTACGTAATACAAACATGGTGTTTACTTTGAAGAGGCCTTCACAGACGAATCCTCTTCCCACAAATGTTCCATTCTTAGTGACTTCAAATTTATTGGACTCAAACACTAGCCTAAAACCAGCGTTAACCAATAAAAGACCTGAAATTAAATTTCTTCTATCCTCGGGAACATGAATCACTTCCTTTAGAGTGAGCTCCTTTACAGAAGTCATCTTCAGGACTACCTTTCCTACCATCAGTACATCATAGGAAACGTTGTTGCCCATGAACAGCTTCTTGTTTGTAACCGGTGTATAAGTAGAGAAGGCATCTCTGTTGGAACAGATGTGTCTTGTAGCACATGTGTCCATCCACCATTGCGTAGGATTCTCAGCCAGGTTTGCTTCTAGCACCACCGCTGGGAACTCTTCAATCATGTCATTCAGAAATTGGTCCTTGACAACGTTAACCTGAGCCTTGCCCTTAGCCTTGGCCTTCTCTTGTTGCTCAGTCTTGAGCTTGCGGCAGTCCTTGATCATATGACCAGGTTTCCCACAGTGGTGACAGTTTCCTTTGAACTTCTCCCTTTGCTTGGGTCTTCTTGATCTTTACGGAACTTTAAACTTCTTGCTTAGGTTCCCTTTGGCCTCAGCCAGATTTGCCTTTGCCTCAGCGGGTTGTTTACCCCTAGTCAAGGCCTTCTTATTATCTTCCTGAATTTGGAGTTTGATAATATGTTCTTCAAAGGTCATCTCCTTTGTCTTGAGCTTTAAGTAGCTTATAAACTCATTCCACGAATGAGGTAACTTTTCAATCAGTGATGCAACCAAAAACTGCTCGTCTGGCTTCATACCTTCCAAATCCAGGTGATGTAAAATCATTTGAAATTCCTGGACTTGGGACATCATTGTCTTGCTATCCACCATTTGAAATTTCAGAAATTTCCAAAAGACGAATTTCTTAGTACCTGCATCTTGTGTGTTGTACTTCTTTTATAGCTTCTCCCACAACTCTTTGGCAGTGCCAACGGTGCAATACACCGTGTAGGGAGAGTCTGATAAGTAGTTCAATATGTAATTCTTACACATGAAATCACTATGACTTCATGCATCAAGAACCATCTTCATGTCATTAATGACATGGATACCTAGGCCCCCTTCACCCGTTTCAGAAGGCGAAGGGTCCATTTCATTTTCAGCTTGTGGAGGATCTTATGTTAGAAAATAAGTCATTCCCATAACAGTCAAATAGAAGAGCATCTTGTGTTGCCATCTTTTGAAGTTTGTCCCCATGAACTTTTCAGGGTGTTCATGGTGAAATTCAGTGGGTGGAGGAGCGACAACATTCCCTTGAGCGGCAGCAAAGGTGTTGGATGAGCCTTGAGCAACCGGAAAGGCACTAGGAGTGCCTTGAGCAGTGGGTAAGGCAGAGGGATTGCCTTGAGCAGCAGCCGCAGAATCAGAAGCAGTTTGATTTATACCAGTCATCTTTCTAACTTAGTTACTTACAACACAATCTTGTCTTAAAATTATTGGGATACAATTGTTGTAGGGAACGGGAAGTAAGTAACTATTACATAATAGAAAGGATAAACAAACTATTACAATAAAACTGGAAATCAAAAACTTAATCGATTGCTTTATGTGATTCGCTGAGTCGAGTGATGACACTCTTTCTTTAAGACAAGATTGCCCCGTATGTCTTCTTTTACGGTGTTAAGCAATAGTCACCCAAGATACAACAACAACTTTAACAAGTGAGCAAAGAAAACTCAAGTGTTACTCTTGAAGAACTTTGAGTCTAGTGACTTTGTTAGAGAGGAAGAATATGAGCTCTGAAAATATGGAGAATTTTCTAAGTGTTTAGCCTTGTTTCAATTGAGCCAAAGGCCTCAATTTATAGTGTGAAGAGAAGACACACCATCTAGCTAACTAATGGCCTTCAATAGCCATGTAATGGCACTTGAATGAGCGGTTACATTCAGCCAAATAATGGTTGAATTCATGTGGCAAGTAATAGAGAATCAATGCTCCAAAACCAGCCCAAACGTCAGATTTTTCCAACTTTCCGCCGCAGCATTCTGCCTCCGCCGTAGCGTCGCGGCGCAGCCTGGGAGGCACCGCGGCTCCGACGGTTGTGGCGCCGTGGCCCTTCACAGCTCCGCGGCGATTTCCGACTCGTTTCATTTTACACTTCATACACTTCTTCCTTCCTTTACCAACGTGAAATACTTTGTCATTTGGCCAATAACCGTCCATAATTCTATGTCTCAAACGTATTACATACGTACCAAAATCTCTTTCACTAATGAAATTTGCGATACTTGGCACTACGTGTGCACGTGTATGGAAACGATGTTTCCGACGTGCGGGCCCAATTGTTCGAGTCATAAATTAATGGGATATATACTTAATTCCTCATTTGATAAATTTCCAACATAAGTTGCATGTGTAAGAGGACATCCTCCATGTGCACACTTGAAACATGACTTGTGGAATGATTCTCTTTCCATTGTCACCTGACATACATTTCAACATCCATTTTATCATTCATATGTTCATTTTTCCCCATAATCTTTGACACTTGTGTGTTTGGTACGACGAAAGTCAGTAAATTATTTTCTGTGAGGAAGTCATTTTCTAGTGTTTAGTTATTAGAAAATATTTTCCAAGGAAAAAGTTCTCTTCAAAAGGGAAAAATGACTTTCGAATTCAATTACTAGTACTTGAGGTCGTTGTCCTAAAATCCAGAATTCATAAAATTTAAATCCTGAATGCACCGCCTTTGCCTTCACTTATGGATGAGACATTTTTCTTACAACTATTCTAACTTTTAACTTCATATTGTTTGTTCCAACTAACACCTAGACATTATTATTAATTCCAAGAACTAAAAAAAATCATAAAAACACTCTCTGATTAATATTGTTATTAATCTGTAATGTATCTTTTTACTGGACAATATTTTTCACTTATCAACCGAATGTCGATAATTTTCCAGAAAAACATCCATAGAAAATAACTTCCATCAACCAAACACACTTGTAAGTTGTAAGTTGTAACTAGTCAATGGGGTTATTTTTTAAAAATAAATTAATGAATTTAACCTTTTCAAGTGGATAGACAGTTTTGGTGCAGGCTGCTCATTTGTCTTGGGTTCCGCAGAGAGTTTGCTTGGAGTCCTTGTGTGCACAAATATTTACAGTTAGCTTTTTGTCTTGAAGGAAACATAAAATAGAAATGCTTGCATTTACAATCTTATTGTAGAATCAAACTTAATTAAAAAGTGTACTATTCAATCAATCATTTAGAACGTACCAGTGCATTTTCCTTGTCAGGCTTAGGTGCTGAAATGTTAATTACACGGACAAAAAATGATTAGTAAAAAAGAAAAAAGAAATGGTTGGTAAAGAAGCTTATAAATGTATAATATTAGTTATAGGAAAAGGATGTCTCACAAGTCTGAAAGTTCTTGCTAAAATTTCCGCATTCCTTAAAAAGTTCTTCGAAATGAGTCTTGCAATAAAAGACTCCATCCTTACCCTTAGATCCTACCCATTTGATCTCCTGAACACAATTATATTAATCCTTCTCTTCTTAAAAATTTTAACTAGCTCTATGAACTTCCTCGTTAAAGTCTTAATGTTTCAAGACCCTATTCTCAGCCTAGCATCTCCCTTACCCCACTTACCCCTCTAACCCTCGCCCCCGTCCCCGACTGAGAACATGACCATAGTCTACCATCGTTTGCCAACCCCACTAAAACAAATATAAACTAATCAAAAGTTCACACTAAAAGGTACATGAATCAATACTATAGCACAAGTCCACAAGAATGTAGAAGCAAGTCTAACTACTATGACAAGAATGATAGAACTATAGGCTAGAATGTAAAATTCAAGATTTAGCTACAAGGATGAGAGATTAGGAATCAGTAAGGGAGATCGGAGGTACCAACTCCAGTTGGGTAGAATCTGTTGGGTATAGCAATGTTCACCTTCGTAACATTGTTCACCGACGGAGTTACTGTTCACCGGCGGAACTGCTGGAATGCCGATTACCTGTTCGCCGCCTAAATTCACTATTCAACCAACGGAAAAAAAATTCCTTTCTGGAAATATTGTTCACTGTCGGACAAGAGAGATACCACTGGCTGACCACGTGTCGTTACCATTGTCCGTTTGTTGCCCTCTCGCCTAGGGTTGTTGCTGAGGGAGATCGACACCGGCAGCAACTGCCTTGGTTGTTACCTGTGGGTTGGGGGGAGAGGAAAAGGGAATGGGAAAAGAAAAGGAGATGGACAGACGGGATCTGACGAAATAAATTCACCGGCGGCGACTCGACTCACTAGTTGTCGCCGCTACGAAGGTAACAGTACCACCGACGGTGGTTATCGCTGCTTCGGGGTTGAACTGCCTCGAGAGAAGAAGGTATGGATGGAAGAATAAGATAAAGAGAGGGGAGAGACGAAAGTTACAGTACCTGCATATTCGCCTGACTGGGTGGTCACCGGTGATGGGACGTCACCGGCGAGTTAGCCGTTACCAGCAAGGCAGAAGAGTCAGTAAGGTCGTGTAGAGAGAGAAAGAAGAGTCAGTTAGGAAAATCGTCCTGATGAATGTCCTTAAATTGATTTTCCAAATATAAGGCATGTTGTGTCTTGTTATCATGAAAAATACTTTCCAATCACTCTCATGTTTGTCGTGCAGCAGCGTCGGTTTCAATGATTGTATGTAATAGATCGTTCGAGATTATGTCGTAGATCCATTATAGAACAACCGCATCTAATCGTGACCAAAGTTCATCATCAAAACCATCATGCTTCTCCAGGGGCTTGGCAGTGGACTTTGATTTAGGAGGGAGGATGTGATCGATGACTTTGTACACACGATAATTGATCTTAACCAATTCCGCCCAGGAGGAATACTGAACTTTTTTCATCTCAAGAGTAATGAGAATGAAGTTCTTGATGTTGTTAGCAGTAAAAACATTATGGAATTTGGGTTGTTCAGCCATTGAAAATTGGGGAGAAAGGGAGAGAGATGGAAAGAAAGAGAGAGAGGGGGGCTGAGAGGTCGGCAGCGGTAGGGGGGAGGTCAACGACAGCTAGGGGGAGAATTTAGGTTTAGGGTTTGGCTGCTGATACCATAAAGGAATATGTTTCCTGCCTTTTCAGTCATTATTTGTGTATAGTATATAGGAATACACGGTTATTGACAAAGATACAAACTAGGTAACTAATCTAACTAATTACAATGATAATATTAACTAACTAAATATAAAAAATATACAATGATATGGTATTATTTTATCACTAACCTTTTTGTTATTGAGATTAAACAAACAACAAAGAAAACCATGTGTTTCTCCACCAGTAATAGAGAATTTACTAACTTTTCTCGTGGAAAATAATTAGTTGAATTGTGCTATTACAGCCGATAATTTTAAGACACGTGATTGGGAGATCTAAATATTAGGAGGTACAATTTGCCTTTCATTCTCCTGAATTTGAGTGAAATTCGGCCCTTCTTTGAATCTTTCCCTTTATTACAACACTGTAATTTAATCCATTCTAGGTAGTTAGGTTAGTTCAAATTTGGCATTTTCCTGTCTTTTTCATAAAACAAAATGAAAAATGATTAATATAGCATGTGTCCAGGAGACCAAATGGGTAGGACCTAAGGTTAAGGATATGGACGAGTATAACTTATAGTTCCCAGGTAGGTCGAGGTATAGAAATGGGGTAGGCATTTTGGTAGACAGCAAGCTAAAAGATCAGGTGGTAGAGGTTATGAGGGTCAATGACAGGATGATGGCGATTAAGTTGGTAGTTTGAGGGTCCACTATAAATATTATTAGTGCTTACGCGACGCACGCGGGCATGGACGAGAAGAAAAGGCCCTTTTGGGAGGATTTGGACGAAGTGGTAGGAGATATACCACCCACTGAGAAGTTATTTGTAGGAGGGAATTTCAATGGACATATCGGGTCACTCCCGAGGGTTACGATGACGTGCATGGAGGCTTTGACCTCGGGGACAGGAACGGGAGAGGCGTCTCACTTTTGGAGTTTGCTAGAGCTTTTGGGATGGTGATAGCCAATTCGAGGTTCCTGAAAAAGGAGGAGCACTTGGTGACTTTCCGTAGCTCGTTGGCTAAGACTCAAATAGATTTTTTACTCCTTAGGAAGGTTGATAACAGTCTTTGTAAAGACTGCAAGGTCATTCCAAAAGAAAATCTTACAACACCACATAAGTTTTTGGTGATGAATTTGGAGATTAAGATGGAGAAGAAGATGAGGGTTATGTATGACAGGTTAAGAATCAAATAGGGAAGTTTGACCATGGTTAGTGCAAAGGATATGGGAGAGGCTGATGGCCGAGGGGGCTTAGGGGAGTAGTGGGGATGCGACCGGTATGTAGGACAGAATGGTCAGTTGCATTCGAAAGGTAGCTAGAAAAGTGCTAGGGGTGTTATGGGGTAGCCGTGGTGGGCATCGAGTAGACTGGTGGTGGAACGGTAAAGTTCAAGAGAAGGTGGAAGCGAAGAAAGCAACGTATGCGAAATTGGTAGAAAGCAAGGATGAGGTGAAGAAATGGACGAACAGGGAATTGTATAATATGGTGAATAAAGACACAAAGCTAGAGGTTACGGCGGCGAAAACGATGGCTTTTGAACACATGTATGTGGAATTAGAGAAAAAAAGCGGGGAGAAAAAGTTATACAGACTAGACAAAGCGAGGGAGAGGAGGGCCAGTGACTTGGATCCGTGCGGTGCATCAAGGACAAGGACGGCAAAGTACTGGTGGAGGACGCGCATATTAGGCGGAGGTGGCATACTTACTTCCATAAACTCTTGAACGAAAAAGAAGACAGAGACATTGTGCTGGGAGATTTGGAGCAATCAGGTAAGTACTAGGATTTTAGGTATTGTAGAAGCATTAAGGTTGACCAGGATTTTAGGTATTGTAGAAGCATTAAGGTTGAGGAGGTTAAGTGTGTTGTTCGCAGGATGCGCAGGAGATGAGCAACCGGACATGATTAGATCTCAGTTGAATTTTGGAAGAGCGTAGGCAGGGCAGGGTTGGAGTGGCTGACTGAGTTATTTAACATCATTTTTAAGATGGCGATAATGCCCGAAGAATGGAAGGGGAGTACAATGATTCCTTTGTACAAGAACAAAGATGATATCCAGAGTTACAACAACTATAGGGGTATCAAGCTGCTAAGCCACACTATGAAAGTTTGAGAAAGGATCGTGAAAATGAGGGTGAAAAGAGGCGTGTCTATTTCCGAGAACCAATTTGGATTCATGCCGGGGCGCTCGACTACATAAGGCATTCATCTTATTAAAAGGTTGGTGGAGCAGTATAGGGGGATGAAGAGATACTTACATATGGTTTTTATCGACCTCGAGAAGGCATACGACAAAGTCCTTATAGAGGTTCTATGGAGATGTTTGGAGGTTAGATGTGTATCTGTGGCGTACACTAGGATGAGCAAGGATATATATGATGGAGCCAATAACAAGGTACAGATAGTAGGAAGAGACGCAAAACACTTCACAATGATGATGGGGCTGCACCAGGGAGCAGCTCTTAGACCATTCTTATTTGCCTTGGTGATGGATGAACTAATGCGACAAATTCAAGGGGAGGTACCATGGTGTATGTTATTCGCAGATGACATAGTCCTGATTGATGAGACTCACAGCGGAGTGAATGCTAAGCTGGAGGTTTGGAGACAGACTCTAGAGTCTAAAGGGTTCAGGCTGACTAGGACCAAAATAGAATACTTGGAGTGAAAGTTCAGTAATGGGAACGACCTTGAGACATGCGTGGAGGTGAGGCTTGGTACTCAGGTCATTCCAAAAAAAGAAAACTTCAAGTACCTCGGGTCTATTATCCAAGGGGGATAAATTGATGACGATGTCACACATCGTATTGGGGTAGGGTGGATGAAATAGAGGCTCGCATCTGGAGTCTTGTACGACAAAAAAGTGCCATAAAAACTTAAAGGCAAGTTCTATAGGGTTGTGGTTAGATCGACTATATTGTATAGGGCGGATTGTTGGCCGGTCAAGACTTCGCACACCCAAAAGATAAAAGTTGCAGAGATGAGGATGCTAAGATGGATGTGTGGGCATACAAGGAGGGATATAATTAGAAATGATATTCGGGACAGGTTGTGAGTGGCCTCAGTAGAGGATAAGATGTGGGAAGCGAGATTGAGATGGTTTGGGCACGTACAGAGGAGAGACACAAGTGCCCCGGTGCGGAGGTGTGAGAGGGGATACTAAGATGGATGTGTGGGCATACAGAGGAGAGACACATGAATAGGCATGCCAAGATGGTCACAAGTCAAATCCGAACCAACTGAATGATAAGAAGATACATATGAGAAAGTAGACTTTGGATCAAACATGACCATAGCCGGTCGATGATGAACAATAATGTTACCTGGGATCACAGTATCAGAAGCCTCTGCCTCGGTCCTACCGGGAAAAGTATAGCAATGCGCACCATACGGCCACTCTGGACGAACTGTGCTCCTCTACTGAAGCCCTGGAAACTACCCCTATCGGATTGATGTCCACCCTTAGATGAATAATAACCAATGCAGCTTGACTGAGCACCGCCTCTCGCTGAAGAACCACCCCAGATACCAGAAGATACCAGAGTCCTTGGAGTCTGAAACCTGAAACCTTGCTAAGTCTCACTCTATCTAAATTAGGGAAAATTTCTCATGAGGTGACCCGGCTCACCAAAACCATAACAAACTTTTGGTGCCGGAAGTTGATACATGAAGGCTGAAGAACTGGAAGGACCACTTCGGTCAACTGGCCAGGAGAAAGAACCTTCATGAGACTGCCTGATCCCATAACCACTCTATCTAGAAGGGCCACAAAAGATGCCTGCAATGCGGACTGAACAGGATGGTTGGGGGCTGAATGATAGATCCTGGAAGACTAACTCCCGCCTCTGACAAAACCCACTGAATCCCCATGTTTACGAGGCCTCTTCTCACTAGACCCTCCAAATGATCGAACTGTAGCAAACTTGACACTCAGTGTGTGATCACTACTTCCTGGAAGGAAGACCCCAAAGCCACAAGCTGAAGACAAGCAATATGAAGTGGAAGCACAAGTCCACTAATAAACCTACGAACCCTCTCTATCTGTATCTGAATCAAATGTGTCACATAATGAGCCAAAAACAAATATCTAGCCTCATACTCCGCCACGGACATACCTCTCTGCCGCAAATGGGTGAACTCATCCATGCGCTGCTCCCTCAAGGTACGCGACACATATTTCTCCAATAAGGCCTGGTACCCAAGTGAGTAGAGGTGAACCGAAAGGTCTGCCCTCAATATAATACCTCCATCACGTCTTCAAGTCTCCGCAAAACTGGAAATACACATAGTCCACAACATGGGACTCCACAATACCCATCTTGTAAAGCCTCTCATACATATCCATAATGAACTCATACGCATCCTCACTAGGGTACCGTAAAATATGGGCGATTCTATCTTCAAAAACCTACCTATGAGCTCCTGATCTCCAAGTGTCAAATTCTAAGTTGATACTGGCCTAAGAATACCCTCAGGGGCTGGTATACCATCAATGTGTGGGCCATGGAAGTAGCAGATTGCATCCCCGATGTTTGTCCCTACTTAGGAGCCTGTAACCCTACTCTAGTCTGAGAATCACCTAGAGTAGTGGCACCACCCAAAACATGCTGGGTATCAAGATGTAGAGGTATATGGGTCAAGGTGTCCTAGAATACTAGGTCAGACATGGCCACGGGGTGAGTCTAGGTTGGCCTCATACCTCCCCCAATTACCTGCCCTCTCTCAAGCTGACGCTCTGGAAGTTGATTGTGCCCATTTCTGCCTAGCTACAGGGGCACTGCCCCTGGCTGGTGTAGCACCACGGCCTCTAGCATGTCATTATCCTCTCGTGCCTACCCTAGCAGTGGGATAGGGTGTGCCGTCTCTCGCGTTATCAACTCGTGTCCTCACTATATGTGAGAGAATAGAAATGAATCAGATACCAATTCGAACGTTCTAGATACCAATTTGAATAAAGTAGCACAAAAGAATAAAGAAATTCAAGTTTCCTAAATGCCCCCTCAACCTCTCGCAGATAAGTATGGAGCTCATCGTACCGATCTGCAAGACTCTTCTAGACATGTTCTTGTACTTATAGACCGGTCACCTAAGGCTCTGATACCAACTTGTCACATCCCAAATCAGGAAACGTGCGGGCACCTACCCTTTTCTCACCTGGTAGGCAAATTCGTCCCTTAATCATAATTTGATCAATAAAGGATCGCTTCTTACAAATTTCCCAACACTAGCCACAGTGGACCAGCCCTCGCCGAGGCGGGTCCGTTGCGGAGTACAAAGACTCGCCCCAGTGTGTAACAGAAATTCCCAAAACACAATTCTGAAATCCGACAATCACCCGAGACTTTCCGGACACAAACCAGACATGTAAACCTACATAAAAACACGCTACAAACTCACTCGTGGTCTCAGAATTTCAATTGGAGGTCTATTTTATCGAGTCAACCTCCAATGGCCTAAAATCAACTTTCCAACCAATAGTCCAAAATACTCCCGAGAGCCTCGGAAACCGAACCAACTATCCACCAAGTCATAAACGATCCTCCAAATCTCACGGAATCGACTAAATTCTGAAAAAAGGTCCGTTTATCCAAAAGTCAATTATTGATCAAACACTATCACTTAAAGTTTTAAATTCTTCCAATTTCTACTAGGATCGCCCGATAACCTTGGGAATTGGATCAACAGGGGGTAAAATGGTCAAAATGCACATAACGATTGAACGGGTCATTACATATGGTTTGACATAGATTGTTAACTCTTGATTATGAAAAGATGTTGAGTTCATCTTACAAACTAAATGAGATTTTTATGTTGCATTATGATTTCTAATATCCTGTATACCTTATTGGATGTTGAAAAGCTCATGGTATATTTTGAAATGACATTATTTAAACTCATTGTCACTTGTTTCCATTAAAAATAATGAAATGAGACTTTGATGCAACTTGAATTAATAAAGAGATTGGATTCGACTAAAATGCACTTTTAAATAGAATACATTTTAAAAACTGTTTGTGTTTGACCTATCCGATCTGGAGGAAGATCGGACCTTTGGGTTCTTACCCAGGTACACTAGTGCCTAGTTATTCAGGACCGGGGTGGGGGGGAGTGGAGGGGGTGGAGGATACAAAAATTTTCTTTAATCCTTGATACATGATAAAAAAATGGGTTTCAGCTGAATGACATGATTTTAAAAAATAATAAAATATGTTTTTTCTAGTTGTTCAGGGGTACAACGACCTGCTTAGATCCTTGATTAATACACTTGCTTAGTTGTGCATGGGAAATGACAGCCTTCGTGGATGATATCCCGATGAAAATGACACCACTTGTGCTTGTTATTGAAACACCAGATATTCAAAATGACACTTGAATGTTAATCTTGTAAACAAAGTTTCTCAAGTCAAAAATTGACTAAATTATTTATTTAAACTTGACATGCATGTTGAGTTTATTGTAACTCTTACCCAACATGGAGTGATTTGGGTATGAGACTGAAATAAATAATCCCTTGATTATTTTCATTAATGAAATAGTGTATATATAATTTACAATTTCCATAATATGGAAAATCCTGTTATTATTCTACTCCCAAAATCTTATTCTATTTGTACAAGAATTCTACAATTATGGTAAGTGTACAATGCTAATTATATACAAAAACCTATTACCAAAACTAGCTCCAAACCGTGATATATTTGGCATGTATATCACGGTCCATAATGCTTTGTGTTTCCGTGATATACACGGTATACACAAGGCATTGTATACGCCGTGTATACCGTGTATATCACGGTATACTTTCATACCCCGCAGTCATAGCGGGCGGTCTTCGTATGCTGAGATTGTTCCTAAAATCGTCAAATAAAATCGATGGAAGACCCTTAAAGATGTCTGCAATTTGATACCTGAAAGGGACATGTAAGACGCGTACTTGTCCACGAGTTACCTTTTCACGAACAAAATGAATATCCATCTCAATATGTTTAGTGAGCTGGTGTTGAATCGGATTTTCGGAAAGATATACGGCACTAATATTATCACAATATACCAATGGATCCTTTTGAATGAAAAAGTGAAGCTCCAAGAGAATATTACGTAACCAACATGATTCAGAGACCACATTGGCTACCCCTCGATACTCAGCCTCTGCACTGGAGCGTGATAAGGTAGCATGTCATTTGACAGACCATGAGACCAAGTTATCACCAAGAAACATACAGTATCCAGAAGTAGAGCGACTTGTGTTCGGACATCCACCCCAATCAGCATCGGTATACGAGACAAGTATAGAGGCTGATGATGGATATAGATGCAAACCATAGTCAAGTGTTCCCTGGATGTATCGGATAATGCGTTTGAGCGCATTCATGTGCTTCACCCTAGGATCATGCATAAACGAACACACCTATTGTACGGCATACGTAATATTCGATCTCGTGAAAGTAAGTTACTGAAGAGCTCCAGCAAGACTGTGATAGTGAGTGGGATCCTCGTAAGGTGAGCCAGCCGCATCACCCAGCTTGGGCTTGGTATCAATTGGAGTGGAAGTAGACTTACACGAGGACATACCAGCTCGCTCAATTATCTCAGCGGCATACTTCCTTTGGGATAAGAACAACCCTCTTGCATGACGAGTGACAACAATCCCCAAGAAGTAACTCAAGGGCCTCAAGTCTTTCACAGCAAATTCAGAACTGAGTAGTGTCATGATAGACTTGCGTAAATTATCAGAAGAAGCTGTCAAGATAATATCATCCACATATAATAGAATATATGCCAAGGAAGTACCACGATGATAGATGAATAGAGAATTATCAGACCGGCTATGAGAAAGCCCAATAGTAGATGCATAGTCTGTAAATCGCTTATACCAGGCTCGTGGGCCTGCTTAATCCCATACAAGGACTTCTTCAATAAACAGACATGATTAGGATATGTGGGGTCTCAAAAATCCAAGGGTTGATGCATGTAAACTGTCTCCTTAAGATCACTATGTAAGAAAGCATTCTTCACATCTAGCTGATGAATGGGCCATGCCTTTGAAAGAGCCAAACTGAGAACAGTGCGAATGGTAGTCGGTTTGACCACCGGACTAAATGTCTCACAACAATCCACGCCAACCTGTTGAGTTTTACCATCACCTACAAGACGAGTCTTACGTCGCGCAAAAGAGCCATCAGAATTATTTTTATGAGTAAAAATTCACATAGACCGAATAATATTAACACCAGAAGGATGGGGGACCAACTCCCACGTCTTATTTTCAATAAGAGCATTATATTCATCGATCATAGCTAATTTCTAATTCGGATCATTTAAGGCAGACACTGGGTTACGTGGTAGAGGGGATTTAGAGATATTAGAATTGAGATTAAAATGTCATTTTGGTTTAAATAGTGAAGTAAATTCACTGAAGGACGGTAGCATCAAGAGTGATCCATAGCTGAGGATCCTCCGCGGGTGTAGGAACAACAGGAGGAATTATGTGATGAAGCACTTGGTGTGAGATGACGTGAATTTTGAACAACTCCGCCCACGTCGCATATTGGACGTTTCCCATCTCAAGAACAATATGGATGTGGTTCTTCATGTTGGAAACAGTAAGGGCAGGATGAAACATGTTCTTTAATGTAGACATAACAAAAGAACAATAGGTTAATGAGGGATTGGGAAGAAAATTTTGAAAGAGATGAGGAAGAAATCAGTTAGGAAACCAAGGAAGGGGCTCGGATTTCGAGAAAGCCGAGAGTAGCGGAAGCTTTTGGGGAATGAGGTATGTGAGACCTATACTTCTGATACCATGAAAGAAATAATCTCTTGATTATTTTCATTAATGAAAGAGTATATATACAATTTACAATTTCCATAATATGGAAAATCCTATTCCTATTCTACTCCCACAACCCTATTCTATTTGTACAAGAATTCTACAATTATGGTAAGTATATAATGCTAATTATATACAAAAACCTATTACCAAAACTAGTTCCAAACCGTGATATACTTGGCATGTATATCACGGTCCATAATGCTTTGTGTTTCCGTGATATACACGGTATACACAAGGCATTGTATACGTTGTGTATACCGTGTATATCATGGTATACTTTCAGACACATACTAAGTATTCCAATACTCAAGCATCATTTTTATATTGTCATATTTTCAGGTGTTTACGCAAAATGGTTTGCGTATGAGCTAGGGTCATTTTTCCTCTATACTTAAACCACTTTTGGATTGTGGGTGAACATAATTGTAAAGAATGGATCTTTGACCTAACTCAACCCTAAAACCTAGCATGTAGGGTGAGGATTATCCAAATCCATATAAGGAGTCCATGTTCCCATTCCATTTCCGATGTGGTACTCTTAACACTTCCCCGCACGCCCAGACCTCGTTAACTGGAGCGTGGACAATATAATTTGGGGGCCCAACTCCACCGAACACAGAATTGGAATGAGTCTGCCTCTGATATCATGTAAAGAATGGATCTTGGGCATAACTCAACCCCAAAAGCTAGCTTGTAGGGTGAAGATTGTCTAAGTTCATATAAGGAGTTCATGTTGACATTCCATTTCGGATGTGAGATTCTTAACACTCCCCCGCACGCCCAGACCTCGTTAACTAGAGCGTGAACAATATAATTTGGGGATCAAACATAGATGAACACATAATTGGAATGAGTCTGGCTCTGATACCATATAAAAATGGATATTGGGCCTAACTCAACCCCCAAAGCTAGCTTGTAGGGTGAGGATTGTCCAAATCCATATAAGAAAAATTCATCTTCACATTCCATTTTTGATATGTGACTCTTAACAATAATTGCATTTTCATGTTTATGTATAACGGGTCTAAGCTCGTCACATTATTAATATTATGATTATTCATTCTTAAGTGTCTTAGAGATTGTATAGACAGTATCGAGTTGTATTTTTGGATATGGATACTCATATGACATATATGAATGACTAAATTTATTATGTCTTGATTATTAGAGTTGAAATTTTTAATCTATCTATATAATAAAGCTGAGAATGAGAAAGGTGATGTCACATGTCTTATTGGTCAATATCACTATTTATTTATTTTCAGAATTTTAAATTTTCCTTATTTTATGTCCCAAAAATCTCTTAAAAATATTAATGTCTCTCTCCTCATTATTAGCATTTATTTTATTTTTTGAAATCCTTCTCTTCCTTCTCTTTCTTTCGGACAAAACAAAAACTGAAGTGAGAAATTTTGACCATTTCATCTCATTTAATTTCATTTAATTTCTATCATTAAATATATGTTTAATTCTTCCTTTCCAAAATAAAGGAGTGTAACAGTTAATCCAATGTTGCAATTACCGACTTTTTGGTGTTTTTCCATGACTTGCTCCTCATTTTTCTACTTTCTTTGGTTGTGATTTTTCATTTAATTTATTATAAAATATTAATAATGAGGAACATTATTGTGAACTTGTAACATTTTTGTCACTTCTATGACAATTTAATTCACCATAATTATCTACAATTATAATGGAGAACTTAGGCAGCTATTTAACCAATCTAAATTTATTTTGCTCTTCAAATCATCGTTCTCATGGAAGTTCCAATTTGAGTAAGAAGACTTGATGAGGCAATTAGGCAACTTCAAATGATATGCTTTTTAACTTCTTATTTTAGCTGACTATGTGGATGAGTAGACTAAAAGAAAGAGGGCGAACATAGATGAAGAGAAGGATCACCCAACGATTAAAAGTCATATATATTAATCTCAAGAGTCAAGTGTTGTTTGGTGGACATAGATAAGATATAAAATTATGTAATTGCTTTTTGAAAGTCAATTAATTTACATTTTTCATAACCTCCTCCCTTCCTTTTATGATTCTCATTTTCTTTGAGTTTTGTTGTGCATGTGCATAGTAATATTTTGGAGTGCTGCAAGTTTGTAGACAATCTATTATTTGTTTTCTTTTTTTTGTGTGTGTTTTGCCTTTCAATTTTGATTTTGTGCCTTTCATTTTTTTTTAAAAAAAAATAATATGTTCCTCGGAGAGATGACACTATATTTGCTTATATGACCTATGTTTTGGAGTTTAGTTAGATTCATGATAATGCTTTGTTAAAATTAATTTTTCAGAAAATATTTTTGACCCAATTTTGTAAAAGTTATATTGCAAGTGCGAGTATAACTGTGTTCTGCTTTGAATTAGTCTAATCTGTCTCAACAAAATAGGCTTGGTGCAGTTATATACGCAACATTAATTTTCGTGATTCATTTACTTTTTGTCGCATATAAGTTTAACATTTTCAAATTTGATTCAATCTAGCTTAGGATAACAACATTAAGTATGTATTTATATGTATGCGACTAAGTCTCTCCATCTTATATCTCTATGCTATGCTTTGAATTAGTTTATGAATTAGTTTAATTTGTTTCAACAAAATAGACTTGGTGCAGTTATATACGCAATATTGATTTTTGTGGTTCATTTACTTTTTGTCCCATATAATTTTAATATTTTGAAATTTGATTCAATCTAGCTTAAGATAACAACATTAAGTATGTATTTATATGTATGCGACTAAATCTCTCCATCTTATATCTATTATTATACCTTTTTGTTAGTTTTCCTATTAGTCAGGTCCTTTTTCTATAATTAATCTTCATTACGACAAAGAAGTTGGTGAACAAGTCGACGGTTTCGACTAACTCAGAGGTCAAAAATTTTAAAATCACATTAAGATGTATTTTCACTCTGAGTGTGATCAGTGGTGCATATTGGAAATGTGATCATTTCACATTTTCTCTAAGTCAAATATTTTATTTTATGATCCATTGTATTTACGCTCAAATGTTTAAGTAAATTTGATGATATGAACATTGTTGAACCTAATTTGGACAAAATATTTATATTTGTTAAACTTTAGTTAATATGAACTTTCTTTTATAAATTTTGTTAGTATAAATTTATTAATTTATTCACAAAACCGTGCGAAACGCAGACAATATCACTAGTCTTATATAAATAAAAAAGAACTTCATTCCACTTATTAATTATTTCAAAAGACATTGTTATTAGATGATTGTGAATACTTTGTTGCTTATAGGCATTGAAGTGGATAGAAACCGTGTTAGAAACTTGATGGGAATTTACGGCATCGAAGTCGATCACACCACCTACTCAAATTGGGGTTTGATAGCAAAACGCAATGATAAAATAAAGATCTTATCACGTCAAAGACATTATATAAATATATCGTCTCTACAATGAAAGGTAAAATTATTTGTTCAAATAACTCTTGTTAAGCACTATTCAAAAAATTTAATTCGTATGATTGAGAGTAGTTATAAACCACAAGGGTTGTAGTCTGTTGCACTAAGCTCCCGCTATGCGCGGGATCTGAGGAAGCGTCAGACCACAATAATCTATTGGCCCTGGATAAAAATTTCCGTTAGGAAAACTGCACAATTGCGCATTAGGACCTTCAGCGTGCAATTGAGTGCATACTTTTCTAGAAGTTCTATATGTCTAGCGCGTTCGCGCAGTATTGCTCAAGTGCACTTCCATCCATTTTTTTTGTTTTCTTCTATTTTTTTATTGCATTAGTCTGAAATAGGGATGGCAGTGGGTCGGACGTCCCGATCCCGGCCCGACCTCGTCGGTTAAATTACGGAATAGGGATTAATTCTAGTCGAGTTCGAAATCTGGATGGTCCCGCCTATCCTGATTCCGCCCCCGACCCGTCCCTCCCCGATCCCGTCCCGTTTCCAGAATGTATCTGTTGCACAAACAACCATTTGCAATTATAGTCGTTGGCAGCGGCTACAAAGGCCATTGCCCCCCCCCACCCCACCCCATAAATTCCCCTACCCCCTTAATATTTATTTTTAACCCTTAAGTTAGTATATTTACACATTAACTCTATTTCTCAACTATAAATACATCATTTTCCTCTTCATTTTTCCCACAAATCTTCCTAACATCTCTCTAATCTCTCTCTCTACAAGTCTGAATTACACACTAAATATTATATTTTATTTGGTAATTTCTATCAAAGTTCAAAAATTGGGAGTGAAGTTGACAACTAGCTTGAGGATCATCGAGTAAAGTTTCAATTTTCAACCTCGATTACACGTCGGCGTTTGGTACACTCGTTCCTTCTTTTATTTAAATTATTATTGTTTAATTTTAATTATCGTACTTAATTTTCTTAACTTTAATTCTTTATTTGCATAATTATAATGGAACGAGATGGACGTTTTTATGGTAGAGGTAGTAGGGGTAACAGGGGTAATGATGCATCTTCTATTAATCCTAATTATGATAATTTCACTTATGTAAATGAAACTGAACTTTTTAATGTTGATATTAATGCAAATGTGCAATAATTAGATTATGATGTATATTCTGCATCTCCAACTACTGAACCAGATTATGATTTAAAAAATGAATTAGAAGATAATTTAGATAACACACCCACTAGTGCAGCTCCACCTCATGCTCAGACTGAGTCTCATGCAAAAACTGAAACTGAAATGCTTCATATTCCCCCTAGTATAAGAAGAGGCAAAAAACAACGAAAATTAAAATTACCTACATGAGATTTTTTTGAAATGGACATTCCTAATCAACTAGCTATTTGTAAAATTTGCCGCCAAGTTTATAAATTTAAAATCGAAAAAGGTCAAGATGGGACGGGAGGTTTAATGAGACATGTAAAAAACTCTCACAAAGCAAGGTATAACCAATACTTGGTTAAAAAATCGGGTGTGCAAATATCTTCTGAGTCCGGACAAGGTTCACATAGTGTCCCCGACCAAGTACAAGGCCGAATTAACCCGATGACGGGGGGAGTTATAGGTCCTAAATATGATAAACACAAAGATCAGAAAAATTTAGCAAAATTAGTTGTTGTGGAGGATTTGCATTTTTCATTTCCTTCCTCTCCTGATTTTATTCATTACATTCGAGAAACATATAATCTTGCTTTTAATGGTTTTCCTAGATAAACTATTAGAAGATATGTTTTTAAATTTGCGCATGAATATCAACAATACTTATGTTATGCATTGTATCATTTTAATGGCAAAATGGCTATCATTTCTGACATAGGTCGTAGTTCTAATGGTAATGATTATTTAAATGTTACATGTTATTGGATAGATCACAATTGGTCTATGCAAAAACGTATATTATCATATAAATATATTGATGAAAGGCACACTGAAATTTTTATTTCAAGAAATATTCATGAAATTAGTGAATATTATGAAATTACTGATAAAAATATTATTATTACATTAGATAATACTTCTTGTAATGATTATGCTGTAAACATTTTAAAAACTCGATAAACTCCATCTTTTCTCGATATTTTTCATGTTAGATGTGCATGTCATGTTTATAACTTAGTTATAAATGATGACCTAAAACTTTTTAAAAACATCTTTGATAAAGTACAATTTGCTATCAACTTTATTTTTAAAGGTAATAAAATACAAAGACGCAAAAAATTTTAAAAAAACATGTCATGATTGTGAATTACCTTATAGAAAATTCAGAAGAAGTTGCAACCAGGTGAAATTCTTTGTATGATCAATTAGTTGTTATCAAAATCCTTCGGATATGCTTGTAGATGATGATTGGAATAAATTTGGGAACTTATTGTATTCTTAGAGAAATTTTTTCTAGCTACTAGGGAATTTTCTGATATTTATTATCTTACTATTTCATATATGTTATTTTATAGAGCTCTATTGTTTTTTTTTATTTAATGAATATATGAAAAAATCAACTTACGCTCCAGCTATTACAAAAATATTTATAAAATTAATAAAATATTTTTTTCTATTCCCACTATTTATTTTATTGGTGTTCTATTAAATCCTACTATTAAAGTAGACGGTTGTAATGCCCTTATTGAAACGATTTATGAATGCCTAGAAATACTTTCGACAGAACCAACTAAAGAAGATGTTATCTATAGCATACAAACACAATGCAAAACTATGTATATGTATTACCAAGAGCAAAGTGCAAATAATCAACCGGCTTCTGTACCATCTTCTTCTACTTCACTTCAACCTTATTACAAATATGTGGTTTTTGCTTCACGTATTCAAGGCCTTCGAAATAGAATGTATTGTGGTTCTAGTGCTTCACAAATTAGCGAGTTTGATGTTTATGTTTTGCAGGGTGTTGTACCGTTCGAATCAATTGCTAATGAAAATGGACGTGAAGATTTGCTGAAATACTGGAGGGAGAATGAAAAGACATTTCCGACTTTATCAAAGATGGCCCTAGATGTGTTAAATATTCAAGCGTCATCTACAGCTTCTGAAAGCGCTTTTTGTGCTGGAAGGTTTTAAATAGGAGAGCACAGACACTCATTGACGGGAGACGATTTGGAGATTACAATTTTATTTAGAAATTGGATTAGGGAGTGTAAAAGGTGCGGTCAACCAGAGATCAATGAAGAAGATGACTACAATTACAACGAAATATTATCCGATGGAGCAGGAAGCGACGTTGAACAATTTGACCAACAAATTCTAATTCCAACCGAAGATCCTCAAGAGATTGTCAGAAAATTAGAAAAACATATGGTTGCATATGTAATTTTTTAATGCCAATTTTACTATGTGATTTGCAACTTTTGAACTTCGAAACAAAGTTGCAATTTTGAAATTGTATTACAAAAAAATTATATTTTTATTAAATAATATAAAAGGCAATTAGCCTTAGGATGTTTTCTCACTATCTTGTTCAATTATTTAAATGTTTAAATATAAATATATATATATATATATATATATATATATATATATTTTAATTAAGTGTCTAGAAAAAAAATTAAAAGCCCCCCAAATCCCCCTTCCCATCTTGTCCCGTCCCCCCAAATCTCGTCCCTTCTGATAGCGAGGTCCCATCCCGTCCCTCTAAATCCCATTCCCCTTCATTCCGTCTATCCCGATCCCGACCCACTCCACCGTCCCTCCAAATCTCGTCTCATCCATCCCGTCCCACTGGCCAGCCATAGTCTTAAATAGTTCTATACGTAAAGCAACACAATTACTCATTATCCAAATAAAATTTTCATTAATTTACTAATCAATTAACATAAAAGGGACCAAAATTATCAACTAATATTTGATTCATCAAATGACAACTTGATTAGTCAACTCTGTACTGGTATCATGGTGCCTCACCTCGCGATTTGGGGTTGCACTAGACTTGGCATTAGAAATTTTCAACCAATGTTTTCAAGTTAATATTTGTCTGATACGACTAGAACCCCCCCCCCCTCCCGACCCCGAGGTCCCAACTTGAAACATACCAACAAGTTTCACAACTTAATACCAACATATACAAAACCTTAAGTTATGATTTGGAACATAAATATTCAAAATAAAGGATCGGGTCATTACATATACAAGTAAAGAGTCATTCATAATATATCTGTTGAAAATATAATCAAATATTAAAAGTGTGTTCTATCTAACAGCTTAAACTTTTAGATCAGATAGTCACACTTCAATATGATATCAGAGCAGGCCAAAGGTCCTGGGATCGAACCTCACCGCCACTCATTCTCAAAAAGATTTTTACGTGCTTGGACCATGAAAAAAATCAGGCCATCACGTGAGGGGGCATGTTGAAAATATAATCAAATATTAAAAATGTGTTTTATCTAACAGCTTAAGCTTTTAGATCAGATGGTCACACTTCAATAATAAGTGGCCATGCAAAAGTAACATCCAACCCACAACTCCTATGGAGCCTCTATGATACAATAAATGAAATAATAATGATGAGAAACTTATTTTGCCGCTACCAAGAGAATATCAAGTCTAGCCTTTATTGAACATAACGCGAGGATACCAAATAAAAGAGAGATGATGACAACCCAAGCTCGTGTGTCTGTCAGCCATTGTGATAGGAAAATCACATGAAAATATTTCCTCAACATAATTTAACGGATACTTCGTATGAGTTATAATTTACCTACACCAAATGACAGGACAAACTTTATAAAAGATATGAGTGAACTACATAATATGTATCAAGTCAAAGCAAAATAGACATGCTCCAAATCGTTTATACTCAAATAAAAATTATTTAAGAGAAATCAAGTGTTTGACCTTTCAGGCAAATATTGATAATAATATTATTTTATGTTTACAGGGCGTATCACTAGATATTGACGAAGTACAAGCGAATAGACAAGTCACATCGCGAATAGACAAGTCAAAGTGTAGGTCTGACCGGCTACACTACTATGAACTAGGGGTGTCCGGTGCTAAATGCGTAGTACGTAAAAAAAAAAATCTATTATGCACTTGCGAAATGCATAATACGTAAAAAAAATAAATTATTATGCATTTGCTAAATATATAGTACGTAAAAATATATATTATGCACTTGCTAAATGCATAGTACGTAAAAAGTACATTATGCACTTGCTAAATGTATAATACGCAAATAAATAAATAAATTATGCACATGCTAAAGGTATATTACGTAAAAATACATATTATGTACTTGCTAAATGAATGGTATGTAAAAAAAATATATTATGCACTTGCTAAATACATATTACATAAAAAATATATTATGCACTTGCTAAAGGCATAGTACGTAAAAAAATATATTATGCACTTGGCAAATGCATATTACGTAAAAAAACATATTATGCAATTGCAAAATGCGTAATACGTAAAAAAAACCTATTATGCACTTGCTAAATGCGTAGTACGTAAAAAAAAACCCTATTATGCACTTCCTAAATGTGTAGTACATAAAAAAATAAAAAACCTATTATGCACTTGCTACGTAAAAAAAATATTATGCACTTGCTAAAAAAGCTATTATGCTCTTGCTAAATGATTGTACGTAAAAAATATATTATGCACTTGCTAAATTCATAGTACGTAAATAACTATTATGCACTTGCTAAATGCATAGTACGTAAAAATACCTATTATGCACTTGCAAAATGCATAGTATGTAAAAACAAAAATTATGCACTTGCTAAATGCATAGTACGTAAAAAAAAATATTATGCACTTGCTAAATGCGTAGTACGTAAAAAAATTCCATTATGCACTCGTTAAATGCATAGTACGTAAAAAAACTAATATGCACTTGATAAATGCCGAGTACGTCAAAATACCTATTATGCACTTGCTAAAGCCATATTACGTAAAAATACATATTATGCACTTGATAAATGCAGAGTACGTAAAAATACATATTACGCACTTACTAAATACATAGTACGTAAAAAACATATTATGCACTTGCTAAAGACATATTACGTAAAAAAACTATTATGCACTTGGTAAAAGCATATTACGTAAAAAAATACTATTATGCACTTGCTAAAGGCATATTACGTAAAAAAAAACTATTACGCACTTGCTAAAGTCATATTACGTAAAAAATACTATTATGCACTTGCTAAAGGCATATTACGTAAAAAAAACTATTATATACTTGCTAAAGGCATATTACGTAAAAAAAAACCTACTATGCACTTGCAAAATGCGTAGTATGTAAAAAAACCTATTATGCACTTGTTAAATGCATAGTACGTAAAAAAGGCTATTATGCCCTTGCTAAATGAATAGTACGTAAAAATACATATTATGCACTTGCTAATTGCATAATACGTAAAAAGTATATTATGCACTTGCTAAATGCATAGTACGTAAAGAATATATTATGCACTTGGTAAATGCATAGTGCGAAAAAAAATAGATCATGCACTTGCTAAATGCGTAGTACGTATAAAAACCTATTATGCACTTGCTAAATGCGTAGTACGTAAAAATACCCATTATGCACTTTGTAAAGGCATATTACGTAAAAAAACGTATTATGCACTTGCTAAATGTTTATTTTTTTAAAAAAACCTATTATCCACTTGCTAAATGCATAGTACGTAAAAAAACGTAATATGCACTTGCTAAGGGCATATTAAGTAAAAAAACTATTATGCACTTGCTAAGTATGTTGTACGTAAAAAACTCTATTATGCACTTGATAAATGCGTAGTACATAAAAAAAACTATTATTCACTTCCTAAAGGCATATTACATAAAAAAATCTATTATGCACTTGCTAAACGCATATTACGTAAAAAAGCTATTATGCACTTGCTAAATGATTGTACGTAATAAAAAATATTATGCACTTGCTAAATGCATAGTACGTAAAAAACCTATTATGCACTTGCTAAATGCATAGTACGTAAAAACACATATTATGCACCTGCTAAATACATATTACGTAAAAAAATAAATTATTCACTTGCTAAATGCATAGTACATAAAAAAATATATTATACACTTCCTAAATGCTTAGTACAAAAAAATATATATTATGCACTTGCTAAATACGTAGTACGTAAAAAAACCTATTATGCACTTGTGAAATGCATAGTACGTAAAAATACCTATTATGCACTTGCTAAATGCATAGTACGTAAAAAACAATATTATGCACTTGCTAAAGAAATATTACGTAAAAACCTATTATGCAATTGCTAAATACATAGTACGTAAAAAAAATATTATGCACTTGCTAAATGCGTAGTACGTAAAAAAAAATCATATGCATTCGCTAAATGCATAGTACGTAAAAAAAACTATTATGCACTTGATAAATGCATAGTACGTAAAAATACCTATTGTGCACTTGCTAAAGCCATATTACGTAAAAATAAATATTATGCACTTGGTAAATGCATATTACGTAAAAAACATATTATGCAATTGCAAAATGCGTAATACGTAAAAAAATATCCTATTATGCACTTGCAAAATGCGTAGTATGTAAAAAAAAACATATTATGCACTTCCTAAATGCGTAGTACATAAAAAAAATCTATTATGCACTTGCTAAATGCATAGTACGTAAAAAATAATATTATGCACTTGCTAAAAAACCTATTATGCACTTGCGAAATGCATAGTACGTAAAAAATTATTATGCACTTGCTAAATGTATAGTACGTAAAAATACATATTATGCACTTGCTAAATGCATAGTACGTAAAAAAATATTATGCACTTGCTAAATGCATAGTACGTAAAAAAAATATTATGCACTTGCTAAATGCGTAGTACGTAAAAACAAATCCATTATGCACTCGTTAAATGCATAGTACGTAAAAAAACTACTATGCACTTGATAAATGCAAAGTACGTTAAAATACATATTATGCACTTGCTAAAGCCATAGTACGTAAAAATACATATTATGCACTTGCTAAATGCATAGTACGTAAAAAAAACATATTATGTACTTGCTAAAGACATATTACGTAAAAAAAACTATTATGCACTTGCTAAAGGAATATTACGTAAAAAAAACTATTATGCACTTGCCAAAGGCATATTACGTAAAAAACCTATTATGCGCTTGCAAAATGCGTAGTACGTAAAAAAACCTATTATGCACTTGCTAAATGCATATTACGTAAAAAAATCTATTATGCCCATGCTAAATGCATAGTACGTAAAAATACATATTATGCACTTGCTAATTGCATAATACGTAAAAAGTATATTATGCACTTGCTAAATACATAGTACGTAAAGAATATATTATGCACTTGCTAAATGCATAGTACGAAAAAAAATAGATCATGCACTTGCTAATTGCGTAGTACGTATAAAAACCTATTATGCACTTGCTAAATGCATAGTACGTAAAAATACCTATTATGCACTTGGTAAAGGCATATTACGTAAAAAAAATGTATTATGCACTTGCTAAATGCATAGTACGTAAAAAAAAAACCTATTATGCACTTGCTAAATGCATAGTACGTAAAAAACCTAATATGCACTTGCTAAGAATATTTTACGTAAAAAAAACTATTATGCACTTGCTAAGTACGTTGTACGTAAAAAACCCTATTATGCACTTGATAAATGCGTAGTACGTAAAAAAACCTATTATTCACTTCCTAAAGGCATATTACATAAAAAACTTATTATGCACTTGCTAAACGCATAGTACGTAAAAAAAACTATTACGCACTTGCTAGAAAAGCTATTATGCACTTGCTAAATGATTGTACGTAAAAAAATATATTATGCACTTGCTAAATGCATAGTACGTAAAAAACCTATTATGCACTTGCTAAATGCATAGTACGTAAAAATACATATTATGCACCTGCTAAATATATATTACGTAAAAAAATAATATTATTCACTTGCTAAATGCATAGTACATAAAAAATATATTATGCACTTGCTAAATGCATAGTACAAAAAAAATATTATGCACTTGCTAAATGAGTAGTACGTAAAAAAACCTATTATGCACTTGCGAAATGCGTAGTACGTAAAAATTATTATGAACTTGCTAAATGCATAGTACGTAAAAATACCTATTATGCACTTGCTAAATGCATAGTACGTAAAAAAAATATTATGCACTTGCTAAATCGTAGTACGTAAAAAAATCCATTATGCACTCGTTAAATGCATAGTACGTAAAAAAACTAATATGCACTTGATAAATGCAGAGTACGTAAAAATACCTATTATGCACTTGCTAAAGCCATATTACGTAAAAATACATATTATGCACATAAATGCATAGTACGTAAAAATACATATTATGCACTTGCTAAATGCATAGTACGTAAAAAACATATTATGCACTTGCTAAAGACATATTACGTAAAAAAAACAATTATTATGCACTTGCAAAATGTGTAGTACGTAAAAAAACCTATTATGCACTTGCTAAATGCATAGTACGTAAAAAAAATCTATTATGCCCTTGCTAAATGCATAGTACATAAAAAGTAATATTATACACTTGCTAATTGCATAATATGTAAAAAGTATATTATGCACTTGCTAAATGCATAGTACGTAAAGAATTTATTATGCACTTGCTAAATGCATAGTACGAAAAAAAATAGATTATGCACTTGCTAAATGCGTAGTACGTAAAAAAACCTATTATGCACTTGCTAAATGCATAGTACGTAAAAAGACCTATTATGCACTTGGTAAAGGCATATTACGTAAAAAAAAACGTATTATGCACTTGCTAAATGTTTATTACGTAAAAAAACCTATTATGCACTTGCTAAATGCATAGTACGTAAAAAACCTAATATGCACTTGCTAAGGTTATTTTACGTAAAAAAACTATTATGCATTTGCTAAGTACGTTGTACGTAAAAAATCATATTATGCACTTGATAAATGCGTAGTACGTAAAAAAACCTATTATTCACTTCCTAAAGGCATATTACATAAAAAACCTATTATGCACTTGCTAAACGCATAGTACGTAAAAAAAACTATTACGCACTTGCTAAATGATTGTACGTAAAAAAATATATTATGCACTTGCTAAATGCATAATACGTAAAAAATCCATTATGCACTTGCTAAATGCATAGTACGTAAAAATACATATTATGCACCTGCTAAATACATATTACGTAAAAAAACAAATATTATTCACTTGCTAAATGCATAGTACGTAAAAAAATATATTATGCACTTGCTAAATTCATAGTACAAAAAAAAATATTATGCACTTGTTAAATGCGTAGTACGTAAAAAAAACTATTATGCACTTGCGAAATGCATGGTACATAAAAAACTATTATGAACTTGCTAAATGCATAGTACGTAAAAATACCTATTATGCACTTGCTAAATGCATAGTACGTAAAAAAAATATATTATGCACTTGCTAAATGCATAGTACGTAAAAAAAAATATTATGCACTTGCTAAATGCGTAGTATGTAAAAAAATCCATTATGCACTCGTTAAATGCACAGTACGTAAAAAAACTAATATGCACTTGATAAATGCAGAGTACGTAAAAATACTTATTATGCACTTGCTAAAGCCATATTACGTAAAAATACATATTATGCACTTGATGAATGCATAGTACGTAAAAATACATATTATGCACTTGCTAAATGCATAGTACGTAAAAATCATATTATGCACTTGCTAAAGACATATTACGTAAAAAAAACTATTATGCACTTGGTAAAGGCATATTACGTAAAAAAAACTATTATGCACTTGCTAAAGGCATATTACGTAAAAAAAAAACTATTATGCACTTGCAAAATGCGTAGTACGTAAAAAAACCTATTATGCACTTGCTAAATGCATTGTACGTAAAAAAACCTATTATGCCCTTGCTAAATGCATAGTACGTAAAAATACATATTATGCACTTGCTAATTGCATAATACGTAAAAAGTATATTATGCACTTGCTAAATGCATAGTACGTAAAGAATATATTATGCACTTGCTAAATGCATAGTACGAAAAAAAATAGATTATGCACTTGCTAAATGCGTAGTACGTAAAAAAAACTATTATGCACTTGCTAAATGCATAGTACGTAAAAAACTATTATGCATTTGCTAAATGCATAGTACGTAAAAATACCTATTATGCACTTGGTAAAGGCATATTACGTACAAAAAACGTATTATGCACTTGCTAAATGTTTATTACGTAAAAAAACCTATTATGCATTTGCTAAATGCATAGTACGTAAAAAACCTAATATGCACTTGCTAAATGCATATTACGTAAAAAAAACCTTATTATGCACTTGGTAAGTATGTTGTACGTAAAAACCCTATTATACACTTGATAAATACGTAGTACATAAAAAAAACCTATTATTCACTTGCTAAAGGCATATTACATAAAAAAACCTATTATGCACTTGCTAAATGCATAGTACGTAAAAAAACCTATTATGTATGTGTTAAATACATAGTACGTAAAAAATATATATTATATACTCGCTAAAGGCATATTACGTAAAAAAAACCCTATTATGCACTTGCTAAATGCATAGTACGTAAAAAAGAACCTATTATTTCAAATTTTCAAACGATAACATTTGGTTTGATTTGATGTTAAATAAAAAAATCGAGTTATATATTTTAATCAAATTAATTAGGAATATTTAATTCGGAATATTTTAATAAAATTAATTATTTTTAACTAGAAGTTAGTATTTATTTAAGGGGTGTGCTAATGATTAAGTGAATATTTTTTTGATTGTGAGGGAGTACTTTAAAAAATTAAAATTAGTATTTGTTAGGAAGGACAAAAATTTAAAAACACAGAATAGAGACAGAAGTGCAAAATGACCCGAGGACCCCTCTGCAATTTTAACAAATCTCTTTTACGCCCTAGGCCCGCTTCAATCATTTCTCTCTATTTCTTCACAACATCTTCAAGTTGCTCTTAAAATTTCATCAATTTCGCTAAAACTTTCTTCATATTCACCAAAAATTCTTCACAATTTCTTCAATTTTGTTGTTAATAAATTTTCGCTTAGATATCTTTCTGGACGGTTTTTATTGCTCCAATTTAACGTAATTTTCTAGGGTTTTTGTTACTCCAAATTTGTAGATCCATTGTCAAATGAATCCAAGAGGAAGATATCCACTCCCGGGAATGGGCGGCGTCGGCGGCGGAGGAGGAGGAGGAGGAGGAAACATGTATCCTAACCCTAACTTTCAACCAAGGAATCCTCAACAGTACGTGCAGAGAAGTCCAGTGAATCAACAGCAACATTTTCAGAACCAACAGCAAACACAGCAATGGCTAAGAAGGAACAATCAGTTGCCATCTGATTCGACGAGTGATGAAGTTGAAAAAAATGTACAATCTGAAGCAGTTGACCAAAGGTAGCTTTTATTTATTTTTGTGTGTGTCTATAGTTCGGATCCATTCAAGATGTTAAATCCTGTGAGTGCAGAGTAATACTGCTCGTACCCGTTATAATTATGTAAAATTATGGAGAATGTCTGTAATGCAGTGATAATTACTCTTAGCTATATGTACTCCCTCCGGCCATGTTTACTTGTCCATGACTTGACACACACCTGAGAAGCCAAGAATAAAATGATAATTTTACTATATCACCCCTAGTTATTATAAGTCATCTCACTCGTTGAGAAATGAATTGGAAATAATTAGTACTTAATAATAAGGGTAAAATAGGTACAACAACAACAACATACCCAATGTAGTCCCACAAAGTGGTGTTTGGAGAGGGTTTAGTGTACGCAGACCTTACCCCTACCTTGGGAGGGAGGGAAACTGTTTCCGAAAGACCCTCAGTTCAGGAGAAAGTATGACAAAAAAGGTCAGATAATGATTGAAGAAAGTAAAGAGATCATGACAAAAGTACTATAGATAAGCATAAAAGTAACAATAAATGCATCAAACTAATACGATAATTGTATAATTGAAGTACAAGAAATAACAGATAGTAATAGGAAATCAAAGGACAAGAAGGGTAAAATAGGTATAAAATGGAAATTATCTCTTGGTTTTCCAAACTGGACATTTATTTTTAGTATAGTGGACAAGTAAAAATGGACCGAATGAGTATAAAGTTAGGAAGCAAACTACTCCGGTCCTTGGGTCCCACACTGCATATGGAATATATCTGTTAGGAGGAGTTTAAGTTTAGGCTGAATTTGACATCTGTTTGAAATATATGGATGACATTTTCGAGTTTTGGTTGAGTAGTTTGTGGTAGGATTGGCATCTTTCTACTAAATTAAGTTAGAGTAGTTGTTCAAACAAGTGTTCTAGGTAGGGGTAGGTCTGCGTCCACTCTACCCTCCCCAGACCCCACCCAGTGTGTTGTTGTGGGAAGTTAGTTGAATCAACGATTTAGTGGGTTGTCATCATTATAAAAAAATGCGGTTAATTCTATTTACTTGAATTAGTTTGAGTCATTTTAGAAGGCTGCATTTTAGGAAATTTATAACTGGTTAGAAATATTTCAGTGTATCTATAGTTTGCTAAGTGGGAACAAGTATATCCCAAACGCCTGTTATGGGAAGTTCGGAAATATCCTTCTCTACCTCCCAAGGTAGAGGTAAGGTCTGCGTACACTCTACTCTACCCTCCCGGGATATGTTGTTGTTGTTGCCTGTTATGGGAAGTGAAATCGCTCTATATTTAACAGCTTGTATGGATACTGAGATGGTATTAATGTGTGCCGCTTAAAAACTTAATTGGGATCAATTTTGAGCTCCGGTGAAGGGTTTATGATGGACATAAGAGCGTTCTATTTCCAGGTTAAGATAATCTTGGATCATGAATGCATACATTCACCAAGCTCAATATTGAGTGAGTTTAATGTTTGATGGCTTCACTCAATTTAGCTAATTCACAAATTTTAATATAAGTGAGTTTCTTACTTATTTTCTAGTGTTTGGTACAAATAGAATTTATATGTAATCTAGCAAAATATATGAAGGTGGAATGGGGTGGAGAGCGGGTGTTCGGGGTGGTGGGGGTGGGATGGTCAAGGAGTGGAGGTTGGGGCCATTGGGTGGGTGGGGACGATACAATGAACTTAGAACTCACTTTTGAAACTTGTTTTCCTTACTTCCTTTAGGGAAGTCATTTTCCTTATTTTCAAGGAGCTTGTTTTCCTAGAAAAAATGTTTTCCAAAACATTTTACCAACCAAACGTGGGAAAATTGGAAACCAAACACACCCTTAGGCTGAATTTGACTTCTGTTTGAAACATATGGACAACATTGTCAAGTTTAGGTTGATTAATTTTTGGTAGTATTGGCATCTTTCTACTAAATAAAGTTAGAGTAGTTGTTCATACAAAAACAGTACACAAATATGTAATTTTAAATTGCAGATAATTGTGGGAAGTTAGTTGAATTAACGATTTAGTTGGTTGTCATCATTGTAAAAGATTGCGCTTAATTCTATTTACTTAAATTAGTTTGAGTCATTTTACAAGGCTGCATTGTAGGAAATGTATAACTGGTTAGAAATATTTCAGTGTACCTAAAGTTTGCTAAGTGGGAACAGGTAAAGCCCAAATGCCTGTTTGGGGGAGTCGAAACGCACTATATATAACAGTGTAGATGGATACTGACATAGTATTAATGTGTGCCGCTTAAAAACTTGTTGGGATCAATTTTGAGTTCCGGTGAAGGGGTTTATGATGGACATAAGAGCGTTCTATTTCCAGGTTAAGATACGCTTGGTTCATGAATACATACATTCATCGAGCTCAATATTGAGTGAATTTAATGTTTGCTGGCTTCACTCAATTTAGCTAATTCACAAATTTTAATATAAATCTAGCATTAAAGACTGCTTTATTAGTTGACACTTTAGGATGCAAATGTGTTAAGAGAGGGCTGTATAAGGCTCACAACATATTGAAGGATTCACTTTTCATGGACAAAGTGCTTTAGCTAGTTATATGGTGTTGGGACTGCTTTTTCGTGAATGAAGAATGTTGTCTCGTAAAATTTTATAATGCTTGTCTAAATGCAACAAATTAAAGCATGGTGATGCAAGAGCTGTCAATGCTTAGATCCTCTTAACTTCCAAATTTAAGGCCAACATGTTCGTGCATCTTGTGAACTGTGGGACAATAGAGAAAGAATTGGTCACCATTTTAAAAAAAGAGGAAGCGATGGTCGTGAATCTCTATATGATGCCTGCAGAAACAGGAATGTTTGGGGTGGGGGGAAAGACTCTTGTGCAGTCTGCTCATATGACACAAGTCACTAATCCTGAGCCTCAAGGGCTACACCAAGGGATGCCTTCACTTTCGAGGGAACTTAGCTTCCGTATGTTGTATAGTTCTGATTATTAGCTTCAACAAGAATATATTTTAAGAAAGGATGTAGTAAGAAAGAGAGGATGATATCTTCCCTCGAAGTTTTAACTATTTAACACTTTAGGTCTAAGGTGCTAGAACGGTTATATATGTCACAGGAGTCTGGTTTATGTTATTAACTATGCTGTTGAACATATTTTATACCTTAACTGGAGAGCTAAATCTTCTCTTTTTCCTCTTCTCTAGTTCACAAGACTGGAAGGCGAGGTTGAAGCTACCACCCGCTGATACTCGATACAGGACAGAGGTAAATCTTGCATTTGCAAGTCTCTCTATGCTATTAGTTGAATTTATCTTGATTTATTCTCTTGATGACGACCATGTTAAAGTCATGGTCTTTATTTTTCTTCTTAGACGTCATGCTTATAAATTTTTCTCTTTTCTAACTCAGACTGTATGTTCGCTTTTCCTGTTTCATAAATTAAATGTAGTAAAATGAAGTGGTACCTACTAAAGAAGAAGGTGGCCGTACAAGCATCTCATAAATTTTCTGTGGGCTTATCATTTTTTCTCATGGATAGCTTCAGAATATGTAGCTAAGGAATATGTGCCTAGTTTCGAACCATGCATCACTGGCCGTTGGAGATTCATCGGTTATAAAAAGAAGAAAAAGAAGAATATTTAGTTGAGGAATAAAATATCATGATTTAAGCCTTTGGTTGTTTGTGTTTGAGCATCCAAAAGTATGTCATTTAAAGGAGCATTTATAACAGCTTTTTAGGAAATAGATATGGGGTGGGATCTTATAAGTGCATGCATCTTCTGATTCATTCACCTTAGTGATTTTTGTGTTCCAGGCAAGTTTCTCGGTCATAAAAAACAATTATAGCTCATTGCTTCCGAAAGAAAAAGCTCGAAATCCATTTCGGTAGATGTTTTTGCCGTATTATGAGTTTCTTGTGGCTCCCCTCTTTATCAAGTCTTTAGGTCATGATAAAAAGTTGAAACATGGTTTGTCAAAATGCTCTAGTGTAGCACCCAAGAGCGTGGTATAATTGGTCAATGAAGTGGATGCAAACTTTGGAACCGGGTTCAAATCCCAACAAGGACAAACAACTAGGTGATCTCTTCCCATCTATCTAAGTCTTAGTGGACGGGGATACCTTGATATCTGTACTTGTAGGAGATAGTAGGTATCCATTGGAATAGTTGAGGTGCGAACAATTTGGCCCAACACCACCTTCATAACAAAAAGTTCAACTTTAGATAATGTAAATGATAGGTAATTCTTTGAAGCATTGTAAAATGCTTGCATAAGGCACACTTGAGCCTTGAAACTCGGTGCCAGGTGCTTCGCCTCGTCTAACTGGCAGTTTAGTGCATCATTGTGCATATTTGAGCACGTATGACTCAGTCTTAAAGATGGCAACACTGAATAGTAAATATAGAAAGTGATAACTAAGTTGGGAAATTTTATTAATAATATGTGGGTGATACAAAATACGAAATTGTAAATTTAGTAAAAGAAAATTAGTCACTAATCAGATTTAAAATCTTGCATGTAATTCAGAAATTGTGAAGAAATTTAAACGTAATCGACATAATTCTTACTTGTAGGCTATGTGATTTCTTCCCATCTACCTAAGCCTTGGTGGGTAGAGTTATGAGGTACCTGTGTTGATGGGAGGTAGCAGGTACCGATGAAATAGTTAAGGTGCGTGCAAGCTTGCTCGGGTGCCACCTTCATAAATAAGCATCTTTACACGTGTCTATTCATGTGAATTGTAGTTTCTCAATTCTTTGGCGCATATAGTTTTTTGTATCTATAACTATTTTTCTTTGCATTACATGTATGCATTTAATATTTTTCTTCTTCTGCACCTCTTCACCAAAGCTCACGCTTTACTTGTGTTGTGGGCTTAAAGTTTGAGTTGACACTTAGCGCGTTCCTGCGCTTTTCACCTTTGATAACATTGCCATCGTTTGGGCGTGTCGGGGATCTTAAATAAATAAATAAAGGCGTTTCATCTCTAGTAGTTTAAGCGATTCCCACAGATCAATATACCCAAACACCATCTAAAACTTCTAACAAAGCTAAAACTATTGTCATTCCTTTAATATATAGTCTATTATGATGTTACAAATTTTATGTTGAATTGTGCGATCATCTCATCTAAAAGCTTAAACTGTCAGAGATAGCACACCTTTTATTTACTTAATTATGTCTTTAACACAACCCGTCATGTGGGCTTAATTCTTTTTATTTTTACGAGTCAAACATGAAAATTCTCTTTGGTGAGGGGTGGTAATGCCTGCTCTAACAATCTCATCTAAAACCCCGTCTTGTGTGGGCTTAATTCTTTTTATTTTTATGAGTCAAACATGAAAATTCTCTTTGGTGAGGGGGTGGTAATGCCTGCCCTAACAATCTCATCTAAAAACTTAAGTTTTAAATGAGATGGTCACACTTCAGCAGTTTACTTATGAGGTTTTCCCTTAGTCATGTAGTACCTTCTTACTTTTCTGTGTGGTGTCTATGAACTATACTATCTTCATCTTTCAGCGTTGTAATAGTGTTTATGTAAATCTCTTAAGTGCCCTTGTGCAAAGAGGCTTGTCATTGATTAAGAGTGAAAATGGCAAAGTCAAGTGGAATGGCTATAACAAGTTGCTTCGGGCAGGAATTCCTTTCCGAAAGTCATGCAAGTTTTGCTTTTTATTGTGGCGTTGTGCAAGGGTTATTCATGTCAATTTGATATGTAGCAGTTTATATTTTGGGATCATGATTCTGCAATATTAATTTTTCTATATTAACACTAAGGGGCCATTTGGTTCCAGGACAAGTTATCCGGGGATTAGTAATGTAGAGATTGTAATGTACAGAGATTAACAATGCAAGGGTTATTTCTGGTTGGGTGATTTTTTGAAAAGTAAAGGTATACGTTTGAAGTTTGAAGTGATGAGGATATTTTTGTTTCCTTAATCAATGTATTACTAATGGCCGTATTCTTATTCCACATTCTATCCTACATAAAATAATACATAAATTTCCTCATAACTTATGCAAGTATTATTTAAGAAGGAAAGTATAATGCTAACCAAACATTGTAATATGCTATACTGAATTTTATACATTGATTAATTCCCCAGAATTCACCAACCAAACAATGTTTACGCAATGCTGGTTTTTATACCAAGATTAGTTCTCCTTACTAAATGGGCACTAAGTTAATGTAACATCAGTAATACCTAACCTAGATATTTTAGTTTCTGTATGCCTTGATTTGTTATCTCGTGTTCATTAGGTTGGTTTGCTTATCAATTATCATAGCATTTTTTTGGTTTCGTTTTATGATGATGATGGTAAAATATTTTGTAGGAAGACATTTCTCATTTCTCTCCATGCAGGAGCTGCATTTGTACCTTTGGTTCATTTTCTCCTTTGGACTTAACTTAGTTACTGTCCTAACAGTCTATTTTCCTGGTAGGATGTAACAGCGACCAAGGGAAATGAATTTGAAGACTATTTTCTTAAGCGTGAATTGCTTATGGGAATCTATGAGAAGGGTTTTGAGAGACCATCTCCAATCCAGGAAGAGAGTATCCCAATTGCTCTTACTGGGAGTGATATTTTGGCTCGGGCAAAAAACGGAACAGGGAAAACTGCTGCTTTCTGCATTCCGGCGTTGGAAAAAATTGATCAGGACATCAATGCCATTCAAGGTTCTGACAAGCAATTCATAGTTATTCTGTGAACCCTTTATTTGTTCTAGTACATGGCATATTAAACGAGTTCAGCCAGCAATTGGTTCATTTAGGCCCCTAAGTTTTGTTTTCTTTTTAATGGAATTGCAACATAGCGGAGTGGAAACCTTGTGTGCATCGTCTAAAAACAAAAAAATTAAGTGCATTATGGGTCAATAATTCTGTGAAGGAACTATTCTTTTTATACGGTTGTTTGAACATAAATGCAAACTCTTACTTAATCATGAAAATATACTTTTACATTGTGAAGAGCTTGAGTAAACCTTTTTAAGTTAAGAGTCGTTGAGGTCAGCAGTTACTCGAGCCCGGGGTGGTTTGTTTGATAATGAAGTTGAAGTTCAGACCTTTACAAATTGACTTGGCATAATTTTAGAGTTCTATATAAAATGCAGATGGCAATTCCAAATTGTCAGTTGGTTGCACATTGAATTGGCTCATCAAAGTTGTTATTTATACTGGAGCATTTTGATGGTGCGTACCGAAAGAAATCCACTTTTGATGGGATAAACTATGTCCTAGCGGAGTACATCATGTGCTGTAATATGGGCTAATTACTTCATTGTTTTCCTGATAAAGAAAAGACGAGCTAATAAATAAACAATGAAGTAAACTTTATGGCAATCTAAAGGTTTTGAAAGAAAGTATGTTCTCTCAGCCTTGCATGTGCATCAATAAGTTCTATAATTGATTCTTCATTTGCAGCAACTTGCCTGTCATATACCGTTCAGTTGAACATACACCTGCTGTATGACCTGCTTGTATTTGGTTAATGAGAGTTTGTTTGATAAAGTTTATTGGTCCTAAAGATTGATTTAGCTTCCTCTGCAACAAAAACGAAATAGTATATATTCTATTGTTTTTCATAGAAATGGAATTTGGTTCACTCAGTTTTAGCTTGTGTTTTACTGTTGTCTGTTTTCTCTTAATGCAGTTGTTATTCTTGTTCCCACACGAGAATTGGCTCTTCAAACTTCTCAAGTTTGTAAAGAACTTGGGAAGCACTTAAAAATTGAAGTCATGGTTACCACTGGGGGGACCAGCTTGAAGGATGATATAATGCGACTCTATCAACCGGTTCATTTACTAGTTGGAACTCCTGGAAGAATACTTGACCTTGCGAGAAAGGGAATATGCGTTTTGAAAGATTGCTCCATGCTTGTCATGGATGAGGTAATTCACCCCCCCCTCCTATTTGATGGAATTAAATCTGTATCGTGTTTTTGTGAGAGAATATAGAGAAGACTAAAAGGATGACTAGTAATTGTTCAAGTACGTGGTTATAAAGGTTTGTTCAACATAAGATCTCTGGCATGCAAGCTTTTCTTTTCTCATTAACGTGGGATATACTAGCATAAGCTGGTTCGGCTATGGTACTTGCTTCGAACCTACAAGTTATTATCTTTTCAAAATGAACTCACCCAAGGACTGTTCCCCACATATTTTATCTTTCTGTTTCGAGTGAAAACAATTTAGATGACAACTAATTCTATCTGTGTGCATACTTATGTCCTTCAGGCTGATAAGCTTCTTTCTCCGGAGTTTCAACCTTCCATTGTGCAGCTGATTCGTTTCTTGCCAGCAAATCGTCAAGTTTTAATGTTCTCTGCGACATTCCCTGTCACAATCAAGGACTTTAAAGATAGATATCTGCAGAAGCCATATGTTATCAACCTTATGGACGAACTTACTCTCAAGGGTATAACACAATTTTATGCTTTTGTAGAAGAAAGGCAGAAGCTTCACTGCCTTAACACTTTATTCTCAAAGGTCAGTACCTAACCCAACTAAGCTTGGATGTTTTGAAGTATGCTGTAATTCACACATTCTAAAACTCTTTTTACAGCTTCAAATCAACCAATCAATTATCTTTTGCAACTCTGTAAACCGTGTGGAACTGCTTGCCAAGAAGATCACAGAGTTAGGCTATTCATGCTTCTACATTCATGCAAAGATGCTTCAAGAACATAGGAACAAAGTATTTCATGACTTCCGCAATGGTGCCTGTAGGAACCTTGTTTGTACTGGTATGATAAGTGGCATCTGCTTGAAACTATTAGTACTCGTACTTGCTATTTTCTGTTGTTAATGCTACTGGTTTTTCGAGGGGCAGATTGTCATCTAAGATGGTGGGTGAATTTGCTCTTTGTTAGTTATGGTTGATGTGTAATGTGTTTGCATATTATTTTTATGGGTGCCTCTCTGATTCCCCAAAACTAATGCAAGTGAGTTAACTGGGAATGCTTGTGTGAGGAACTTCTTTTTTTAGCTTGGGGTCTCGCGGGCTAGCTGTGGTGGGCATCGTGGGACTGGTGGTGGAATGGTGAAGTTCAAAAGACGGTGGAAGCGAAGAAAGCGGTGTCTGCTAAATTGGTAGAAAGCGAGGATGAGGTGGAGAAGTGGATGAATAGGGAACTGTATAAGACGGCGAGTAATGAGGCAAAGCTGGTGGTTACGGCGGCAAAAACGACGGCTTTTGAACGCCTCTATGTGGAATTAGAGGAAAAAGGCGGTGATAAGAAGTTGGTACAGACTAGCCAAGGCTGAGGGAGAGGAGGGCCCGTTACTTGGATCACGTGAGGTGCGTCAAGAACGAGGACAACAAAGTACTGGTGGAGGACGCACATATTAGGCGGAGGTGGGCAGTCTTATTTTCATAAACTCTTGAACGAAAAAGGAGATAGAGACATTATGCCAGGAGATCTGGAGCAATCCGGTAGGTACCAGAATTTTGAGTATTGTAGAAGCATTAATGTTGAGTAGGTTAATGGTGCTGCTCGCAGGATGCGCAGGGGACGAGCGACCGGGCCTGATGAGATCCCTTGAATTTTGGAAGAGCGCAGGCAAGGCAGGTTTGGAGTGGCTGACTGAGTTGCTTAACGTCATTTGTAAGACTGCGAGGATGCCTGAAGAATGGAGGCGGAGTACAATGATCCCTTTGTACAAGAACAAAGGTAATATCCAGAGTTGCAATAACTATAGGAGTATCAAGCTGCTAAGCCACACAATGAAAGTTTGAAAAAGAGTCGTGGAGATGAGGGTAAGAAGAGACATGTCTATTTCAGAGAACCAATTTGGATTCATGTCGGGGAGTTCGACTACAGAAGCCATTCATCTTATTATGAGGTTGGTGGAGCAGTATAGGTTGAGGAAGAGAGACTTACATATGGTTTTCATCGACCTCGAGAAGGCATACGACAAAGTCCCTATGGAGGTTCTATGGAGATGTTTGGAGGTTAGAGGTGTACATGTGGCGTACACTAGGGCGATCAAGGATATGCATGATGGAGCCAAGACTAGGGTATGGACAGTAGGAGGAGACTCGGAGCACTTCCCAGTGATGATGGGGCTGCACAAGGATCAACTCTTAGCCCATTCTTATTTGCCTTGGTGGTGGATGGACTGACGCGACAAATCCAAGGAGAGGTGCCATGATGTATGTTATTCGCAGACGACATAGTCTTGATTGATGAGACTCGCAGCGGAGTGAACGCTAAGCTGGACGTTTGGAGACAGGCTCTAGAGTCTAAAGAGTTCATGCTAAGTAGGACCAATATAGAATACTTGGAGTGCAAGTTCACTAACGAGAGCGACCTTGAGGGACAAAGTCGGAGTGACCTCGGTGGAGGATAAGATGCGGGAAGCGAGGTTGAGATGGTTTGGGCATGTGCAGAGGAGATACAAATGTCCCAGTGCGGAGGTATGCGAGGTTGGCTATGGACGAGTTCAGGAGGGGTAGAGGTAGGCCGAAGAAGTATTGGGGAGATGTGATTAGACGGGATATGACGCAGGTGTAACTTACTGAGGACATGACCTTAGATAGGGGGTTGTGGAGGACACGAATTCGGGTAGAAGGGTAGTAGGTAGTCGAGCGTAGTCCTACTTACGCTTGCAAATTGGTAGTTGTAGTGTTATTACTGGAGGTCCGCTTAGCCTATCATACTAATAGGCGCTGTATGATTTTATAGTCCCCTGTAGTTTGATTTCTGCTACTACGTGTTCTCTAGTGTACTTTGTGTATCTTATTTACCTGCGCTAGTTACTGCTTACGTTTTCAGAATGTGCTATCATGGCTTATTCACTTTTGATATCAACATTTTCATAATGACCGGATCTGACCGTTTATCTTGCTTTGATCTTGCTTTGCTCTTGCTTTGCTCTTACTTTACTTGTGCTTATGCTTTGTATTGAGCTAAGAGTTTCTCGTAAACAACCGCTCTACCTGTAAAGGTAGAGGCAAGGTCTGTGTACACTCTACCCTTCCCAGACTCCACTTTGTGGGATTTCACTGGGTATGTTGTTGTTGCGCTCATCTCTTCATTATGCTTGTTGTTTTTCAACTCTCTGTAATAACTTGTCTATGTACATGTGGAATTTCTGCAATCTACTCTTGCCTGTCTTACAAATTTGCTGATTTGACTATTGCATGATGATCTTGTCCTTGTGCCTGTTCTTAGATGATGATTCTAGCTTGATATCAAATTATTCACACCCGTTTTGAGTCCTCTTCTTTCTATGTTGATAACGAAGTGCACTTCTTGTAATTATATTGTGTTATGTTTAATTCATTTTCTTGGTCGATTTAACAACCTTTTATTCTTCCATGTTGGGTGCAGATCTGTTTACTAGAGGGATAGATATTCAAGCAGTCAATGTTGTTGTAAATTTTGATTTCCCGAAGAACTCAGAGACGTATTTACACAGGGTATACATTACAAAATCTTTTCTGAGTGAATCATATCTGTATATCTATATGTGATATTTTCTTATTAAGTATATTTTGGCAGGTTGGGCGTTCAGGGAGATTTGGGCATCTTGGTTTAGCTGTGAACCTGATTACTTATGAGGATCGCTTCAACCTGTATGATATAATATATCTCTTTTGCGGTAGAAGGTCAATTAGGTTATGTACTTGGCAATGACACTGATTGTATCTGACAGGTATAGAATTGAACAAGAACTAGGAACAGAGATCAAGCAAATTCCTCCCCACATAGATCAGGCTATATATTGCCTTTGATCAGTTAGCTGCCTGGTTGATGGTGCACCAATGGTGAGTCTTTTGTACAGGTATGCAGTTTGTTAGAGTTATGAGCTGAGCTACCTGAGAATCTAATTTTCCACATGGAGATTTAAATGCTGTCCTATAATTTGATATATCTTCTCAGTGACTCATTGTTGTTTCCACTTAATTTTTACTTGCATCTCTCCGGGGGCTTATTATTTATTTTTCACACCGTCTCCTGGGGGTGAGGGAGTATGAACAAGGGTTCCCACATTATGGACGAGTATGGGTAAAGAAGTTATAGTTTTGTCACATTAGCGACCGAGTGGTGCAAAATATGGAAGGGTTGCCACAACATGGATGGGTATGGATAATGAAGCTAGTTATGCCACATCAGTGCTCGGACGTGGTGCAAAATAAGAAAGGGTTCCTGCATTGTGGACGGATGATGGTAAAAACATTGGTCCAAGAGAGTTGAATTCGGGCAGGTAGCTGGAACATAGGCACTATGAGAGAGAAGTCGATTGAATTGATGGATACCCTAAAAAGGAGGAGAGTTGATATTGCATGCTTATATGAAAGTAAATGGACGAAAAAGGTTAGAGAGATAGACAACACAAGTTACGAATTATTGTCTTGTGGGATAGATAGAAATAGGAATAGAGTGGAAATTATTGTAGAACCAAGACTTAAGGATAAGGTTGTAGGGGTAAAGCGAGTTGGAGATATGATTTTGTGTTAAGTCTTTCTTGGGAAAGGAGACCATCAATGTCATTAGTACATATGCTCTGCAAAAGGGATCAGATGCAGAAGTTAAAGCTAAATTTTGGGAGGATGTAGACACATTGGTTCAAGGGATTTCAGGAGACCAACAAATCTTTATTGGGGTAGATCTAAAGGGTCATGTAGGTAAAGATAGCAACGGTTTTGACCAAGTATACGAGGGTAGGTTATGGTATTAAGTATGACAAAGGGAAGACTATCCTAGATTTCACTTTAGCTTATGATTTAGTTGTAGTTAAGACATATCTATCTCTATTTATACTATTTATAAAATGGGTATCCCTAAATTAAAAAGTTGAAAGTCCAAAATATTTTTTTCCTAATATATATTTGTGTTTAATAATAATTAAAGGAAAAACTGAAATTGTAGTAATTTATATTGTCTCTTTGAATAGTTGATTTCTTTTATTACTAACTAATTTTTAAAGAAACTATTTGGCTGCTAGAAAATAACTTTTGAAAAGTTTTTTTTGGTGAAAGGACACAACTATTTGAGAGAAAAGACACAACTCTTTGTTTAATTATTTTTTTCTATATACAATTACTCAATGTGATTCTTATGGTTGGGGTTATTAACTAATAAACTAGTATTGATTTATGGAGAAATAATTCATTCGTCGTTATACGTGACAAGGTCGGAGTGGCCTCCGTGGAGGACAAGATGAGAGACACGAGACTGAGATGGTTTGGGCATGCGAAGAGGAGGTGTGAGGATGCATCAGTTAGGAGGTGTGAGAGATTGACGATATCATGAGTTACGGGAGGTAGAGGTGGGCCGAAGAACTGGGAGGAGGTGATTAAACAGGACATGCCACAACTTCGGCTCACTGAGGACATGACCTTAGATAGGAAAGTTTGGAGGTTGAGGATTATGATATAATGTTAGTAGGTAGTTGAGTTTTGTCGCACTGTGTTTGTAAGAGGTAGGGGGCTAGCCTCTTCATCTCCTCTTCTCCTTTTCTTAGTAGTAGTATTTAGGTTATGTGTAGACCCATACTCTTATGTGTGTATTATTATGTGTTGCTTCATTTGTTTTGTATCGTGATATCTTGCTACCTTATTTTCCTTGATTTGCTGCATTGACGATGTTTCTTTTGAGCCAAGGGTCTATCGGAAACAACCTCTCTACCCCATAAAGGTAGAGTTAAGGTGTGCGTACATCCTACCCTTCCAAGACCCCACTTGTGGGAGTACACTGGATATCTTAAAAAAAAGAAATATTCATTCTTGTCTACCAATTGGATTGAACATAAAAAACTAAACATAAAGGGGGAAAATAAAAAATATCTAAGTTTTCCATGTCAAGTTACGTAAAACAGGTTGGCGACAAGAAATGGCCGAAATAGTCAATAGGCACTATAAATCATGTTTATCTTAAAAGGACATGAATATTCAATTATAAATTGCAAAAGTCACTTATTCAAACTCTTGAAAATTGTGTCATTTGAAAAAGGTGGTTTTTATGACCCTTAGTTATATGTAAAAGAATATCAAAAAGGTTTTGATCATTATTTAATCAACACTCTAGCACTTGAACAATTACTACATTGAGGTTATTATTACTACATTTAAGTACAAATTAACCAACTGACGAGCAAATGAAGAAAAATAATTTGAATTAGCATCAAGTAAATAGGGACATCGTGTATGCATATATATTGATATTAAAAAGCAAAGGAGAGATAACCGATGCATTGATGCTCCTGTTGAAGTTTTTATCACATGCACATTTTTCAAATTCCCTTGAGCCGAGTGTCTTTGAAAATAGCCTCCCTACCCTCATAAGGTAGGGTAAGGTCGGTGTACACACGACCCTCCTCAGACCCCACATATGGGATTACACTGGATTTGTTGTACATTCTTTCAAATTGTGTTATGTATATGTATGTACATGTACAATTTCATTTTTTGTTGTGCAGTGTAAGTATCAGTTAGGTAGGAGACTTGCTTACGTTATAAGGCGTCTAACAATGAGCTCATCTTTTACTCCCTTCGTCCTAATTTATGTGTCACTCTTTCCTTTTTAGTCAGTCTCAACAAGAATGACACCTTTCTATAATTAATAATAATTTAACTTTAAACTTCCGATTTTACCCTTAATGAAACGATTTATATTCACACAAATATCTAATGCTTATTTTAGACCACAAGTTGCAAAAGTCTATCTTTCATTCTTAAACTCTGTGCCCAGTTAAACACATTCACGTAAAATTTGGACGGGGAGTATTAGCATAGTATTGCCTGGGAATAAGTTTTTATAAGGTAATAAATATACATTTGAAGTCTAATAAAAAATGTTTTTTTTTGGTTTCATTTGAATGAATTTACTTGGGTTTGATATTTTGTGTTTTTGGGAATTATCTCCTGTCACTATTGTAAAGTTTGTATTGCAAAATGATGAATTTTCACTGTATACATATTTAAAAAAAATTGTTTGTGTTATAAAAATATGAATGAACCTATACATTTACAACATCTTGACGTGAAAGGTTGTAACTGCTAATTCATCTCTACTCTACATAATGATAAAGGTTTCGAAATATGTGCATTGTTTTGGAATCCATGCATACTTGGCTAAAGATATGACGCAATGTGAGAAAAAGATCTATATAGGTGATATCAACTAATCCCTCTGTTCCACTTTATATGAAGATGTTTGATTGGACACGAAGTTTAAGAATGAAATGAAAGACTTTTGAAACTTAAGGGCTGTCCAGTCAACCATCTTAAATTTTTTATAGGGATGTCCAGCTAAAACACTTGACTTTGTGGGGAGTTTGGTCTTCCTGATGTGTTTCCATGGGCATTTATCAATTAGCTCATTAATATTAGAGCATAAATGAGAGTAACCTTTATTACAATGTATGAAAACGAAAAAGCAAGTGTACAAAGGCTATCTTTCTTCCGACCTGCCTCTTGTATGCCTCATTGTTATGTAGTAGAAGATTTATGAGCGTAGATATGTCAGACATACTAAGGAGTCTAGGAGGTACATGAAGTCAACAACAACAACATACCCAGTGAAATCCCACAACGTGGGGTCTGGGAGGGTAGAGTATACGCAAACCTTACCCCTACCAAGGTAGGTAGGCTGTTTCCGAAAGACCCTCGGCTCAAGAGAAAACATAAAAAGAGGTCAGATAAGGACAAGAAATTCGAAGCAGTATGAAAATGAAAATAATGAAAGCGACTAAGCAATGGTACAACAGTTTGGAAAAGGAACAATAGCGACCACAGGTAAAATAAGATAATCGAAGTACAACAAAGAACAGATAGTAGCAGAAACCAAAGTACAAGAAAACCCTGCATTCTCAAAAAAAGATGAGAACATTCTCAAAAAATACTAAAGGAAACCCAGGGATTATACATGGTTCACTTTCTTTGTTCAGTGATTCACTGCTTTATATGAATAGAAGCCGCTATCGTTCAAACCACCTCCCTCCTTGTGAGTTGTGACTGAATAATAATGATTGAAATGGTCCTTATGTTGTTTGGCGTAGAAGCAAGTTATGTAGTGATTAGTATATGTGGATTGTAATGTAGTGATTATTTATTATTGAATGTTTAGTTTGTTGTATTAAAAATCAAGTATTATACCTTGTATATTTAAAATATGTTTTTATTTCTTTTACAAAGTAAAAATCTGGTCAACATAATTAAGGGTTGTTTTTGTCATTTATTGGTTTTGATACTTGTATTACTGACCCCCACATTCTATCATGCGGATAACTTGTGCGGATATTAGTTGTGTGGAAAAGAAAATTGGAACCTAATATTGTATTAAAAATTCTATGTTTTATGTGGATAGGATAGGTAAAAAAATATTTTTAACAATATTGGATTTTGTTTCGTGATTATTCTTCTCACTAGTCCCAACCAAACGGCACCTCACATTTTTTTTCTCGAATGTCCAGAAATTGGAAAAGCCTGATATAAGGCATCATCCAATGTGCTATAATATGTTATGCTGCTTTATAAAAAAAATAATTTGGTCCCCCAAAATAAGGATAGGATTAGATGCAAAAACGTTGAGTATTAATTTGAACCTTTTTTTCTTGCAGAAATCTCAGGTTGAAGGTCTGGGACTCGTGAGAGGCTGAGAGAATGGATGACTCGGCTGTTTCATGGTTGCTGAGATAACTGAGTTCATTTTTAGATCTAATGACACTTTTAAGTTGATCCAAAAAGAATTTAGTGGTACATACTGACACTGGATAGGTCCAGTCAGAGACTAACTGTTGGTGAGTCCCCTGGTTTATGTAGTCTTTGGCATTTGTCGTTTCCTTTTCACTGTATGTCTATCGGACAAAGCTGCAAAAGTACTTGCTCTATGGTATTTGGATCTATATTAATCTGCGGCATATGGTAATGTGGGCGTTGATCATGGAGAAGTGATGCCTAAAGATATCACCCAATATCTTAAGTGACGAAGTAGTCTTTTTCGTGAATTTACAAGAGATGAATATCAGACGTTCAATCACTTTCTCAGTATTTGTGTAGCCTGTGTTCCAAGGGCTCTGTACTCCTTTCAGCTCTTATACCTTTTCACCTGTTATGTTAGCGTTTGGAATAATCAAGCAGGATATGTCTTGAATGAATGTAGTCAATTTGGCTGATGTGAAGAGTATGATTTTATTTTTTCTATTTCTGGATTTCTATAATTGGTTCTTTTCTATTTGTTTTACCTCTATTTAAGTTGTAGGTCTATGGGAGAAGGTCCATAGTTGCCCACTACTATGAAATATCTTAATTTTATCTTATGATATACTTTTGGTCATTCATACCCTTGTCGTTAGCAAATTGTCTCTTATTTGTCCTTCAGTTCAGTGGAGTTCCGGCGTGAATTGAGTGGATGCCGTGTATTTGGAAGAAAAATCCAAGGACTTCACCCCTTTATCTTTTATTGTGGGTTAAAATACTTTTCGTTACACTTCAGTTGGAGCTCCATTAGGGTCGAGGCAAATATAAGACTATTCACTCATGGCAAAAGTATAACTCGACCTAAAGTATGATGGAGGGTAGATTTAAGATATATCGTATTGTAAAATGCCCCCTTTTCCTTGTCAATTCCCCCAAATGAATGTTCCCAAGACGATCAGCGCATTCATTTTTTGTTGATTAGAGTGGTACCCATCCCATTAAAAGAGCGTCTCCCGTACAACTGACTACAACATGTGTTCGCTTGACCCCCTTGATTTATTTGTAACTCTAGGTATTCTCAGATCACTATTTTATTAAATTTTTTTTGATTGATGTAGCAGTCCACTTGTCTTCAAACTAAATAATTTTTTTTTGATATCCAGCTTACCGGCTTATGCTAGACTATTCCTGGAGATAATTATCTTTAAAGTAAATAATTCTTGATGTAATTATCAGTGGACCGAAAAAAATACTAGTCAGAGAAGGGCTGTAAATTGAGTGGCCTTGTAATGTCTGAAATCCTGTTGCATCGCACCGGAACTTGGAAATAGAGAGGCGGATACATGAAATATAATGTCTCGTCAACTATATGTCTTACACGTTTAAATTTATGGGATCAGAATTGAATATTTATCAAAATTTAAATAATAATACATATATATTCTTACTTTGTGCTGAAACGTTTGGTTCAGTTGAACAACGTACAAGCTGTAAGTCATGGTAAAACAGTTAGGAACAACAAAGAACAGTAGCTACTATAGAGAGAGATAAGATATTCAAAATTGAAGAAACTATAGGCAATACTGCGACTACTAGTATGAAAGGATAGGCAGGGCTCCTACTAACTTTTTATCATAATTTGAGTCCTCCATAACCTCCTATCTATGGTCATGCCCTCGGTAAGCTGAAATTGTGTCATGTCCCATTTAATCACTTTTTCCCAATACTTCTTCGGTCTACCTCTACTTCTCTTGAAACCGTCCATATCCAACCTCTCACACTTTCATACTGGGACATCCGCATCTTTCCTCTTCACATACCCAAATCATCTCAGTTTCTCTTCCTGTATCTTGTTATCTACCGAGGCCACTCCCATCTTGTCTCGGATGTCTTTATTTCTAATCATATCTCTTCTAGTATGTCCATACATCCATCACAACATTCTCATTTTCGCAACTTTCATCTTTCTGAACATGAGAGTTCTTAACTGGCCAACACTCCGCCCCATATAGTATGGTCAGTCTAACAACCACTTTGTAGAACTTGCCTTGAAGTTTTGGTGGCACCATCTTATCACACAACACTCCGGAAGCGAGCCTCCATTTTATCCACCCTCCACCAATACGATGTGTGATCATCGTCAATCTCCATTTCCTTGAATAATAGACCCAAGATATTTGAAACTGTCCTTATTCTGGATAACCTGGGTACCAAGCCTCACTACCACGTCAGCCTTATGCGGTACGTCACTGAACTTGCACTCCAAGTATTCTATTTTGGTCTTACTCAACTTGAACCCTTTAGACTCCAGAGTTTGTCTCCAACCCTCCAGCTTAGTGTTAACTCTGTTGTGGGTCTCGTCAATCAGGACTATGTCATCTGCAAATAACATAAACCATGACACCTCAATTTGAATTTGCCACGTTCCATCCATCATTAAGGCAAATAAAAACGAGCCAAGAGATGATTCTTGGTGCAACCCATCACAATAGAAAAGTGCTTCGAGTCTCCTCCCACCGTCCTTACCCTGGTTTTGGATGCATCGTACATGTCCTTGATCACCCTAATCTACCATTAGCTTCCAAGTGATCCATAGAACCTCCCTTGGCACTTTATCGTAAGCCTTTTTTTGGTCGATGAATATCATGTGTAGGTCTCTCTTTCTCTCCCTATACTGCTCCACCAGTCTCCTTACAAGATGAATGGCTTCTGTAGTTGAGTGCCCCGGCATGAATCCAAACTGATTCTCTGAAATAGACATGCCTCTCTTCACTCTCATCTCCACCGCCCTTTCTCACACTTTCATAATGTAGCTTAACAGCTTGATACATTTAAATTGTTGCAACTTTGAACCCAGTATAGTATAATGCGCAGCATAAAGCGAATTTATGGCCCCTTTAGAATTTTAATGGCTCTTTGCTCTTATTTGTCTTTGTGCAACTTTTGTTTTTAAAAAAGACGTTTATTCGCATTTGATGTTAGATTATATAAATTTTATATGATTAAGTGATAAAAATATGTCAGAATATACTCTCAATTAATGATATTTAAGTGTTAAAAAATTATATACAAATAATGATATTTTAATTTAAAAAGATAAGTTCAGGTATAATACAAAGAAGGTTTGAGCCCTCAGTAGTGTTACTCCGTTTGTTTCAATTTATCTGAGGCCATTCGAACTAAAAGAGTTGAATTTTTAAATTCGAATTTAAAATATTTAATTATTATAGTTAGTTGTGCAATTGTTATATTTTAATGAGTCAAATGTTAAAAAAGCTTGATATGACTCTGAAAATCCAAAAAGATAGTTACATACCTGTGGAGAGTAAGGATAGCCTAAAACGAAGGACATTTGATTTATCACAAGAAATAGATGTTTCCTTCATTGCCTCGCATACTTCTGTCACCTCCATTCATTCTCTTTCCCATTCTTTATTTCTGTGTATGTACAATGTAATACATGCTAGTCTTACCGGTTCCTCAGCTTCAGGGAACAACCAAAATGTAGATGCAGAGTGGAAGAATTGCCAACTGCATACTAGATCGGATGATTTGGAGGAAGATTCTGAATCAGCACTTCAACTTCTTTTGGATTTCCCTAGTAGTAACAATGACATGAGCTGCCTTTTTTAGTGAAAGCTGCTTGAATTGCTCTTCCACCAGAACATGCAGTTTGCAATCTTTAAGTAACTGTCGCGCTCCTCGGCTTTTACGTCTTTCTGCTGGTTGTTATTTAGTACCTCCGGCTGCAGTAAAAGCTCTATATGGTTTGGCTCTGTCAAATATTGAAATGTTTAGAAATCCAGGTCTCTTGGCCTGATTGTTTGTACAAGTCTCTCCATATGGTGAGCTCATTTTGAATAGCTAATCATTAAACACTAGATTACTCATCTTAGTTGATGTTGCATTTGAACTGTTGGCCAAATATATAGTACTATTTTCGGTCCATATTATGTCTTTTTAAGGTTTTTACACACCCCTTGTAAAAACTATTTTAATAACTCAATTACAAGTATTTGTTCAAACTGCTTTTTTCTCTATTGCTGGCCAAATATATATTACACCGTGTCCATATTATCTATCTTTTAAGATTTTGCACACCCCGACATATTATTTACTTTAATCATAAGATTATTTGTCTAACCTACCCTATACTTCTTTCTTAAACATCTCGCTTAGTTAACACTCCACTTATTGAATTAGTAAAAGATAAACTTGAAAACAAAAATATTAAATGCATAAGGACCGCACCACAAGGGTCTATTGGACAAGAGGGGGTTGCTCAAATGGTAAGCACCCTCCACTTTCAACTCGAAGGTTGCGAGTTCGAGTCACCAAGGGAGCAAAGAGGGGAGCTCCTGGGGGAGGGGTTAAACAAATGGTCTATTGTTTGCTGTCTTAACTTGTATTTCTGCAAGAGGTAGTTGTTTTCACGACTCGAACCCTGTGACCTCCTGGTCACATGGTTTGCCACTTACGCCAAAGCTCCCATTCGCATCTTGTATTTTTAAAACGTGAAATATTTTGAAACAGATTTAGTTCACCAACACGACTAATATTTGACACGAGAGAAATTAATCCACTCTAGATTTTTCTCACAAACAACAAAATAGATTCCCTTCCAATGAAGTATATTTGTGAAAGTTTTCGGAGAGCACTTGTTATCATCAACATTTTATTCAATATGAGTAGTTTTCATAGACAGAGTAGCTAGAAAGCAGAAACCAAATTGGACACTCATCAAAGAACACACGCACTAAAAAGCAACTAGCATGAAATTTACAAAGTGAAAAGTGAATGTTATCCTTGATGATCTTTCACAAGTTCATAATATCATTAACATCGACAACATCCAAGAAGCTGCTTCTTAGGGGCTTGCCCGGTAGCGCGGTACTTGGCTGCCGTCTCCTCTGCTTTCAGAAATTCTTGCCCTCGTCTCGCGTCAACCACGGCTCTTTTCTCATCTGCCTCCTTATGAATTAATGTTACTTCATTTTTTATCTTCTCTGCATATTCTGCTTTCTTGTGCTCTAGCTGATCCTACAATCTCCATCAGCTTATTATCAATATCAACATTGAGGGGAGATCAACACGGTCAAATATCTATCAAAAAACCAAAATGGTCAAAAGCTATGTTGCGTACTCTCTCCAAATATGTTGTCGCACCCGTGCCGGATCCTCCAAAAATGCATACCTCATGGAGGATCCAACACACATCCGACAATATTATTGAAGAGCCAGGGCAACTTAGGTCAAAAGTATTTTGATTCCTATAAGTTTAAATATATAATGGGTTCTAAGAATCTTAAAGATTAAAACTCATAAAGCTTAAATCCTAAATTGGCTTCTGGTTGCTGCTAGAGCTATAGGTTTCTCGATATTATTGACCTACTAAGGGAAACACAATTTGATCTGCAGCCAGAAGTGCAGAGTGGTTCATAGAATAGTTAAGATCACTTCAAAAGTACTCGAGCGCTAGTAATTTTTAAAATGCATTACAAATCACTTAGATATTGAGATATTTTCCCCGTATAAATCACTTTCTTGAAGGATATGCATTTCAAATTCATCAAAGATGCATGTATAGTCTAAGCATGGTTACCTCAAGTTTCTTCAGTTTAGCTTCAAGCTTTGCTTTTTGGGTCCTCTCTCATGTTGCAACTTTAGAGAGCTTCTTTTGTGTCCTATTCAATAGCCAAAACAAGGTTAAAACAACGACGTGTTGGTTTTTGACATTATATATGATCTAAATCGAAGTATTAACATCTCAACCTAAAAAGACGCGGGCAAATTAAAAGAATTTATGTCTTGAGGAGGTGAGCAAAGTTACGTTTTTATCAAAAGAAATGTAAAGATGAAATAAGGTGGAACGAGCTTTGCTGTCGCAAAGAATAATGTATGTCTTGTATCTACATGAGCTGGAAAATTTGTACTTCTAAAAACTGAATTAAGAACAATAAGTTCTCTATAAAGGACAATTATGCAATAAATGAATATATTCCTACTTGTTGTCCACTTTGCGTTTTTCACTTTCTTCCCAGGCCTTGACGAAAGAAGACCTTTTCTCATTTTCAAGCTGTGAAAGAGCAATATCTGAAGAAAAAAAAGAAACAGAACTCTTGTTAATACCTGAGATATGACCAATTCCATCAAATTAAGTCATTCAGTTGGAGTATTTCGCTTCTCAACAATCAAGATAATCAGAGAACAATTCCAGAACCGTCAGTACTAGAAGTAGAGGTTTTTCCCACCGGCAATCAGTGGGAAATTTGTGTTATAGAACATGATTTTCCCACCACATTCCCACTGAACCAACTCACTAGGAAAACACATGGTGGGATAGAGGTTCCCATTGATACGCTGTAAAACTTTTTAATTTTTTCGTGTGAAAACACTACTATTTTTTCTTTTCTCACTGAATATCTGTGAGAATAACCACTAAACATTTTTCAGTTGGAAAATAGTGATTTTTAGTAGTGCGTTCCAACTTTAAGTTCTCTTAAGGAATTTTTCTGCTGTTATTAGTCATCAAATTATGCACATCCCTAATCCTGTCTCATGTTATAGGCGTCGCCAAAACTGGTTAATGTTTAGATGTAATACATACCTCTGTCAAGGGATCCCTTCGAACTCTTCGTTGATGAAACATCGGTCTCTGCCAAGATCAAAACAACAACATATTATGATATCACAAAATCACGTTGAGCTTCTAGTCAGCGGAGGTCTCTAGAGAGAACATGTCCCTCAAGATATATGCAAACGCTTAATTGATTACCTTTTATTTTTATTTTGTTCTTTGCACTCCGTCCCTTCTTTTTACCTAAGCTCACCACTTATTTTTAATAGTAATTCAAATCGCGTTGCCGCCGTTCAGTAAAATGTTTACACTGATAGTTCATGAGCTGTGAAGTCATTCATCAGGCAATGAAGAAGATCAGGATAGATCTCTGCCAAGGTTATTTGGATTTGGAGAAGAACTATACAATGAATCTTTGAAAAATGATGAGATAAGAAATTAGTACTCCTTCCATTTCAAAAAGAGTGATGGGGTTCAGAGTACAAGTGTTGGACTTCCTAATTTTCAGACTCAATTCGGCCATCAATATCTTAATCTTTTAAACTAAAAATTTAAATATTTAGAAACTACTATACTTTTAAAAGTTGAGCAGTAAAAGTACTTTGAGTAACTTTCTAACGATTGAGGAACGTATGCAATGCAAGGTTTTTTAATCTGAGTTTATCTCTAACCTATTCATTGAGCTGTTGATTGAAGTTGAAGAAAAAACAAGAATCACTGGTATAAGAAAATCAGCATCAACTATGAAGATTGAACACTAAAAACGATGGCATAAAACCCAGAATATCAATATAATAACGAAAGCAGCTACTATGATATTACAGAATCCAATTATACCAACTGAAAACTTACCCTCTGAGATTTCATAAAAAAGAATACAGCAAGATAATCACTTATTTTCATTTGTATGTGTCGGATAATTAAAACCATGAATTTAATTACTGACAGTGTAAATAATACTTACACTATCAGTGTGATTTCACTCACTATAACAGATCATTTACCATCTATTGTAGGTAACCATACTATATTTACCATCAATAATTACCTTAAATCAATTTTCAACAAGTAACCTGACAGTCTATAAATTCTTGATACTATCTACATTAAAGAAGTCAAACTCTAAAAATATACAAATTCATTACCTTGTCAGCTTTAGAACAAATGTGATATCCAGAGTTTCAACAACTATAGGGGTATCAAGCTGCTAAGCCACACTATGAAAGTTTGGGAAAGAGACGTGGAGATGAGGGTGAGAAGAGGCGTGTCTATCTCCAAGAACCAGTTTGGATTTATGCCGGGGCGTTCGACTACAAAAGCCATTCATCTTATTAGGAGGTTGGTGGAGCAGTATAGGGAGGGGAAGAGAGACTTACATATGGTTTTCATCGACCTCGAGAAGGCATACGACAAAATCCCTAGGGAGGTTCTATGGAGATGTTTGGAGGTTAGAGGTGTACATGTGGCGTACACTAGGGAAATCAAAGATATGTATGATGGAGCCAAGACTAGGGTACGGACAGTAGGAGGAGACTCGGAGCACTTCCCAGTGATGATGGGGCTGCATCAATGATCAGCTCTTAGCCCATTTTCATTTGCCTTGGTGGTGGATGGATTGACGCGACAAATCCAAAGGGAGGTGCCATGATGTATGTTATGGAGGACACATATTAGGGTAGAAGGGTAGTAGGTAGTCCAACATAGTCCTACTTACGCTTACAAACTGGTAGTTGTAGTGTTATTATTGTAGTCCCACTTAGCCTATCATACTAGTATGCACAATATTCCTTTGTAGTCCCCTGTCATTTGATTTATGTTGCTATGTGTATTTTGTTTGTCTTATTTACCTGCATTAGTTATTGCTTCCTTTTCAGAAGTCGCTATCATGGCTTAGTCGCTTTGTTTGTCTTACTTTGCTTATGCTTGTGCTTTGTCTTGAGCCGAGGGTCTCTCGGAAATAACCGCTCTACCTACCAAGGTAGAGGTAAGGTCTGCGTACACTCTACCCTTCCCACACCCCACGTTGTGGGATTTCACTGGATATGTTGTTGTTGTTGTATTACCTTGTCAGCTTTTAAATTATAAGTATACACATACATTATAAATAATTTTTTCTCTATCAACATAATTGTTTACCTAATATACCAGGAACAATAATACTATCAGTCTATCACTAACAATAATTATGTAATTAATGTTTTCAGTCAGGGTACATAAGTGAAAAAAATAATCCTTTATTATTTTTATTAATGAATGAGTATATATACAATTTACAATTTTCATAATATGAAAAATTCTATTCCTATTCTACTCCAAAACCCTATTCTATTTGTACAAGAATTCTACAATTATGGTAAGTATACAATGCTAATTATATACAAAAGCCTATTACAAAAACTAGCTTAAAACCGTGTATACTAGGCATGTATATCACGATATACTTTCACACCCCCACAGTCATAGCGGGCGGTTGTTGTACGCTGAGACTGTCCCTAAAATTTTCAAACAGAACCGAGGGAAGACCCTTAGTAAAGATGTCGGTAATTTGGTACCTAGAAGGGACATAAAAGACACGTACTTGTCCACGAGCTACCTTTTCTCGAACGAAGTCGATATCCATCTCGATATTTTTAGTGCGCTGATGTTGAACATGATTATCAGAAAGATAGAAACCACTAATATTATCACAATAAACCAAGGTAGCCTTCTGAATGGGACAATGAAGCTCTAGAAGAAGATTACGTAACCAACATGATTCAGAAACCACATTGGCTACTCCACGATACTCGGCCTCTGCACTGGAGCGGGATAATGTAGACTGGCTCTTTGTAGACCATGATACCAAGTTATCACCAAGAAACATGCAATAACCAAACGTGAAGCGTCTGGTATCTGGACAACCACCCCAATCAACATCTGTATACGAGACAAGTGTAGACGTGATGATGGATATAAATGTAAGCCATAGTCAAGTGTTCCTTGTAGTATCGAATAATGTGTTTGAGCGCATTCATGCGCTCAACTCTGGGATCATGCATAAACAAACACACATACGGTACGACATACGTGATATCGGGTCTCGTGAAAGTAAGTTACTGAAGTGCTCCAGCAAGACTGTAATAGTTGGTAGGATCCTCGTAAGGTGAGCCAGCCGCAACACCCATCTTGGGTTTAGTATCAACTGGAGTGGACGTGGAGTTGCACGAGGACATTCTAGCTCGCTCAATGATCTCATCGGCATACTTCCTTTGTGATAAGAATAACCCACCTGCATGACGAGTGACAACAATCCCCCCAAAATAACTTAAGGCCCCAAAGTGTTTCATACCAAACTCAGAACTGAGTAGGGTCATGATAGACTTGTGTAAATCATCAGAAGAAGTTGTCAAAACAATGTCATCCACATACAAGAGAATATATGCCAAGAAAGTACCACGGCGATATATGAACAGAAAATTACCAGATCTGCTATGGGAAAACCCAATAGTAAATACATCGTCTGCAAATCTCTTATACCAGGCTCGGGGGCCCTACTTAAGCCCATACAAGGATTTCTTCAATAAACAGCCATGATGCAGATATTTGGGGTCTCGAAAACCCAAAGACCAATGCATGTAAACTGTCTCCTTAAGATCACCATGTAAGAAAACATTCTTCACATCGAGCTGATGAATGAGCCATGCTTTCGAAAGAGCCAAGCTGTGAACAATGCGAATGGTATCCAGTTTGACCACCGGACTAAATGTTTCACCATAATCCACATCAAACTGTTGAGTCTTACCATCACCTACAAGACGAGCCTTATGTCGCGCAAAAGAACCATCAGAATTATCTTTATGTGTAAATATCCACATAGACCGAATAATATTAACACCAGAAGAATGGGGGACCAACTCCCACGTCTTATTTTCAATAGGAACATCATATTCGTCGTTCATAGCCAATTTCTAATTTGGGTCATTTAAGACAGACACTGAGTTACGTGGTAGAAGGAATTTATAAACATTAGAATTTAGATTAAAATGGTATTTTGGTTTAAAAATACCCCATTGACTACGAGTGACCGGTTTATGACTCGAAGGAGAATTGGGTGGATTTTGGGAATAATTCGGATGGGGGACGGGCTGGCCAGCAGGCAGTGGGCCTACTGGCCCAATACTGGAAATAGTAGCTGGGGTAGAAGTAGGAACCGGGGCTGAAGCAATTTCAGTATTGGGCTGGGCAACCGGCCCAATAGCCGAAACTGGGGCAGAAATAGTGGAATGTGGCGGGTCACTAGAGCGGCCCATTAAGTGGTGCACGATGTACGGGGAGACGATGTCATCCAAAAAATTATACGAACAAGGCACGAGACTACTCACTTTAGCAAACAGAAATTGGGTTTCATAAAAAATAACATGACGACTAATGATGATTTTATTAGATGATAAATCAAAATATTTGTAACCACGATGATTAGATGGATAACCCAAAAATACACAAGCGGTAGAACGAGCTTGAAGTTTGTGAATAGTAGTTGACGGAAAAAGGGGATAACATAAACACCCAAAGACCCTAAGATGGGAATACAAAAGATTTTTATTATAGAGGACTTTAAGAGGAGATGAATATGCCAACCCTTTTGTAGGAAGTATGTTAAAAAGATAGGTAGCCATTTGTATAGCATGATGCCAAAAGGAAGGGGTGCGGAAGCACAGACCAATAATGTTCGGACGATATTGTTTATGCTACGGATTATTCGTTCGGCTTTCTCATTTTGTGAAGACGTATGAGGACAAGAAAAATGAAAAACTATGCCATTATTTGCACAAAATTCCCGAAATAACCCATTATCATATTCTTTGCCATTATGACATTGAATGTTTTTATTTCTCGTTCAAATTGGGTACGGATGAATGCTCAAAATTTTAAGGTGGAAAAAACTTGAGATTTTTTCGCTAACGGAAAAGTCCATAAAAAATTAGAATAATCATCCAAAAATAGAACATAATAACGATGACCCACAGAACTTAAAACGGGAGATGTTCATAAATCGCTATGAATATTATCAAATGGCATTAAAGTGCGAGAAGTAGAGGCTACAAATGGTAATCTAACATATTTTTCTAAAGGACATGAATGAAAAATCGGAGTACTAGGCGTACCCTTACAAGAAATAAAATTGCTTTTATGTAACGAACAAACAATGGACGATCCAAGGTGACCCAAATGTGCATGCCACAAGGAAGGAGCTATAGCTGCAAAAGTAGATGACAACGCTTGACTCGAGAGACTGGAGGCAGGCGTGATATGATAAAGATCTCCCCTACTATTACATCTCATGAGAGGTATCCCCGTCTTGAAATCCTTCACAGAAAACCCAAAAAGATCAAAATTAATAGAAACTCAATTATCAGTGATGATTTTACGGACATACACAATTTTTTTAATTAAGTTACGGGCATGAATGGCATTTTCAAGACAAGAGGTGGATGGGGGGGGGGAGACAAAGTTGTATGACCGTAACCACGAATCGGAATTGATTTGCCATTATCAACAATTATGCCATGATTTTTGCTCAAATTGGAATAAGACGAGAGAGTACCTCGGTCGGATGTCATGTGAGAAGTGGCGCCGGTGTCCTTGTACCAAGTCGGGTCTGGAGGATTTAATCCAAGCGTATGCATTGCGGCCTCAATATCTGTCGGAGTCGGTATGGGGCCCACTTCCTGGAATGCCTGCGGAGGCCGAGGCCCAAGCACACCAGCCTGCTGCCCCGGCCCAGAAAATTGCCTGCCGCATGAAGCTGGACCCGAGAAATTGGGCCTGGTCTGTTGCTGGAATTAGGCTCAGTTACTCGGGTAAGGGCTGCTAGGAAAATACCCACTGTTGGGCCACGACCCACTGCCCCAGTTCCACTACCATGGGGCCCACTGTGGAGACCAATTGGGCTGCTGTCCACTGCCTCAAGGCCCACCGTCGGTGCCACCACTATTTCGGCCACCGCCATTGTTGCCGCCGCCATTCTTGCCATTATTTTTATAATTTTGACCCTTCTTGCCGCCACCGTGTTGCAGTTTTGGCTCAAATTTTCAACAAAATTGTGAGAGTTATCGGATGAGGTCATCATTGCCACAGAACTTGCGCCAGTAACCACCTTTTTTGCCAAGCTAACTTCTTCCAAAGTGAGCATCGAACGGGCTTGATAAAAAGGGGGAAGTGGATTACTTTGTCGGAGTAGAGTCCCAACTCCATTATAGGCCTCAGATAGGCCTGCAACCATTTGTAGGACAAGACGATTATTGGTAACAGGCGCCTCAACGTTACGGAGTTGGTCCGTCAATTCCTTGAGCCGTTTACAATAAGCTGAAACATTCGAGAAATCCTATATGCGAACTTGCGAAAATTCCTGCTCAAGGGTGACAACACGGGAATGTTGGTTATCCTGGAATATATCACGCAATCTATTCCATGTAGCCATAGCCATAGTAGCTAACTCAATAATCGTCTGTAAAAGGTCGATATAAATAGTGGAATAAATCCACTGAAGGACGGTAGCATCAAGAGTAATCCATAACTAAGGATCCTCCGCGGGAGTAGGGGTAGCTGGAGGAATTATGTGATGGAGAACTTGATGTGAGATGACGTGATTTTGAACAACTCCGCTCACGTCGCGTATTGGACATTTTCCATCTCAAGAACAATAGGGATGTGGTTCTTGATGTTGGAAATAGTAAGGGTAGGATGAAATATGTTCTTTGACGTAGACATAACGAAAGAAAAATAGGTCATTTGAGGGATTTGGAAGAAAATTTGGGAAGAGAGGATGAAGAACTCGACACGGAAACTGAGGAAGGGCTCGGAACTCGAGAAACCGATACAAGCGGAAGCTTTGGAGAAGGAGGTATGTGAAACCTAGACTTCTGATACCATGAAAGAAATAATCCATTGATTATTTTCATTAATGAATGAGTATATATACAATTTACAATTTTCATAATATGAAAAATCCTATTCCTATTCTACTTTAAAACCCTATTCTATTTGTACAAGAATTCTACAATTATGGTAATTGTACAATGCTAATTATATACAAAAACTTATTACCAAAACTAACTTAAAACCGTGTATACTAGGCATGTATATCACAGACCAAATTGCTTTGTGTTTCCGTGATACACGGTATACACAAGGCATTGTATATACTGTGTACACCGTGTATATCACGGTATACTTTCAATAAGTTAAACTCTAAAAATAAAAATAATAATGAACACCTAAATAAAAAAAATGTTTAGATGTATAGACAAAGGTAAATTAAGGAGTATATAAATATTTTACCTTGAGGTGTGACGGTGGTGACAACTTTAGGACCTTGAGGTGTAGTAGTAGTAGTTGCTGGAAATTTGCCTTTGGCGGGAGTTGCGACCGACCAACTTTAACGGCTTAAACACTAGTGTTACGTATGTTGGAGAATTTGGTTCTTCACACATGCATGATCTACTAAGTACGTAGATAATCGTAGGGCCAAGAATCGTCAAATTTCATTGAGAAATGAAAGAGATATTGGTCCACAAAGTGAGGTGTTTGAAGCATGGAAAGTGTGGTGTTGTGTTCAATTCTCCCTCATCGGTAGAGGAAGAAAGAATTGTTGTATTTATAAGACTCGAAATTGGTTTGGGGTTTGGGACCCCAAGGGTATCCCATGTGTTTAAATGAGGAGGACCTAGATGTGCTTGATTCGAGGAAAGATCACACGCCGCCGCCCCGTCCGGTCGGTTCAGGTTTCGGGTCACGGGTTGGGCCTTCAGTTATCTTTTGGGCGGGAACTTTTCTGCAGTTTGATCCCGAAGCTTGGATGTCACGATTTGGACGGGTGTTTTAGATGTCTGTTTGGTCTCTGGTTTCAAGATGTATAGTTTGGTCCCCGAAGTTGCAAGATGTACATTTGGTCCCTGAAGTTTTGAAATTAATTGTGAAGACAGCGTCCGGCCTCAATTCAGCCATTTATTTTGGCTGAATTACACCTCCTATAATGGCATCCGTTGGTATTTCTCTCCTTTAATTTGGTGGCTTTACTGCCTCCATAATGGTCATTATTTGGCCAATAATGGTTGTTATGGAGGCAGTCAAACAGTCCCTTCCTCACCTATATAAACACCCCTTACACCATTGTTGAGACACACTTGATATACACGAAAATATACAACCGAAAAATCAGTTCTTCCTATAGCTTCCTAGCATCATTTCATTATTCAATATTCTTCACGGTAGCTCTTGAGTTTCCTTTGCTCAATTGTTCTATTGCTGTTTTATCTTGGGAGACGAATTGTCCGGGACGTATAAAGGATACATACGGGGCAATATTGTCTTAAGGACAGAGTGCCACACTCGACTCAGCAAAAATCAAAGCAGTTTCCGGTCTTCTTGTTCAACAAATATTGTAATTTCAGTTTTGTTGTTATATTGTAATTTTTAGTTTTCTAGTTGAATTGTAATTTCAATTCTTACATAAGCAGTTACTTGTAATTTCCGTTTCTTGCAAATCCTTGTAAATCCCAACAGTAGTATCATGATGTGGTGGTGCCACAACGTCGTTTGGAGTAGCCATGGTGGGCCAACGGATGCTAGAGGTGGTTCTTGACTTATTGGCGGTGGCACTGGTTTAGTCGTCTTCTCCACTTGAGGAATAGCACCACCTTCCATAATTCTTTTTGCGATTTAGTATAGTAGAAATGATGTCGAATATGGAGTTTGATATTTTTGTTTTTCTCTCGAAAGTTTGGGACTTTTGAAACATGATGTAGATGATTAATACTGTCACTACTTATTTATTTGTTTCACGTACATATAGCCACTAAAAGTGCCATTTTGTTTACAAGTCGATCCATCACATTTTTCTAACTAGACTAGATTAGTAGTTTAAGGTTCAAAAATTAATGATCATCTAATCTGAAATTCAAAATTCAAATTACGTGTTTATCTAGAAAAATTCTTTAAAAGATGTTTTGATATTTGATATTCAGTAATAAGAAATTTGTAAAAATCACCAACTTTTAAAAATTATTTTTATAACTAATACCTACGAGATCTGGTAGTTCAATATTAAACTCTACAGAAATAATATTGATACAACGTGTTAAGATTTATGTATTTCTTTAGGTTACAAATGAAATTCTCTTATAATAGAAGCAACAGTTATGCTGCTTAAGGTGTCTGTTTCACTGTCATGCTTGTCTGGCATGAGAAATCTATTTTCATCTTTGGCTAATTCACCAATATTGTCTTTCGAAAACAACCTCTCTACTTACCAATGTAGAGGTAAGATTTACGTATACTTTACCCTCCCCAGACCCACATTGTGGAACTTTACTGAGTATGTTATTATTGTTTGTTGCCGGCTGAGTCACCAACATTACCCATTTTACCATTCTTTCTGCAGAACCACATGGACAATGCCTTCTTGGAGGTGCTCCACATAGGTCACATATTGCTTGAAGAGGGCTTGAGCCCACCTATTGATAGTTCGTATCCCATTTTACATTAGTTTTTTTTAATTAAATTATTCTTCATAATTTGATAGTAATATATCTTGTTTATCACTGAATCTTCCAAGCCAAAATCAGACTCAAACTCATCATATCTGAATCCAAAATAATTTTGCAATTGTGTTAAGTTTGAAATTATTTACTTATTTAAACTGTCTTAACTTTGAATAATTTGAGTTCATTATTTTCTTGAGTAAAATGAGTAATATGGTGTAACTAAGAGCAAAAAAAATGATTTAATGTGAAAATTATCAATAAAGAGCTACGAACTACTAGAAACAGAAATTTTTTCCACCAACATTCAGTGAGAAGTTTATACTATAAAACGTGATTTTCCCATTTCATTCCAATCGAACTAACTCATTGGGAAAACGTATGGTGGAAAACAGGATCACATTGAAATGTTGGGAAACTTCTTAATTTTTTCGTATGAAAACACTATTATTTAGATTTTTTCGATCGACATTCAGTAGGAAATAGCTATAAACATTTTTTAGTGGGAAATTAAGTGGAAATAGAGATTTTTTAATAGTGATCGTTGTTAATTAGCGTAGATTCACACCATTAAAATAAAATTACCACCTTATATGAACATTAAATGATTATGTATATCTTTTTCTCGGTTGAAGGAAGTATTCTTGGATTTATTTTAGCATCGAAGTTCTAATTATTTTACATAGTTAAAATTTATTCAAATTCATTAAAGTTGTAGTATCTAAATTGTGAATACATTTTGACTCATATCCTAGAACCCAATAGGGCATCAAATTACAGATAAATAGTCAAAGAAAAAATATAGATTCAAGATCTGAGGGTATAGATTGACCATAATTTAAAAGCGTAAGAAATAAATTAAAGTATAACTTTAGAGCTAGGTGTTTAGACAGTATTTGCTTTGAAATTGAAAAAGAGAGCATTTATTAAAATTTAGGTTACCACCGTTATGCAAAATCACCTTACCAATACCATTAGCGAAAAAATTTGATTATGCACTATATTGAACAACTTTCATACAAATATTAATATTAAAAGAATTTCAAAATAACATTTCTTGAATTTGGGCCCGTGCGTAGCACGGGAAATTCTTTACTAGTAACAAAATATAAACAAAGGTATTTAAAAATTATGAACATAATTATTTTCATTATACTAATTTATATGTTATTATTTTCTGTTATAACATTTCTTACTGTATTATATATTTTTCATATACTACTCTTGCATTATAATCTCTCTCTAGATAGTTCATGAAGAAATGACTCTTAAATGCATGAATTGCGTCTTTTTTTTATAAATTCTTTTTTCGTTTGGTGATTAGTTAAGTCAATATTTATCCTAATATTTTTTGAATTTTTAAGGTTTATTCTAATTACTAAATTTAGATTACTCAAATTGATATTTCGAGTAATTAAATGTTTTCCGAGCATAGAGTATGGTATTGGCTTATGATGTTGGAACGTGGCTTTTAAATATTCTGCCACGGCCATGCAACATGGAAGTCAGCTATAAACAGTGAGCTGAATTTTAAAAGCTCTACCGCTCTACACCGCTCCATATTGTTGCTAAGTAGACGGATAGATTGTTGCTAAGGATGTGGGAGGATTGATTTGGGCAGTTAGAGACGTGGGAGGGGTGATACTTACAATGGACGTGGATAGAAAAGGATAGAACATCGTGTAAGGAATTTTCCGGTACGTAGATTCGTTACAGAAAACTCAAACGAGTCAAAATTAATTGAGACAAAATTATCTATAGCAAATTTTCTAATGAAAATTAGGTTCTTGATAATTTGTGGGGCATAGAGAACATTATTTAAGGAGAAGTGGGGATGCGGTGGTGGGGTTAGAGTGTGGCCAAAATCTTGAATTGAAATGCGGTGACCGTTTTCAACCAGAATGAATTGTTGAGTATTTAAATTACGCAGTTGAGGAAGATTATCAGAATTGTTGGTGAGTTGAGACGTGACACCCGTATTCATATACCACGCATTATCGGACTTCCGAGAAGTCAACGCGTCAAAGCCCGCCCAAAGCGGATTGGGAAGGCCTAAAGCGATCACTTGGGCTTGAGGATAGTGGGCCAGGAAGGCGTGGCTTTGTTGTTGGTGGCCAGAGGCTGTTCGGCCGTGATGGGGTAGGGAATAAGGGCCTGATGGCTGAGGCCCAAAGGTGTTGTGCCCAGACTGCTGGGCCGATGAAGCAGCCAATTTGATATGTGGGCTGCAGGCCCATGCCCCTTGTATGTGCCCACTGCTGCCAGAAAATCCACTAAGGGTGGTGTCCGCCATAGGTTCTATCGGAAAAAAAAGAAATTTTGGGGGTTGGGGGGGGTGGTTTCGTCTCGTGATCGACGTGGATGGGAGACATAATTGGCCGTATACGAGGTGTATATTGGCTTTAGTGAGGCGGTATACAAGCAATTTTAGTCGTATACAAGGCGTATATCAGCGGTATACCAGTGGTAGATGGCTGATTTGGCACCGGAAGAAAAGAAGGGGAAGGGCGGCTGATTTAGGGGTTTAGGGTAGGAATAGAATTTTGACTCTTGATACCATGTAAGATTGTATTAATCTCCCCTGGGGAGTCTTTCTCATTAATACAAATATATATAGTGTGTACAATGTGAAATCCTCATACAATAGGTATCCTATATCTACCATAATTATACAACACTAAATATTACAAAATATATGGAGTATAGTTATAATATACGTTAATAAATATATGAAGTATATTTATAATATATGTTAATAGTTATCATTATCATTATCATTATCATTATCATTATCATTATCATTATCATTATCATTATCATTATCATTATGATTATTATTATCATTATCATTATTATTGTCATTATTATAATGATTATTATTATCATTATCATTATCATTATCATTATTATTGTTATTGTCATTGTCATTATGATTATTATTATCATTATCATTATTATTATTATTATTATGATTATCATTATCATTATGATTATGATTATCATTATGATTATCATTATGATTATGATTATCATTATGATTATTATCATTATTTGTAACACCCCATAATTTAGGGCGATGAGTTGAACAACTAGATGTATGCAAGTAGACCCGAGTCATGAAGGATTTATGTCATAGTCACGTATGTAAATAAATAGCTTAGTATATGAAGGATAAAACCCCGAAGTAATTTTAGACGTAACAAATGTGATGACGGGAATTGAGAATAATATATTGTATGTCCCAAAAGAGGTTATGAACTAATGCTATATCGTATGACTATAACATTGAGTATATGAAGATTTTATAAGTCATTAAGATTTAAGTGAAATGAGATTAAGAAATTAAATATATGTGTGATGAGTTAAATGTGAAGTATATGGTGATAGGGGATTAATTTATTAGTTAGTGGATAAATGTTGGATAGGTAGGAATTGTCAAATCCACGTGGGACAATGATAATTAAGGTACAATGTGATGTCTAATAAAGTATGAGCTGTTTGATGGACACCTATATGGGATAAGGATGAAAGTTAAGAATTGATGGACATTTGCATGGACTCCACGGTCCACTAAAGGTAGATACTTGGTTGTTTTGTTTAGTAGCTTCTTAGGTGATTAAATAGTTACATATATGCAGAAGTACTATTTTTAAGTCAAGAGTGAATAAATGATATTCTGTCAATGAAAAGTAGTATGTTTCCACGCACCAAAAAAATACGGAATGACTTGGAGGATATGTCCTCGCGCGGTTACGTAATTTTGACATTGATTTCCTCGGGACGATAGCAAATCACAAATTATTTCGTAGTGGAGTAGGGTGGAATAAGAGTAGTTCTTGACATACCAAATTGATGTGTTATACAATTGGTAAACTTTGTGTCCACAACTAGATCGAATAAAGGTATGTTAAGGCAAATTATTTCTTTCTTTTGACATGTTCTAAGAATGAACCGTAAACATAATATTGTCACATAAATGATTCTATTCCTAGTAGTTAAGAATGTTCATGTTAGCCATTTCTATTGTCAAAGCATGTCTAAATATGTTCCTAAATTCTTATTGAGGTATATGAAAAAAATGTTAGTATTCATAATGTAAATCGGAGGTGAAGAGATATTATATCACTCCGATAAATTTATAGTGTCTTATTGTCATATCATTCATGCATTACATTCATGTACATACCTTGACCTCAAAAGGTGTTATATACTCTACTATATGTATGCATTATATATATGTATGAGATATGGGGAAAGGGAAGACGTTATATACGCGCACCACCTGCAGCTGGTACAGATATACACGATAATGATTATGCCCACAAAGACCGATATGATATGATGGGATGCCCACAGAGGCTTGATGACGTTATATACGCATATGTGCATGACCGCATTGTGCATGTAATTTAGGCATATTATGGCCCTCAGAGGCATTCTGCATAGACATGATATTTATGTATATTATGGCCCTCAGAGGCATTCTATACAGACATGATACTTATGCATATTATGGCCCTTAGAGGCATTCTCCACTGGTTGGTTATTTCTTTTCTCATGTTACTTTCAGGTCTCTATTATGCTAATCTTCATGCCTGACATACTCGGTACATCAGTCGTACTGACGTCTCTTTTGTCTGGAGACGCTGCGTTTCATGCCCGCATGCTCAGTTAGACAGGGTGACGGTCCGCACTAGTAGGTTGCTGGTTCAGCTGATATTAGATCACTCTACTTGTTCTAGAGTTGCAGTCTAGTCGTGGTACGATATTTTGGATATGCATAGGGGTATGGCGGGGCCCTGTCCCGACCTTATGAGGTTATGTACTCCTTAATGTCCTGTGTATAGTAGTCATGTATGACCTTGTCGGCCTTGGTATGTATATGTATATAGGTTGGGTCCTTCTGATTGCAGGATTTTACATAGCTCCTTTCCAGTCTACTATTTTCATATATCAATAGGATATCTCGTGACGGACTCGTGGGCCACGCGAAATTATGGATATATGGTAATTATGTGATAAGTGGTGCTCGGCAAGTAAGGTCCGGGTGCCTGTCATGGCCCTCCGTTTTGGGTCGTGACAAACTTGATATCAGAGCAGGTCTGTCCTAGGGAGTCTGCAAGTCATGTGTAGTAGAGTTTTGTTTATGGGTGTGTTGCGCGCCACACTTATAAACAAGAGGCTGCTAGACATTTAGGGATGATTTCCTTTCGTTCATATCATAGATCGTGCAGTAGAAATAAGTCTTAAGAACTCGAGTTTAACTCATTCCTGATACTGTTTTAGTAATGCCGGTTACCAAAAAGACTTTAATTAGTTCATATTCGTAGCCAGTAAATGAGTGACGTCTACCAGACGATTGATACGCCAGAAGGGCAATATTATGTTACAAATTTAAGATGTGAGAAATTGTCTCACTCATATACGGAAGAGATAATGCAAGCCTAGAAAACAAAATATTTGCTTTGGGATACAAAAAAAAGAGTAAAGTAAAGGAAGTACAAAGTACCTGAACGCAGAGGGTTGTAAGGAGATTGATATTCAGGTAGAAAGAAGGATATAAGTATTGTCATATTGCCGTTAGTAGTGGTAGAACCACAATAAGAGATACCTATTATAGCTTGCGATTTACCGAAATCAATAAACGTTGTTTTAGAAAGAAGTGAGATATCATGAGCAAATTGTAAGTCATCAAAAGGTCATAGAGGCATTGAAGGAGTTGAGGCAACAATAAGACTTTTCAAGACGAAAATCTTAGAGCACAGATATTGGTCCTCCTCACCTAGGTAAGGTAGTACGACGAAGGATCAATACAAAACTCATAATGATGGTTTCATACAAAGACGAGAAGAATATGAGTAAGTTGCTTTCCCAGACACGACTTTATCCTAAAGCATCTGATAGAGATAGACCCTTTGAGGAGTTAGGAAGCTCATAACCTAGGGAATTTATTAGTCAGGGATCGCCGATTTTTAAAGGGTTCGGAGATGCCAATATCTCAGGGTCAAAGTTGTAAAAGTTGAGTGAGACCGCCCCGATCGTCTTGTAGTCAGTGTAGTCAGGGGGTAGTTTAGTGTGGTAGACATGGCCACAATGTTCCGAAGTGTCCTATGTTGATGCGCAAAGGTAAGGATAAGATGATTACGAGCTGTACAGATAAAAAGCAGAAAACATAATTGGAAGGTTTAGCAGGTTATGAAAAGCTACACACTTTACAGTGATTCTTGTTGATTAGAATGAGGGAATATGTTACGTATGTGCGACCTAAATTGTAAAGTCTTACCTAGAAAAGATTGAGAATTGTCCTGGGGTATCATTAACGAGAACGGATTGCCACAATAGAATCGTCTGAAGTGACCATTAGTAAATTTAAGAAGATCACGTAAAGTGACATACCCAGAATAGTGAGCCCAAGTTATATATAAGGATCGAGTTATCCACGGTAAGAGAAGGTGACATAAGCCTCTCGTCCTTGCGTAAAGGGCGATACCGCATATTATTGAGAATTACATGTATCAATATTAGTAAGCTAAGGCATGATATATGTATTGGACTGGTAAGGTCTTCAGCTTCATTGTGCATCATGTTACAATTTCAAATAACCTCGTGACAACAATAGCTTGTTAGGGGAAATTGAGGACGAGAACTGTGGAACAATCGAATAATGGTTGTAAGAAATATGAAAATAGTTAATAAGTATGAATGAAATGGTATGATCAAGTGTCAAGGCAGAAATGTTTTTCGTTTAATGATGAGTAGAAGGAAGGATTACGACGAGAAAGATAAAGGTGAATGAGATTATAGTTATGCAGGTTTCACAAAGGTATGATTACTCCAGAATAGCGTAAGGACCAATGGTAGATGAGGAACTGTAAGAACTATTCGACCAAAGGTGACGAACCTCTGATGTTCAAGAAGATAGTATGAGAAATACTTTGAGATAAGAGACTCCCCAAGGCAATTTGAAATGGAAATGTAAAAGTAAGACGAATGAGCACTCGGTCGATGAGAGATCCAATAATGATAAGACAAGAAAGCTTGGCAAGTCATTAGATCATGTAACACCATGACTTAGATCTAAACATACAAAACCTCAGTTCCATAACATATGCAGTCATACCTTTCAGACAGTATGTAAACGAAAGTAACAGTGAGTAAAGTTCGAGGTCAGAACTTAAACAGGTGAAAAGGAGCCAATGACGCCTATGGATACAATGTAGGCATTAAAGATGTATGTCAATAGATAATGACATTATAATGAAGATAAAATGTCAGGAAAACACAGATGTCTATGAACATTTTTGAACTGACCAAAGGTTCTACGAGATAGATAAAGTAATGGGTTTACATCTTAACAAGATCGAGGGAATCTTTTCCCAAAGCACCATTAACATAAAGTCTTAGCCATGAGGCAAGTAAAGAAATTCGAATCCAAGTATAATAACCAAGTTTGGATAGTAGGCCAATGTCATGTAATGAAAATTCTCCAGAATCTTTCATGTGCTGAATAAGGGAATGAGTTAACAACTCATCCTTTAAAGGGTAGTAACGCCAATGATTGGAATCAGGAGCAATGTTTGAGAGTACATATATATACCTGAATATTTTAGAATTAAGAAGAGTACGACAAGTAAGAAAATGAGTGAACAAGTGTCAAAAGAAGTAAGACAAGAAGTTGTTTATAATTACGAGTAGTGAGAAAGTACAGATTCTTTTCAGACCATGAATGGAAGTTAACTGCAATGATATGCGCACTTCATATTTGATGACATTGTCCATAAAGTGTTCATGATTGAGATACTACAAATATAAGAGTTTTCAGCACACCAGCTAGTAAACAAAGCTATGTTGACAATAGAATCATTCATCACAAACATCTTGACTAGTGTGAGGACTAAGGAGAGAAGTTGACATGGGGAAACACATCAGTTATCTAAGTGGGAGTCCGATTGGAGGATTCAGATATTGATAGCCATATGACTCAGAATATAGTAGGGTCATCCCTTATACTGGAAGAAAATGAACGTCATGATGAAGATCTCATTTTTAGTGAAGATCGGGAAGGATATTTAACAAAATAAAACCGTAACCTTCGAGTATAATGGGAGAGGGACCCTCAGGTAGAAGGTTCATTTGTGTATTCCTAATATAGCAGGATTATGAGACATGATTATGATGGAGGTCCATTGTTCAAGATATTTCATTCACCCTGAATCTACTAAGATGTATCGTGATCTCAAAGGTATGTATTGGTGGAATGACATGAAGAGGAACATTGTGGAGTTTTTAGCTCAGTATCTTAATGGTCAGCAAGTAAAAATGGAGCACCAAAAATCTGGTGGCTTGGCTCAGAACATTGAGATTCCGATGAGAAAATGAGAAATGATTAATATGGACTTTGTTACGGGTTTGCCTCGCTCTTATCGTAGGTTCGATTCTATTTGGGTAATTATTGATAGACTGACCAAATCAGCTCATTTCCCGGCAGTCAAAACTACCTACACAGCCGATGACTACGCAAAGTTGTATGTTAAGAAGATTGTTCGCCTTCAAGGTGTGCCAATTTATATTATATCTGACCGAGATGCGCAATTCATAGCTAAATTCTGGAAATAATTTTTAAAAAAAGGTTTGGATACTCAAGTTAATCTTAGCATATTTTTCCACCATCAGACAGACGGGCAGGCCGAGCGTACGATTCAAACGCTCGAGGACATGCTACGAGTTTGTGTATTAGACTTTATGGGAAAGTTGGAATAATCATTTATCCCTTATTGAATTTGCGTACAATAACAGTTATCTTACTAGTATCAAAATTGCTCCATATGAAGCTTTTAATGGATGGGAAATGTAAATCTCCTATCGGATGGTTCGAAGTAGGCAAATCAAAATTATTTGGGCCTGACCTAGTGCACCAAGCCATAGAGAATGTGAAGCTTATCCAAGAACGGTTGTTAACCGCTCAGAGTCGTCAGAAGTCATATTCAGATGTGTGACGGTGGGACCTAGAGTTCCAAGTGGATGATTGGGTCTTCTTGAAAATCTCTCCTATGAAGGGCGTAATGTGGTTTGGAAAAAAGGGAAAGCTCAATCCAAGGTACATTGGGCCATATTACATAATTCGATGAATAGGCCAAGTAGTTTACGAATTGGACTTGCCTTCAGAGTTAGTATTTGTTCATCCGGTCTTCTATGTGTCTATGTTAAGAGCGTGTGTCAGTGATCCTTACCGGATTGTACCGATTGGCGATGTGAAATTACAGAGGACCTATCATATGAATAGGTTCCTATTGCTATCTTATATCGACAAATTCGCAAGTTGAGGACTAAATAAGTAGCCTCCGTGAAAGTTTTATGGCGAAATAAGAATGTGAAAAAAAATGACACGGGAGGCGGAAGAGGAGATAAGACACAAATACCCTTACCTATTTCAGACCAACGTCTAGGCTCCGAGAAAAGCATAAGGTGAGTTCTATTTCAGAGATTATCATTAATGCTTGATGACCATGTGATGTCCAACATAAAGATAAATGTTATATTATATGAAACGTGAAGCGGTGAGTGTGTTTTTTCTGACTACGTGACGGAAATTAGAAATGTCACCCCAACATTCGATGACAAATGTTTCTAAGGGGGAAATGATGTAATACCCCATAATTTCGGGAGATGAGTTGAACAACTAGACGTATGCAAGTAGACCCAAGCCTTGTAGGATTTATGTCATAGTCACATATGCAAACAAAGAGCTTAGTATATGAAAGGATAAAACCCCGAAGTAATTTTGGACGTAACAAATGTGATGACGGGAATTGAGAATAATAGTTTGTATGTCCCAAAAGAGGTTATGGACTAGTGCTATATTGCATGACTATGACAATGAGTATATGAAGATTTTATAAGTCATTAAGATTTAAGTGAAATATGATCAAAAAATTAATTATGTGTGTGATGAATTAAATGTGGAGTATATGGTGATAGGGGATTAATTTATTAGTTAGTGGATAAATGTTGGATAAGTAGGAATTGTAAAATCTATGTGGGACAATGACAATTAAGGTACTATGTGATGACTAATAAAGTATGGGCTGTTTGATGGAGACCTATATGGGACAAGGATGAAAGTTAAGAATTGATGGACATCTGCATGGACTCCACGGTCCACTAAAGGTAGATACTTGGTTGTTTTGTTTAGTAGTTTCTTAGGTGATTAAATAGTTACATATATGCAGAAGTACTCTTTTTAAGTCAAGTGAATAAATGATATTCTGTCAATGAAAAGTAGTATGTTTCCACGCACTAAAAAAATATGGAATGACTTGGAGGATATGTCCTCGCGCGGTTACGTAATTTTGACATCGATTTCCTCCGGACGATAGCAAATCACAGATTATTTCGTAGTGGAGTAGGGTGGAATAAGAGTAGTTCTTGACATACCAAATTGATGTGTTATACAATTGGTACACTTTGCGTCGACAACTAGATCGAATAAAGGTATAGTAAGACAAATTTTTTTTTGACATGTTCTAAGAACGAACCGTAAACATAATATTGTCCCATAAATGATTCTATTCCTAGTAGTTAAGAATGTTCATGTTAGCCATTTCTATTGTCAAAGCATGTCTAAATATGTTCCTAAATCCTTATTGAGGTATATGGGAAAAATGTTAGTATTCATAATGTAAATCGGAGGTGAAGAGATATTATATCACTCCGATAAATTTATAGTGTCTTATTATCATATCATTCATGCATTACATTCATGCACATACCTTGACCTCAAAAGGAGTTATATACTCTACTATATGTATGCATTATACATATGTATGGGATATAGGGAAAGGGAAGGCGTTATATACGCGCACCACCTGCAGCTGGTACAGATATACACGATAATGATTATGCCCACAAAGACCGATATAATATGATATGATGGGATGCCCACAGAGGCTTGATGACGTTATATACACATTTGTGCATGACCGCATTGTGCATGGAATTTAGGCATATTATGGCCCTCAGAGGCATTCTGCACAGACATGATATTTATGCATATTATGGCCTTCAGAGGCATTCTCCACTGGTTGGTTGTTTCTTGTCTCATGTTACTTTCAGGTCTCTATTATGCTATTTTTCATGCATGATATACTCGGTACATCAATCTTACTGACATCCCTTTTGTCAAGAGACGCTGCGTTTCATGCCCGCAGGATCAGGTAGACAGGGTGGCAATCCGCACTAGTAGGTTGCTGATTCAGCTGATATTGGAGCACTCTACTTGTTCTAGAGTTGCAGTCTAGTCGTGATACAATATTTTATATATGCATAGGGGTACGTCGGGGCCCTATCCCGACCTTATGAGGTTATGTACTCCTTAGAGGCTTGTAGACAAATGTCCTGTATATAATAGTCATGTATGGCCTTGTCGGCCTTGGTATGTATATGTATATAGGTTGGGTCTTTCTGGTTACAAGATTTTACATAGCTCCTTTACAGTCTACTATTTTCGTATATCAACAGGATATCTCGTGGCGGCCTCGTGGGCCATGCGAAACTACAGATATATGGTAATTATGTGATATGTGGTGCTCGACAAGTAAGGTCCGGGTGCCCGTCATGGCCCTCCGGTTTGGGTCGTGACAATATTATTATTATTAATCAAGGGAACAGGGAGATTAACGATGATTTCACACATTGTATTGGGGAAGTGTGGATGAAATAGAAGCTCGCATTTGGAGTCTTGTGCGATAAAAAAATGACACCAAAACTTAAAGACAAGTTCTATAGGGTGGTGGTTAGACCGACTATGTTGTATGGGGAGGAGTGTTGGCCGATCAAGAATTCGCACACCCAAAAGATGAAAGTTGTGGAGATGAAGATGTTAAGATGGACGTGTGAGCATACAATGAGGGATAGAATTAGAAATGATGATCTCCAGGACAGAGTGTGAGTTACATCGGTGGAGGATAAGATGCGGGAAGCGAGGTTGAGATGGTTCAGACACGTGTAGAGGAGAGACACAAATGCCACAGTGCGGAGGTGTGAGAGGTTGTCTATGGACGGGTTCAAGAGTGGTAGAGGTAGGCCGAAGAAGTATTCAGGAGAGGTGATTAGACACGATATAGCGCATGTGCAACTTACTGAGGACATGACCTTAGATATGGGGTTATAGAGGACACGAATTAGGGTAGAAGGGTAGTAGGTAGTCCAGCGTAGTCCTACTTACTCTTACAAACTAGTAGTTGTAGAGTTATTATTATGGACCCGCTTAGCCCTGTCGTTTGATTTATGCTGCTATGTGTTTGTACTTTTTTATTTTATTTATCTGCGTTAGTTACTGCTTCTTTTTTCAGAATGCCCTATCATGATTTATTTGCTTTTGATACCAGCATTTTCATAATGCTTTAAATTTTTTGTCTGGGTCTGACCGTTTCTCTTGCTTGCTTGTGCTTGTGATTTGTCTTGAGCCGAGGGTCTCTGGGAAACAACCGCTCTACCTACCAAGATAGAGGTAAGGACTGCGTACACTCTACCCTCTCCAGACCCCACGTTGTGAAATTTCACTGAATATGTTATTGTATTATCATTATTATTATTATTATTATTATTATTATGATTATGATTATCGTTATTATTATTATTATTATTATTATCATTATCATTCTCATTATTATTATTATTATTATTGTTGTTGTTGTTGTTGTTGTAAATTATTATTATTATTATTATTATTATTATCATTATGATTATCATTATCATTATTATTCTGATTATGATTATGATTATGATTATGATTATTATTATTATCATTATTATCATTATCATTATTATCATTATTATGATTATGATTATGATTATGATTATGATTATAATTATGATTATGATTATGATTATGATTATCATTATCATTATCATTATCATTATCATTATCATTATCAGCCTATAATATATCTTTGCGGTTAACGAAACTCGTTGCCGATCATAGAGAATTGAACAATGATGTCAAATGCACTTTTATTTACGTAAACTGTTTCTATCAATTAAATCAAAATAACTCACATACTCAATAAAAAAATTCAAAAATAATGATTTGATGTTTATCATTGCCTATACATGTCATGTAAGTCTAGTGACATCATATACTATTTCAGAGATATAAATTTTTTGAATCTTATGAAAAATCATTTGAAAATCCTACATCATCATCAAGAGCAAAGAAGCAAATCTCACTCGACTAAACTAAAATTAATTCTTCTTCTAAAAGTTAACTAATTAAACTCATGCATCTATTGCATGGATATATATTTTTCCCGCTTTTGATATCGTAGTTTTTCCTTTGCATAAAAAGGGGAAATAACCCATATATACGGTCCACAAATCTAGTTCAAGTTGACCATGTAACCCACATTATCATCAGTGTATATATATACAACTCAAGCATCTAGTTTGCAGTCGATGTAGCCCACCGTATCATCGGTGTATATATAATGTATATTTTTTGTATAACTATATATAAACATTACATATATACTGTATATATTTAATGTATATGCTTTGTATAATCATGTATAAACAAACGAAACCAACTCATGTATTTTTAATGTATATGCTTTGTATAATCATGTATAAACAAACGAAACCAACTCAAATTGCCGTGTATAGATAATATATCTGTTATGTATAGTTATTTAAGTTGATCAATCTCTTTTATAACTTTACATATATATCTTTATGCTGTATTATACGTTACATTTATATTACATATACACTATATATAATACATAAATAATGTATATACTTTGTATAACAAATACAAATCTAATATTAAGAAGTACAAATTTCAACAATCATAACCAGAAAACAATTAGTATCTGATTATTTTGGTATGTGTTTACACAAACTAACAGTCACAGATAATAACCTCGAGTAGATTTTTACCTTAAGAACCTCTATATCAAATTCATAGGCTGATAATTCATCTTGAATCAAAACGATCCGTTCCTATAACGTAATTGAAACAAAAATATTTTTCTGGAGATATGTTTCAATTTGCTCAAAGCGTTAGCCGGATAACATCTGTGAATACAATTACAAATTAAACAGTAAACCTCTAGGGTCTTAATATTAGATTTGTGTCGGCGCTTTGGCCAAAAACAGAGTTCACGCTACTCACGAGCTCGTTCCCCCGGCAGCGTATCACCATCACCGTCCCAAAACTCCACTGCTCACGCACACTCAAAACATGGAAATACAGAAGGGGTCTTCTTCTTCACACAATATAGAGAGGTGAAAATAATAGCTGTAGAGATCTAGAGGTAGTATTAGAATATGTAAGAAATAAACCTCCTGAATGTCGGGTGACAGAGATACCCAAAAATAGTTTAGTGGGCCCAAATCTTTCGTAGCAAATTCAGAATCAAGCTTAGACATAATGGATTGTCGAAGCATCCAGATAAAGGAGAATATATGCTATAGCTGTACCCTGACGGTAAATGAATAAAGAATGATCTGAAATGTTGTGAGAGAAACCCAATGTAGCCACATAATCAGCAAAACGCTGGTACCAAGCACGAGGGGCTTGCTTAAGCCCATATAGAGATTTCTTGAGCAAACACACATAATCAGGGTGTTGAGGATTACGAAAACCCGAAAGTTGGTACATATAGACGGTTTCATTGAGATTTCCATGTAAAAAAACATTTTTTACATCAAGCCGCGTAAGACACTAAGATTTCGATAATGCAATGCTAAGTACCGTTCGAATAGTTGCCGGTTTGACCACCGGACTGAAAGTGTCACGAGCAATCTATACCAGTCTGTTGTCCTGCACCATCACCTACAAAGCGAGCTTTATGCCTCTCAAATGAACTTACTTAATCAACATTATATACAGATTACAAGCCAAAATTATGGTTAAAATTATGTTTGACCAATCATAAGAATATACACCAAATATAAATATTCTAAAACTAAAAAGATTCTTACATATTCTAATGGGTAGAGCACTGACAGAGGAATTTTCTTGAGAGAAATAGATAGATAGATGTTAATATGAATATATGTTTGTGAACGTTAGATTTCAAAAAATTGTAATAATAGTGATTGAGAATAAATAGAAATTTTCCTGATAATAATTGGTCTAAAACATTATAAAAAAGGGGTGACTTAAAGAATTCAGAGCTAATAGCTATTGGCATCTGTCAAACTCAGAAAAAATTAGAAGAAAAAGAAAGACATTTTCCATGACAGAGCAACACGTGAAAAGAGATTTGAGAAAAAGGAGAGAGATATGATGCAAAGAAAAAAAAGGGATTGTGAGTTGGAAAAACACACATAGAAAAAGAGAGAAAAAGAATTGAGATGAGGCTTTAAAAACAAGGGACTTAAAATATTAGAACAAGGTATATCAGGTAATAAAGCAATAATTAGGTCAAATTTGATTAACTAGAGGGCCGAACGACACCTCTAGATAATTATCTCTAAGAAAAAAGACTCTTAGGCGTCACATTATTTTTTCTTATACTTCGCATAAATAAATAAAGGCCAAATACAGTTTTGGGAAAGGAAAATATTGAATATTGAGTCGTGGGTAGCTCCATATGGGTTGACCTTATCTGTTAGAAGGAAGAAGAATAGAAGGGTAAAGAAAAATAACTTCTGGCAGAGAGGTACGACTTCCCTATCCCAATATGGAGCTAACCACGACCCAATATCCAACATCTCCTACTTGCTCATGATGGGTGGGACTCAAATCAATATCATATCAATAACACACATAATTCATACAGATAAATAACATCGTGCGACCTACGAATATCAGGATCTACAACATTCCAAAAATTAAGAATGTACAATAGCTTCATGTAGAGATCCAATCACATGCCGAAAGGATTCACTATTAATATGAGGATCTTATTATTTGCAGTACCCCAAATCTCAATTTTTCTTTTACTCTCACTCTAGCAATTCTCTTTAATTTGTTTCTCATCTTTGCTCTCACACTCTTTCTTGCTTGTTAGAGCACACTTTTTACTTGAGCACTCACTCTTTACTTGAGCACTCACTCTTTACTTGAGCACACATACATCTCGAATGAATCACCTCTATTTATAGATAGTGATGCAAGGATCTAGTGAAATGAGAAGGTATAAAGAGTTAATAAAACTAAAAGAAAGAGCTATAGGAAGTTGGCAAAAGCGGAGGAAAGAGAAGCCTTGAAGAATGCAAAAGAGCTAAGAGGGAAACTAAGAAGGCTATTAGTAAAGCCCAAAGAGGAAGCTCAAGATGGCTTGTATCGAAAGCTAGGACATGAGAAGAGGAGAAAATATTTAAATTAGCATGATTGAGAGAGAAGAAGGGTAAGGATATAAACCAGGTGAAGTGTATATATTAAGGATGATTTTCATTAAGTATTGATAGGAGAAATGAGATCAAGGAGAGATTGGAGAGACTGTTTTTATCAATTGTTAAACTTGATTTAAGATAATAATATTTTATATCTCCACACATCCATCAATGATAGAAACTTTAGCTACACTCACAGAATCAAGCCGATAGAGGCAAATTATTCTATGAAAAATGTGAAGATTAGAAAATCTTATAGTCCTGATAGTATCCCATGTCTTGGAGAGGTCAAAGTAGAATGACTCACCAAGATATTCAATGCTATAATAAGAAGTGGTAAGATGCCTGATGAATGAAATAAGAGTACATTGATTCCAAAAGAATGCGCTGACTTTGATTTATAAGAACAAAGGAGAAATTCAAAGTTGTGCGAACTATTGTGACGTTAAACTCATGACTCATAAGCCATACTGAGAGATGGAATAATTTCCCTTGGGGATTCCTTTCATTATTCACAATATATATAGCTGTACAAAGGTTGATTCCTAATATGGTACGAATCCTAACTTACCTTACAAAGGTTGATTCCTAATACAATTAAAATCCTAAGTTACCTTAAATATACATCTATCATAATTACAAAATATACAGAGAATATTCGTAGAATATTCCCTAATACTCCCCTCGACGGGCGGGGAGGCCGAACGCTAAGGTCGGATCGGAAGTCGGTGAAGAGAGTCGCGGTAGTCCCTTTGTGAAGATGTCTCAGATCGATAAGAGGAAGGCACGTGTAAAATTTTGACCGACCACGCAACCTTCTCTCGCAGACAAAGTGGATATCCATCTCAATATGCTTAGTCCGCTAATGTTGGACCGGATTATGAGACATATAGATGGCGGATATGTTGTCACAATAGACTATAGACGCCTTGCGGAGCGGACGCTGGAGCTCTAAAAGAAGATTTCGAGCCAACAGATCTCAGAACTACATTAGCAACACCGCGATATTCTCGCTTCAAAGACTCGAACGGGATAGTGTGGCCTCGCTCTTGGCGGACCATGAGATAAGATTATCCCCAAGAAATACACGGTACTCGAGGTGGAGCGGCGTGTGTCTGGGCATCCCGCCTAACTGCATGCGTGTAGGCAAGTAACTTGGTTGGGGCAGAGGGGTATAGGTGTAATCCAAAGTCTAGTGTGCCCTTAACGTATCTGATAATACGTTTGAGGGCGACAAAATGGGACTCTCGGGGGTCGTGCATGAATGCACACACCGCCGAACGACATATGTAATATCGTGCCTAGTGAATGTAAGATCTTGAAGAGCACCGCTAGACTCGAGTATAGAGTGGGATCGGCGGCGCGCACCGTCATTGGCACTAAGCTTGGATTTGGAGTCCACCGGAGTTGGCATAATTTTACAATTTGCCATCTTGGCCTCAGACACTATCTCTTCGCATACTTACGCCGACATAAGAACATAGTGGTCGCAGATCTGGTTACCGATATACCCAAAAATAACTTAGCTTGCCCAAGTCGGCCATAGCAAATTCGGTTTGAGTAGAACAATGATTTCATTCTTCAAACCGTCAGATGAGGCAGTAAGAACAATGTCATCGACATATAATAACAAATATGCAGTGCTGCTACCTCGGTGAAAAGTGAAGAGAGAGTTATCACACCTGCTACATACAAAACCAATCTGCAAAAGATACCTGGCAAAACGATCATACCAAGCGTGGGGTGACTGTTTCAGTCCATACAATGACTTTCTGAGACGACACACAAACTGCGGAGCTACCGGATTAACAAAGCCAGGAGGTTGATGCATGTACACAGTCTCTTTCAAATCCCCATGAAGGAATGCATTCTTGACATCAAGCTGATGAATCGGCCAATGCATGCCCATAGCAATACTGAGAACAGTCCGAATAGTGGTCGGTTTAACAACCGGACTGAATGTCTCACCACAATCAATACCCTCCTGCTGATTAGTGCCATTGGCGACTAGTCTTGCCTTATACCTCTCTAAGTCACCACTGTCTATGAACTTGTGCCGAAATAGCCACATACACCGGATAACATTCACACCTTCGGGTCTATGTACCAAATCCCAAGTGTTCTGCTTGGTTAAAGCGTTAAATTCCTCGCACATGGCCGCATTCCATTTGGGTCCGGTTTGCTAGTTTTGGATTTTTGGAATGGGTGATAAGGTTTGTGTGGAGAGATTGAAGTGAACCTTGGGTTTGAAGATCCCGTGTTGTGCACGAGTCTCCATCTGATGAGGCAGCGGTGGCGGTGGGTCGGTGGGAGGTTGTTGGTCCAGTTACGGACCGATGGCGTGATTACCGGTTTACGGTGACTCGACCGTGTAGGGGTGAGCAGGAGGCTGTTGGGGTGGTCTTGGTCGATGGCGAGGACTGCCGAACAGTGATCATTGTTGGTATAGATTTTGGATGATCGGGGACAGACTTGGTTCATCGAGAAAGATGTAATCGGTGGTCTGAAATTTTCGGAGATTTGAAAAAGGAAAGGTTGTCTCATCAAAGGTGACGTGACGGGAGACGATAATTTTTCAAGTAGCAATGTCATAGCACAAGTAGCCCCGATGATTAGGAGATAGACCAAGGAAGACACATGGCAGAGTGCGAGGTGCAAGTTTGTGAGGTGCATTAGAGGCCATGTTGGGTTAGCATAAACATCCAAAAATACGTAGGTGATCATATGATGGTAGCCTACGGTATAAGATTTAGGTAGGGGTCTTGTTTTGGAGTGTGCTAGTTGGTAAAATATTAAGAAGGGATTCTATCATTTTGACAGCATAGACCCAAAAAGGCGGTGGTAGGCAGGCATGGAATAGAAGTGTGCGAACCATGTTATTGATGGTACGTATAATTCTTTCAGCCTTTTCGTTTTGGGAAGAAGTATAGGTACAAGAAAAATGGAAAACCATGCCTTGTTTAGAATAGAAATTGTGAAATGTCGAGTTATTAAATTCACGTCCATTATCACATTGGAATGATTTGATAGATTTTTCAAATTGTGTTTTAATGAATTTGTGAAACTCGAGGAATTTTGTAAAAACTTCAGATTTGAATTTCAGTGGGTAAATCCAGACAAAATGTGAAAAATTATCAAAGAATACTAGATAGAATTTATGACCCAAAGAGCTAACAATCGGAGATGTCCACAAATCAGCATGAACAATATCAAAGGGCACTGTTTGATGACATTAATGGAAGACGAGTAAGTTTGCCTAGTGGACAAGAAAAACATTGTTGGGCAATTTTCTCATTATTACATTGAATACGCTTAGAAGTCCTAAGAAAAGTAAAAACTGGGTCTCCGGGGTGTCCGAGTCTGTTGTGCCAAGTGGAGGGAGAGATTGCCGCAAGGGATAGAGGTGCTTGCGGTCTGACAGCGGAAGATTGAGTGAATGGGTAGAAGTCTCCCACACTATTGTGGTGTGTAAGAATTTTTCCCTGTATTGAGTTCTTTCACAGAAAAACCAAAAGGGTCAAATTCGACAGACACAGAATTATTGCTAGTGAATTTTCTAACAGAGATTAAGTTTTTAATGATGTTAGGTGTGTATAGGACGTGGGTTAGGGAGAAAGGCGGGTGTGTATGTTTGGTGTGTGTGTTCTGTAACCTTGATTGGAATCGATGACCATTACCGATAATAAATTGAGGACACTTTAACCGATGTAGTTGAGATAGGTTACCCGACGGCCGGGTGAGGTGAGATGTGGCTCGGTGTCCATGTACCAATTGTCGTCGGTGTTGAAGGTTCACGGTGGTGTAGGCCTGGCCCAAATCGATCGGGGGACAGGCATTTGAGGCCTTCTTCTTTGCGGCGATTGTTCTTTGCGATTCTTCTTCTTTGCCAGTCTTCTTTATTCTTTATTCTTCTTTCTTCTTCTTCTTCTTTGGTGGTACAACCAGGTGGTGCTTCTTCGCTGCTTTGGACATCTTTGTGATGGCTGGTTCTTCTTTGGCGCGGTGTTGCCATCCCGTCAACGGCTAATGCCTTTTGATTATGTTCCTCTTGTTTAGCACGTCTAGTTTCTTGCAACAATAGTTGTGAATGTGCCTTGTTGAAACTTGGGAGAGGGTCGGCTTGTTGAATCATTGTTGCGAGTGTGTCATATTCACCTTTTGGTAAACCCGCAACAAGTTAAAGCACCATCTTGGTTTCTGAAACAGAAGTCCCGATGTTGGATAGTTGATCGGTTATGAGTTTCAGTTGCTTACAATATTCGGACATGTTGTTAAAATTCTCGAGGCGGGTATTATTGAATTGCTCTTCCAAATATACGGCCAGAGTATTTTTATTGTCCTGAAATATTTCTTCTAGCCGGACCCAAAATTCACATGCCGTAGCACCTATTTTCATGATAGTGCACAACATGTCTTTGGAGATGGTGCCGTAGATCCATTGTTTGACGATGTCGTCAAGACGACGCCATATTGAGTCTGTAACTTCGATGGGATGAGGAACATATTCGTCAATATGATCGAGCACGTTGTATGCACATGCATGAATATAGAATAGTTCCATCCACATGGAATATTGACAGTCTTCTTGGTCAAGAATTATAGGGATAAAATTCTTGATGTTGTTAACGGCGAATGCCGGATGAAAAAAAGATACTGAACGTTGAGAGGGGTTGTCAAATGTGCCAGTGGATGAACCGGAATTTGTGGGGGAAGACATGGTTGCCGCCTGCCGAGGGAAGGAAATTTTCTGGTTTGGCCGAGAAAGGGAGGAAAGCAGAATTTATTTTTCCCTGTGAAATCAGAAAAAAGGCTAATTTCGGCTGAGAATGAGGAAGAGAAGGAATTTAGGTTTTAGGCTTTGATACCATGAGAGATGGAATAATTTCCCTTGGGGATTCCTTTCATTATTCACAATATATATAGCTGTACAAAGGTTGATTCCTAATATGGTACGAATCCTAATTTACCTTACAAAGGTTGATTCCTAATACAATTAGAATCCTAAGTTACCTTAAATATACATCTATCATAATTACAAAATATACAGAGAATATTCGCTAATACATACGATGAAATTATGTGGAAAAGTGATAAACGTAGACTTATGAACACTACAAGAGTGAAAGAGATCCGTTTCAGATTTATGTCGGTAGATATACAATGGAGGCTATATTTTTGCTAAGAAGATTGATAAAAATCTATTGCGAGAACAAGAAAGATCTACATATGTTGTTTATTGATCTAGAGAAAACATCTGATAGAGTACACCACATGGTCCTTTGCTAGGTGTTGGAGAAGAAATAAATTCATATTAAATATATAAATGCCTTAAAAGATATGTATGAAAAAGTTGTCACTAGAATGAAAACAATAATAGTTGAGAGGAGTTCCCCATAACAGTGAGTTTGCACCAGAGATCGTCATTAACTCCCTACTTGTTTGCCCTAGTTATGGACGAGCTATAACAGAATACAAGATGAGATCTTATAAATGATGCATGTTATTTGCTTATCATATTGTGTTAATTGACGAAACTAATGAGGGTGTCAATCAAAGCTTAAACTATGGAGAAGCACTTCAGAGAGTAAGGGTTCTAGGATAAGTAGAAGTAAGACTAAGTATATGGATTATACGTTTAGTCAGCATAAAAGAAAAATATTTGAGGTGCGGCTAGACGAAATTGCAGTGTCAAAATGCAAATAATTTAGATACATAGACTCATTGTTTCAAGAGAATGGAATGATAAACGAAAATGTTACTTAGATGATTACAACTGGATGGCTGAAGTGGAGAGTGATATCGGGGTGTAATGTAATAGAAGGACACCAAAGTGAAAGGTAAGTTCTATACATAGAACGACCATAAGATCGATAATGTTATATGGTAGTGAATGTTGAGCTATTAAAGTCCAATATATCTACAAGATGAGTGTTGTAGAGATGAGGATGCTAAGTTGGATGTGTGGTCATGCTAGATTAGATAAGATTAGAAATGACCACATTCACCATAAGGTACAAGTAGAACACATTGAGGATAAAATGAGAGAAGGTCACTTGAGATGGTTTGGACATGTGTTCTGTAGACCTACAGATGTACCGGTCCATAGATGTTAAACTATGGTAAGTGAAGGTGTTAAAAGGAGAAGGGGTAGACCTAAAATCATATGGAAGGAAGTTATCTCGAAAGACCCTACAAATCCTTGATATCAACGCATACTTAGCTAAAGATTGTGCATAATGGAAGAAAAAGATACATATAAGTGATATCTACTAGTTGATAATAGAGTTTAGACTTGTTAGAGAACTTATTCCGTACGATAAGGATATGAAGAGAGCTTAAATTTAAAAGCGGAGATTCATATAGTCGATCTCAATTTATTTGGGACTGAGGAGTAATTGTTGTTATATTATAAGGCCTAAATTTAATTCTTATAAATCCATGTAAGTGAAGCTAAGCCAAGATTTCACATTAATCTGGTTACATATGTTTTCCTGTAAATATTGATGGCTTTTGATCTTCTTGTCTCAGCCTCAACAGAACATTAAAACAAGTGAATTTTGAACATGGAATCATCAGCTTAGCCAATCTTAAAATCTTAATAAACTAAGAATATCCTGTTGCTGCTTCTTTTCATTGCAAAATTTTGATAGTTTGTCAAAAATGCAAATATAATGATGAATTTAAGCAAAGAAACTGAGGAACAGAATCCAAATGAATAAATATTATAAAGGATTCCATCACATTGTCACATGACCATGTTAATAGTTTACAAACCAAAAGTTTCAAAAGACAATACTGAAAAACATAGTTAAAGAAATGATAACATAATTCCTTAAAAACTAGTAGTAACAAAGAGAGGTCCAAGGCAAATCAGACAGGAATTTTTATACTGTATAGCCGCCCACCAAAATAATAGTCAACAAATGTATGTTTTTTGTATATTGGTGAGCGACTGTAATTATTTTTGGCCGAGTGACCAGATATGTTAAAAGCCCTTAATATAGTAATGAATAGAGGCCCAGAAAGTATGGGAAATTGAGACACATCAATGGATTCTTCCAATGAAGGTATCCAAACTCATTTCACTTGGATCAGTAGCTTGCAGCTCAACCTGGACACCGTCTAATTCTCTCCTGAATCTGTCTTTTGAACTTGCATACAGCATCTTGCTTCTTACCCTTGCTGTCTCTGGTGACCTACATTCCAAGATTACAAAATCACACATTATTTAGCCCCATAAATGTTGCGAGCTCTTCAAGATTTGTCCCTGTTAATTAGATATCAAACTATGTGTACGTTGTGATCAAAATTTCACGGATAATCATTCAACTTTCTGTATATTGCACCAAAATCATAAAACTAATGTTCATAATGAAAAAAAAGAAAACTCAATAATGGCTATATATCACAGAAAGTAAAACAAAATGCTCAAAAATACTAAATTCAGTTCCAAAAACACAAGTAGGCTTTAGCAACTCTCCTTAAGTGATCTCCACGTTGCGCTGCTTTAGAAAATAAAACCAAAAACATGGTTGTTAAACAGAGCAATATACATGTGATATACACTGAATATACAGCAGTGTATATCACATGTATATCAGTGATATACAGCAGCAAGCAGCAGTGCCGCAATCAGACCTTCTCGGCAGTGGGCCTGTCGAGGCCCAGTAATGGCCAGCCCAACACGGACAGCAAGCAGAAAAACAGTGTAGCAAATATTGTTTATTAAGGAAAGTATATTGTGTGTATATTGTAGTATATTTGTTACCTAGAATAGGATATACTCTTACCATATTTAGGATATACACATACCATAATTGTATAGTTAGAATTATGGTAGAATAAGGTTTTAGAAATAGAATAGGAATATGATTCTCCTATTTTGTAACTTGTATATATATCTATTCAATCAATGAAAATAATCAAGGGGATTATTTCTTTCATGGTATCAAGAGACTAGGTTTTACAAAAACTTTTCTCTCCCAAAATTTTTTGGACCCTTCGGCCGAGACACCCCCCCTCCCCACCCCTCGGGTTTCTCTTCCAAAATTCGTCTTCCGCTCTAAAAAACCTCTCTTAAATTTCCCCTCCTTCTTTGTTCTTATCAATATGTCTAAGAACAATTTTCACTCTGCCCTCACGGTTTCCAATATCAAGCTAAGTGTCCCTATTGTCCTTGAAATGGAAAACGTGCAATATGCAACGTGGGCGGAGTTGTTTAAAATTCACGCTATATCTTATCAAGTTCTTCACCATATCATTCCTCCTGCTAGACCCCTTCCTGTGGAGGATCCGGAGTTATGGATTACACTTGATGCTACCGTTCTTCGGTGGATATATGCCACTATTTCGGTGGACCTTCTACAGACGATTATTGAGCCAGATACCACGGCTATGGCTGCATGGAATAGATTGCGTGACCTATTTCAAGACAACCAACATTTTCGTGTCGTCACACTCGAGCAGGAATTCTCTCTCGTTCGAATGGACGAATTTCCGAACGTTTCTGCATATTGCAAGAAACTAAAGGAGTTGGCGTATCAACTCCGTAATGTTGGCGCACCAGTAACGACTAATCGTCTAGTTCTACAGTTGGTTGCCGGTCTTTCGGAGGCCTATAATGGTGTTGGCACTATTCTTCGCCAAAGCAACCCTCTTCCCGACTTCCATCAAGCCCGCTCCATGCTTACGTTGGAAGAAGCCGGTTTGGCTAAAAAGGCGGCTACCGGAGCAAGCCCAGTTGTCATGATGGCGTCCACTCCTAATCCTTCAGGTTTTGTTAATAATTCGGGCCAAAACCATAACAATGGTGGCGGCAAGAATAATCGAAAGAATAATAACAAAAACCGCGGGGGCAAACGCGGTGGTTCTAGTGGCGGTTCCGGTGGTCAGCAAGCAGGCGGTGGGTCCCATCCAGTGAACAGTGGCCGCGCACCCCCTGGCCCAGCGGTGGGGCCCATGGCGATGGGGCTGAGGCGGTGGGCCAACATCCTCACAACGCAGAATTTCCGGCGGTGGGCCAATAGTCCAGGCCCAATACCCAGTAGTGGCGGCCCACTGGCCAGTGGCCCAACAACGGCAACAACGAAGCTACGGCCCTGTTCCGGCCCAAAGACGTCCGGAGTTCTTGGGCCCCGACCTCCACAAGCCCATCATGCGGCGATCCCACTCAGACCGATATCGAGGCCGCGATGCACATGTTGGGATTGACTCAACCGGACCCAAATTGGTACATGGACACCGGGGCCACTACTCACATGACTTCCGAATCAGGTACTCTCTCATCTTATTCCAATTTGAGCACCCCTCGGGGGATAATTGTTGGTAATGGCAGTTCTATTCCAATTCTAGGGTATGGTCAGAAAACGTTGTCTCCCCCCAATCCACCACTCCTCTTGAAAAATACTTTACATGCTCCTAAATTGATTAAAAAATTAGTGTATGTCCGAAAGTTCACAAATGACAATTCTGTTTCTGTTGAATTTGATCATTTCAGTTTCTCTGTGAAGGATTTCAAGACGGGGAGTCATCTCATAAGGTGTGATAGTAGGGGGGATCTGTATCCTATCATGCCCGGTTTCAGTCCATCGAGTCCAGCCTTGCCGTCAGCCTTTGCAGCCATCTCTCCTTCCATGTGGCATGCTAGTCTGGGTCATCCGGGATCTTCTATTTTATCAGCTTTAGATAAAAATAACTTTATTTCTTGTAAGCGTACGAGTCGTACTTCAATTTGTCAGTCGTGTTCATTAGGAAAAATTGTTAAGTTACCATTTGTAGACTCCAATTCTCATACGTCTATGCCATTTGACATTATTTCAATGGGTCATCGATATTATGTTCTCTTTTTAGATGATTATTCTAGATTTTTGTGGGCGTTTTCAATTGCGAATAAATCACAAGTGTTTTCTGTCTTCATCAAATTTAGAGCGTTCATTCGTACTCAATTCGAAAGAGAAATAAAAAATATTCAGTGTGATAATGGGAAAGAGTATGACAATTGGGAGTTTCGAGAATTTTGTGCTACTAATCGGATAAATTTTCATTTTTCATGTCTTCATACATCTTCACAAAATGGAAAAGCCGAACGCAAAATTCATTCCATAAATAACATTGTCCGAACTCTCCTAATACATGCCTCCATACCTCCATATTTTTGGCATCATGCTCTATAAATGGCCACTTATCTTCTTAACATAATTCCTTCTAAAGGTCTGACATATTCTTCCCTCCTAAAAATTCTATATAATAAGAACCCGTCTTATTCTCATCTTCGGATTTTTGGGTGCTTGTGTTATCCGTTATTCCCATCCACCATAATTAACAAACTTCAAGCTCGATCTACCCCGTGTGTGTTTTTGGGTTATCCGTCAAATCATCGTGGTTATAAGTGTTTTGATTTATCCTCCAAGAAAATCATAATCAATCGCCATGTCATTTTTGATGAAACTCAATTCCCATTTACGAAAGTTCATGCTCCCGAACCTAAGTCGTATAATTTTTTGGATGACCAAATATCCCCGTATATTATTCGGAATTTTTCGGACATCTCCCGTAACCAAAATCCTCTAGCGGGCCCAATGCCCGCTGGACCTACAGTACCGCTACACCCACAAAATCCAGCCACTGGAACAGTTCCAGCAATTGGGCCAGTCCAGCCCAATTCTGGAACTGCTCTAGAAAATGATTCCAGCCTTTACCGATTTGGGCCAGCAGGCCCACTGCCTGCTGGCCAGTCTGTCCCGAGTCCAGAAAATTCCCAAAATTCCCTCAATTCTTCCTCGAGTCATAGACCGGTCACTCGTAGTCAACGGAGTATTTTTACACCTAAAAGACATTTTAATTTACATTCTAATGTCTCTAAATCCCCATTGCCCCGCAATCCTGTGTCCGCATTAAATGATCCTAATTGGAAAATTGCTATAACTGATGAATTTAATGCTCTTATTGATAATAAGACGTGGGAGTTGGTGCCCCGTCCATATGGTATTAATGTTATCAGGTCTATGTGGATTTTTGCTCATAAGGAGAATTCAGATGAGTCTTTTGCTCGACATAAGGCGCGACTTGTTGGTGATGGTAAGACTCAGCAGGTTGGGATAGATTGTGGTGAGACGTTTAGTCCGGTGGTCAAACCGGCTACCATTCACACTGTGCTAAGCTTGGATCTTTCAAAGACTTGGCCAATTCATCAGTTGGATGTCAAGAATGCTTTCCTACATGAGGATCTCAAGGAAACAATCTATATGCATCAGCCGTTGGGTTTCAGGGATCCAAACCGTCCTCATCATGTATGTTTGTTGAAGAAGTCCTTATATGGGCTTAAGCAGTCTCCGAAGGCCTGGTACACGAGGTTTGCTGACTTTGTTTTAACTATTGGGTTCACTCATAGCAGGTCAGACAATTCCTTGTTCATCTACCGCCGTGGTTCATCCTTGGCCTACATTCTGTTGTATGTGGATGATATCATCTTAACGGCCTCCTCCGATGATTTGCGCCAGTCTATCATGGCCATGCTCAGTTCTGAATTTGCTATGAAAGACTTAGGGCCTTTGAGTTATTTTTTGGGGATTGCCGTCAAGCGTCATTCAGGTGGCTTGTTTTTGTCTCAACGAAAGTATCTTCTTTGAGATCATAGAGAGGGCTGGGATGTCATCCTGTAAGTCCACTTCCACGCCAGTTGATGCAAACCCAAAGCTAAGTGCCGCAGCAGGTGGACCATACGAGGACCCAACCCGCTATCGCAGTCTGGCAGGGGCCCTCCAGTATCTTACATTTACCAGACCGGATATTACATATGCGGTTCAGCAGGTGTGTTTATTCATGCATGATCCCAGAGTTGAGCACATGAATGCAATCAAACGCATCATTCGGTATATCCAGGGGACACTGGACTATGGGTTGCACTTGTATCCTTCATCTACATCCACACTGGTCTCTTACACGGATGCTGATTGGGGTGGTTGTCCCGACACCAGACGGTCGACTTCTGGCTACTGTATGTTCCTTGGCAACAACTTGGTCTCATTGTCGGCAAAACGTCCAGCGACTCTATCACGCTCCAGTGCAGAGGCAGAATATCGAGGGGTGGCGAATGTGGTCTCCGAATCATGTTGGCTACGTAATTTGCTGTTGGAGCTTCATTGTCCCATTCAGAAGGCAACCTTGGTATATTGCGATAACATTAGTGCCATCTACCTTTCAGGTAACCCGGTTCAACACCAGCGCACCAAGCATATCGAAATGGACATTCACTTTGTCCGTGAAAAGGTTGCAAAGGGTCAAGTTCGCGTATGCCTGTCCCGTTTCGTTACCAAATTGCAGACATCTTTACAAAGGGTCTACCAACGGTTCTCTTTGAAGATTTTAGGGACAGTCTCAGCGTTCGAAAACCGTCCGCTATGACTGCGGGGGTGTGTTAAATAGAGCAATATACATGTGATATACACTGAATATACATCAGTGTATATCACATGTATATCAGTGATATACAACAAAGAAGCAAAGAAGCCGCAATCGTACCTTCTCGGCAGTGGGCCTGTCGAGGCCCAAGAATGTCCAAATTTCAACACTGACAAAGAAGCGTAAAAACAAAGGTAGCAAATATTGTTTATTAAGAAAAGTATATTGTGTGTATATTGTAGTATATTTGTTACCTAGAATAGGATATACTCTTACCATATTTAGGATATACATATACCATAATTGTATAGTTAGAATTATGGTAGAATAATGTTTTAGAAATAGAATAGGAATAGGATTCTCCTATTTTGTAACTTGTATATATATCTATTCAATCAATGAAAATAATCAAGGGGATTATTTCTTTCAATAGTGACAGACATCCGGTATTAGGTTGCGTCTGAAATAAGCTTTTGGTTCTTTTTAAGTGGTGCCACGTGAATATTGTAAGGTAAGTTGTTGGCATGATTACAATAAGGTTTACAACAGCATACCCACAATAATCCCACGATTACAGTAAGATATATTATTTACATTTACATAACAAGTTTGTACATGTGGCAGCCTATATATGCTTTATCGGGACCGGACTTAGCACTTTTAGATGTTTTTATTTTTATATTTGGCAATATATATGCATAATCTAGTGATCTTTCTGCCACAAAAAATAATTATATGACTTTGATGTAATAAATTAAAATTGAATGGCCATCCGAGAAATCATCTCTTAAAGTGGCAAGCTCATCAAAGTTACTTTTTTAGATATCAAACATGTGCACTTTGTTAAAGAAGTAAATAAGGAGATATTAATGATAAATAATTGATAGCTATGTTGCTCGGTTCTCTTTAAAAATATTGTCACACTCTAGTGTATGATTCTTCAATATATACGTACGTATATGTATATATTGGAGAATTCGACACATTTTGAAGGATGGAAGCAACATAGCTTGGTGCAACAAGAAAGTGAAAAGTAATGATAAGGAAGGGCTAATTACCAAGCAACAAAGAAGATCCTGCTTTTCTGGACATTTTCATCAGTAGTCCAGTCATAGTCAAAAACAGCATAGCGGCACTCACTGGGAGGCAAGCTGTTAGCAAAATCATCATGTGTCTCTGCCTGTCCTCCAACTTTCTCAACCACAACTTGCTGCATTGATTCATCAATCTTGAAAACTAGGTACCTGTGGTTCCTTTTCGCTTTCAACTCCAAGAACTTCAGCTTGCAGTCATCGCTCACTGCTATCCCTGATGCCGAATTGGCCTATGCAAATTGCCACAAGAAAAGACATACATACAAAAAGAACATAGAAAACTTGCTTAAAACCTATATTATTAAGAATAAAGAACAACAAAACAGGCATAAACAAATAATGTCACGGACTATGCGTTTTTCATGACAGCAATATTAGACAGTGGTGGAGCTAGAAATTCTCACAAGGGAATTCAAGAAAATGCAAGAATGTCACACATGCGATTTGAACCTACCACTTAAAACAAATTTTGTGCCACGTTTGTTCTACACTAAAAGATTTAATTATGGCAAAGGGGATTTAACCAAAAAAAGGTATGCAACTCGGCACAAAACATCCCGCGTTTCGCGCAGGGTCCGGGGAAGACTACCTGACACAAGCATCAGTGGTTGATACCACAACTCTAACTCGTGACCTATAGGTCACACATAGACAATTTTATTGTTGCCTTACGACTCCGTCAAGGGGAATCAATAATATATAATAAATTTTGGTTTAACTAATTTGCATGGTCATAATTTTTCGACAATAGGATTCAATTGAACTCCCTTCGAACCATATAGCTTTGCCCCTAGCGTTAGGGAAGGGGAATTTTTCGGACATGAACTTCTTGAAATTATGTAATGTGAAGGTGGAGAAATCATTTTCTGTCCCTTTTTAGGAATTCTACAACAGTTTCCCTCCTTAATAGTTTCCAATGATATTTTATCGCCTTTCACTAATAATGTAACACTTGACTCATAACAGAATACACCACATTACAATTTTTGTACCATAGTAAAGAAACACACAAGATCTGGCTATGTTAAATCAGAAATACTGAAAGTGTCTCTACAATTTTCGTTACAACATGGACATAACAAAGAGAGATGTTTAATTTGTAAGGAGAAATGAATAAAGAGCATACAACATACCATTTGAGTATCTGGCAAACAATGGTGTTTCCTGAAAGAAATTAAAAGGAAGCAAGTTTTTTTTTGCAAAAAAGAAAGAGAAGGAAAGAGTAGAAAGAAAGAGATCCTTAATTTTGGGTAAGAGAACAGAACAAATGTTCAGTACAGAGATTCTTTTGGACTGTTTTATTGGACAAAACATGGTCCATAATTTCATAATTAATATGCAACGACCATTTTGCAATACCACGTATTATGGTTATTCGTTATTTCTCCTATTATTGTGGATTACTATTTGGGCACATTAAGGCCAATCAATTAAGGTGCTAAATGTAATGGAAATAAATTTACAGAATAATATATTTGTTTTGGTATACTTTACTTGAGCCGAACGTGTATGGAAAACAGCGTCTCTATTCTCAGAAGGTAGATGTAAGACTGCATACACACCACTCTCCTAAGACCCCTCCTTCACTGAATATATTGTTGTGGTGTGAGTTTATGACACAATCCCCAATGTAATGATTTTTTAAAAAAATAGTGCTAAAAAACAATTTGATTTACTTTTACCAACTAACACATGCACCATTAGATATGAGCGGAAGCACAAAAAAAAGATGATTTAGAGACATGAGTTTCTTTTCCTTCCTCTCAACTAGGGGTTTTCAGCCACCCTCCCAAATCTTCAAGATATTTTATACCCTTAAAATTTGTAAATTATTCAACGAAGTTATCGCTAGTAAACTTGAAAGTACAAACATTTTTGTACAGTTCTCATAACATTAAATTTGTGGAACTTTCACCCTATTGTACAATTTCCATAATATTCTAATTAATGTGTGCATCAATTGTCATGGTCGCAGGAATACTTTTATAGTTATTGGAAACAACCTTTCTACCTCACACAAGATATGGATAAGGTCTGAGTACGCTCCACCTTCCCCAAGCCCCACATGTGAATTTCACTAGGTATGTATTGTTGGATGAGTGGTACAGAGTGGAATTAACAACAAAAATCGACAACATACATTAATCTCAATGTCGAAAGGTAAACTTCCAACTGCAAAGTAATATAATTGTTCGTTTGGGTATTTCATGAAGTTTTTGCACGGATTTCCCTTCAAACACACTATTCTTTAATTTTTGCCCCTCATATTTATGGTCTTTAATTTTTACCCCTACTGCTCATTTAAGAAAATATCCAGATCTGCTTCGCTCGCATAAGTTCTATAATATTTTTATCTTCGAAAGCTGAACTTTTGTCTCTCTCAAGCACAAGTTCTATAGGAATTAAGTTATGCGGCATAAGTTGTGTATAGGGCAAAATTCATATAATACATCTAGGTGAATTATGTCGTGACATGTGGCAGGTAGTGATGAGTTAGGTCCATGTGAGCCTATGGCGCTACCGGTAGCACATGAGCAAGACCGGGGACGTCGTAAGGACGCGAGGTACCGGTAATCATAAAGGTCAGGTGAACGGTTTGGATCCCAACGCGCGTCCTTTACCAAGACTGATCCCACATCTTCCAACAAAGCATTAATGGCATTTATGAAGACACTAATTGTCCAATTATTATAACATTAATTCTCTTATATTAATAAGGGCATATATCGTGGGGTGTGTACTCGTGAGCTCATGTATAAATAGGACATATTTTTTCATTGTAAGTGTTACGCCTCATAGTTTCACGTCCCGTCGATTGATACCGATATCCCGAAAATATATGTGATCTTACAGAAGGATAATGGAGGTTCATAGCTTATGTATAGAAGTATGGAGTGCATAGAAGTTAAACGGATCAAAGAGAATACGTTTTGACGAAATCAGGAAATTTCCAGATTCTACGGCCAAGATGTACAGACCGTACAAATTGGATTTTCCCACCGAAAAATTTTCTGCAGAATTTCAATTTGCAGGTGTGATTATACAGTCCAATTGTACGAACCGTATAATTGCAGCATATAATAGGGCAGTGCAATTTCCTTTTTTTTTTTTGTATAAAAAGAGTGGCTTCGACTTGGGGCCTCATTTCTCCTTCATTCAAGACCTAGAACACTCCTAAGATTCTCTCCAAGGCTTCCAATCAACTTGGAACCAAATCCAAGCATAAACTACTCAAGATCAACGTAAAAATCCCATGGTTTACGTTAGCTTCCTTTTCTTCTTGTTGCGACGACTTGGAGGGCGACTTAGTATTGAAGTAAACTAAGAATCATAGGTTTCTTGGAGTATTTGAGGCGAGTTCCATCTTCCGTAGCCTACTCTTAAATTTGTATAAGTGTTGGATTGATTTTTTCTGGAAATTCTTGAAGAAACTAGTAATTATGAAACTTAAAGTCGAGTTTTGTGTTGTATGTGCTGTTTTTACATGGATTGGGCTACCAAATGAAGTTGTAAATATATGGATAACATTTTGGGGATAAGAAATAGTATGTATGAAGGTTGTCGTGCTAAGACATGTTGAATTTGAACTAGAAACGATCTTATGAAGTACTGCAATCAAGTTGTTCGATAAAATGACTACATGAACTTTCCTATAAGAATATGAAGCCGATATTGACACTAATCTTTTGTATGATATAGATAATCATCCGTAAGAAGTGCGAGGACTTGTAGAACGGTTGTAGCTTCGTGAATAAGGTATGTAAGGCTAGTTTCCTTCCTTGGCATGATTTAACATAAGTGCGTTCCTCAAAATGATTCTCTACAAAGAAATCCTAAGCTTCTATGCTTCTCTTTGAGCAAGTTATTCGTATTTCTTGAGTATTCCATGTTGACCGTATTCGTCGTATTCGTTATGCCTCTTGATGATTAGTTAAGGTTGAAGAACGTAGCGACAATAATGGTAGTCGGTGGATAACGACAATAGGCCACTCCGACTCTAATTGTAGTGTCTCTTGAGCTTGGTCTTGCATTGCATGTATATATGTCTCCATTTGACCACACTGCACCGCGCTATAGTCGGTCGGGCAGACACTTATATGTGCACACCAATGATTAGTTGGGCAGATACCACCGTGTCCTATATGGCCAAGAATTTTATTATGAGCTCACCCTACAATGGAATTTGATATGATACTATACGATATGGCCTCATAGAGTGGCCTAACTTTTACTTACATGCATATTTTAATGGTTACACCAGTTGTGTGCCCTCTGAGGCCTGTTTTTGAGTTTTAGGTTGACTTCTGTACTTTCATCTCTCATATTACACTCTGTTTTACATATGTTATCCGTCTTACATATTCAGTACATTTTTCATACTGATGCCCTTTTCTGGGGAACTGTGTTCATGCCCGCAGGTACATATAGACAAGGTGATATACCTTCTCAGTAGGGTGCCCGCTCTCAGCTGTTGATAGTCGCACTCCACTTTTCCGGAGTTGCTGTTTGGAGTCACTAGGTATCTATATACATATGTTTTGGTAATTGAATACGGAGAGACCCTGTCATAACTCGTTATTGTATTATAGTACTCTTAGAGGCTTACAGACTAGTATCAGTGGGTATTCATCTTGTCTAGCCTTGTTGGCCTTCTTATCAATTGTCTATACTTGTGATATGGCCTTGTCGGCCCCAGTTATGTATTTAAGTCTTGTTTTTTGTTCAGAGCAAACAAATGATAAAAGTAGAATAACTCGGAGGCAACCGTAACACATGGGATAATAATAACAATCCCCCAATTAGACCTGATGGCCTATCGATAGAAGATCAGGTACAAAAAATATCCGATGGGTGCAGGTGGAGCCACCTCCGGAGGCAGACAGACCCAGGAGGAAGACATTCTCAATGATGAGACGCCCGAGGAAGCCATAAAAAACTTGAGGGGACAGAACGCTGTGATGAGTGGATAGTTGGACCACCTGATGCAGTTTTTCTCTAATTTTGTGTCCAAAAATGCTGACAGTACTCCAACGGCCGTAACAACACCTTTGGAAAATATCTCGGATGTTGCGAGGAATGCTCAGAGTAGGCCAAGACTTGATGCCGCTTCAACAAGCAAAACCGTTCCTGAAAATCCATTACAGGAGAAGGTTTTGAAATTTATGAAGGACATTACAAACAAAGTGGATACCAACACAGAGAAGGCAGGGAAAAATGCCAAGGAGTTCTGGCACCGATTAAATCAAATATCGAGGAACCCTTTATGTGATCGAAGGGCCAGATGCGAGGAGATATATTTAGTTGGCATATAAGTCAGAGGTTGTGCTCGAACTGATCCCTAAAAGGGTCAAAATGTCATTCATACCCAAATATGATGGAACTACAGATCCACAGGAGCACATAACAACTTATACCAATGTCGTCAAAGGGAACGATCTAAAATAACATGAAATATAATCGGTTATGATAAAAATGTTTGCTGAAACACTCGCTAAGGGAGCCTTGACATGATATTCACTTCTCCTGGAGTACTCAATTGGGTCATTCGCCATGTTTGTCAACATGTTCATTAAAGCTCATGCGGGGGCACGGAAGGTGAAGACGAGAAAGGCAGACATCTTTCGCATTGCCTAGGGAGAGACTGAACTCCTTAGGGACTTTGTTTCACAGTTCCAGAAGGAGCGGATGCTTCTACCCGCAGTTCCAGATGAGTGGGATGCAGAGGCTTTCACAAAGGGTATGAACCCTTTAAGTTCAGACGCCTAACATAAGCTCAAGGAAATTTTTTGGAGTTCCAGGCCACAACCTGGGAAGATGTACATAACCGGTATGAGTCAAAAATTCTAATAGAAGATGATTTACTAGGAACTCAGGCTGGGAGTAATTTTTGGAAATCAGACAAAGGAGCCATAATAGACCGGAACTCCTCGAAGAACTTCTTCCAACCTTATCCTGCTCCCGAGAAGCAAGGAGACGGATAAGGTTTTCGCTCCCTTGAGAAAATGAATGACAAGGGAGGCCCCGGAAGAAACAATCATGGATTGGTAAATTTTGACAAAGGGAATTCGTCCAACTCTGCCACAAAGGGTCTCGGATACCCGAAATTATCCGAGTACAACTTAGCATCAACGAAGATCAAATGGTGGCGGTATTGAGAACTTATCCAGCGTTCTGACCTCTAAAACCATTATAATCATATCCGAACAAAAGAGATCAGTCCATTTGGTGTGACTTTCATGGAACACACTGACACAAAATCGTAGATTGTAGACACCTACGAGGAGAGGTGGTAGGAATGCTAAGAACGGGCCACCTTCGAGAATATTTGAGTGAAAAGGCTCGTAATAACTACGAGTGGGGACCTCCCACCGGGGACACATCTAATCTGGCCGCACCAATTCTTACGATAAACATGATCTTTGGTGGGTCATGATTGCCGTTACATCCTTCATTGCGGCTAAGAAAATGAAAATTTCAGTCACTAGGGAGAAGAGATTCTGGGATATACCAGATGAACATACTATTACTTTCACTAAAGAAGACGATGTCGGTGTAATTTCCCCCTATAATGACGCATTGGTCATTACGTTACCTATTGATTGCTTCCAGGTGAAGAAAGTTTTGATCGATACAGGAAGCTCTGCTAACATTATCCGGCTAAAGGTTGTAAAAGAAATGGGCATGGTAGACAAAATCATTCCGGCTGCTAGGACGCTATCAGGTTTCAATATGTCCAGTAAAACTACTAAGGGTGAAATTGATTTACCGGGTGGATGCTATGGGAGTCATAAAGATGACTAAATTTTATGTTATCGATGGTGACATGGGATATAATGCTATCTTCGGGAGGCCATGGATACATGATATGAGGTGGTCCCGTCAACATTACATCTGCTGGTGAAGTTTCTGACACCAGAGAGAATCCAACAAATTAAAGGTGAACAACCCGCTGCCAAAGAGATGTATGCCATAGAGGAACCAGGGGCAGCGGTAGATCCTAAATAGCAATTAAAGGAAGCGGAGCCCGCATCAAAAGATATCCATTAGGGTTCGCCAACAGAAACAAAATCAACTTATGCGGAAGAAGAGTTTTCAGACCGGTACCAGATGCCGAGATGTTTTCAGGTACCGAACGAGTCGGAAGCCACAAAATCTACATTGGAAGAGCTTGAGCAGATAGCTCTACGTGAGGAAACTCCGGACATGAAGGTATACCTGGGCACGGGGTTAACTCCGGAGGTCAAAGATTTAATTCTTAATTATCTTCTAGCTAACAGTGATTGTTTTGCGTGATCACATGAGGATATGATAGACATCCCTCCAGAAGTCGCAACCAATGGGCAGGGCCTGGTTCTTAGTTTCCCTCCCGTACGGTAGAAGAAGCGGCCCATAGCTGAACTCCGTAACAGGTTTGTGAAGGAAGAGGTAGCTAGATAGTTGTAGTACCTAAAAAGGGGAACAAATTTAAAATGTGCATTGACTATAAAGATTTAAATAATCGATGCCATGACCAGGCATGAGATAATGAGTTTCCTTGATGCATATTTCGGATATAACCAAATAAGGATACACCCGGAAGACCGGGAGAAAACATATTTTTTGACTACTATAGACACGTAATTTTTGACCATTCCTCGAGCTTTTCCACGATATTTAGCATTACATATTTTTTAGCCTAATCTTGACATTTTAATTTTTTAACTTCATTTAAGTAGGTTTTATTTGAAAATTTGAAAACCGCAAAAATAGTCTCATTTTTAGAATATAAGTTTCATTTCATTTGAAAAAAAAGACCCAATAGCATGATGTCACATGAAAAATTAGTCCCCATATATATATATATATATATATATATATATGACATATTCCATTTTGAGATAAGAATATTTTAATTTGGCATGGGATAGTTTGGGAATGTTCACACAAATAGACAGGCTATAAATAGAAATAATGACCTAAAAATAAAGGGGTGATCCCACACTAAACCTAAACACCAAAAATAAAGGGGTGATCCCACACTAAACCTAAACACCACAATCATCCTAATAGACCCTACACATAGTCAGCCGCCACAACACTTTTACGTACACAAAGGCAGCCATAATTTTCTCTGCACTACCTCACGGTGAACTCCCTATCGTCATCTCCGACGGCAATCGTGTAAACTCCATCTTCTTCCCCGTGAAACCACCCCTATTTCACCAACGAAATCCATCACTGAATCTCTCACCCGAGCACAAAAAGAGGTTCTCAAAACAGTAAGTTTTCAGGCGAGGCTTTCCAGTTGAGGTCCCGATTCAAAGTTTTCTTTTAGTCTGTTGTTTTCAAGGGCGTTGATATCAAGTTCCTCGACATAAAGGTCCAATTTTTAATGCGTTCTTGGTTAATACATGAGATTTCTTACTCTATATTATGCAATTTAATGAAGTTTGGATGAGATTTATTCTAAATGCTTCAGTAAAAATTTTTCCAGTACCTGTGCTTATGAGTATTTGTCTATCTTGGATTATGTGGATTACTTTCTTGGCATATAGTGATTATTCTTTTAAGTGATTTATTCATTTGTTGGTTGCGGATGAGAATTTAACTTTTCAAGAGCTAATAATAACGTGGAGAGCAATGAGTTCTAATCAATAGCATATTTTATATCTTTAGGTGATCTCTATCTTAATTTGATGTCTTTCAATTAGATGAAGTGCGGATTTATTTCAAACCTCGGTACAAAAATAAAAATTAGAAAAGAAAAGAGTGGAAAAAACAAGTGTGAGGGAACGAGATTGATTGCAAATTTATTCAAAATCTGTTGCCAAAAGAGTGAGAACAATAAAGAAGTAATTGTCTCTAGGATTAGTAAAAATGGAGTATTAAATAAATGTCTCGTATTTAAGAGACGAAGAATCGCTTTTAACGCTAGATGAGCTTTAGGCACGTCTTAATTAATTCTTTTCAATTTGAATGCGATCACACATCTTATGTCGAGACGCTTAAAAGAAATTTAAGGATGCGGTTACGCACCTTGGCCAAATAGTTCTAATAAGTAAAGCTCATTAATTCAAACCAAAACACATAGACAAACATTTTAGGTGCGATACATACGAGCGAAGAAAGCGCTTAAGCTTCTAAGTTGGTGTATGTCAAGATCCAGAATGCGGTTACGCATCTGGGTTGAGACTAATAAAATTTCAACAATAAAAAGCACGAGCAAATCAAGGCTTGTTACACAATTTATCCAATAAATAGATTAAGCTAAGTATAAATTGATAAAGCGACCGTGCTAGAACCACTGGACTCGGAGAATGCCTAACACCTTCTCCCCGGTCAACATAATTCCTTATCCGGTCTTTTGTTTTTGCGGACCAATAAAAAAAGAGTCATTTTTTTAAATTAGGATTCATAAGGTGACTTAGAACACCAAAATGCAATTCTAAGTGGCGACTTTGTAAATAATTAATCCCTACTCAAAACCGTCATTTCATTTGAAAAAATCCTTTAATAATAAAAATCCTATTTATCGCTGGGTGAAAAAGGGTGTGACATCTCTGACAACTCTGCTTGGTATAACCAGAATTCGAGCTTTGTGATATTGACTCTTGGCTTTTATTGTTATTGTTTGGATATATCGTGTTGTTGGCCTAATGTGCTACTTGTCACTCATTTACCTCTTTGATATTGTTGAAATGTATTATAAACGGTCTTCTCTCACGCACCCCTCTGAGTACGTGAAAACACTTCACACGGTTACAGAAATGCAATTATGCATCCTACTTTCTGTTGAGATAAACCCAGAGTGTTTCGACACCCGGTGAAGGATATTAGTCACACATGTTAGGCGGGGTTGAACAAGAAATGAAGTCAGAATAGCACTGCTATCGATAAGTTACCCCTCCCTGGCTCGAGTTGTTTGCTCGGGTGAGCCAGTATAGACACATTTTTTCATTAGGTTTTAGACCTAGCAGAACTGATAACACATGCATGGTTATCCCTAGTAGGCTCTACTTATCTGCATCACTTGCATTTGACTTAGTGGGACTCGGCACAGGAGCCGGGTTCGTCTAGGACATGTACCCCTTTTTGAACCGACATGTGCATCCTTATGTGGCTATTTGTTGCATTCTTTGTGGGTAAACAAGTTATTTTGATGGACTGATATTTTGAGAGCGGATGATCGAAAAGAAAAATGATGTATACTTAAAAGGATTAGGATATTTTCAGGAAAAAAATGATTTTCGTGTTTTTTTAGGGATTATGTTTTTTCCAAAAAATAAAAATTCTATTTTTTTTACATTTCTCTCACTTTTAGCAAATTTATTTAGCTTCTTTGGCATAATTCAAAAGTAGAAAAAAATCTTTGGATATCCTTTTTAATAAAACAGACCAAAAATAATGGTATTTAAAGTCAATCCAACTATACAATCTGCACGAACTACACACACCTGATTTTCACCTCGATGAGATAAGTAGGCAGCCCTTCTCGGGTTCGGTGATCCTTATTCAAGAAATTCAAAAGAAAGAAGAGTTTTTATTCCTTATGAAAATCTAAAAAAAAAGATTTACCTTTTTTAGGGTTCACTCTTTGTTAAAATTCGAACATTAGAAAAATATGAAAGTATTCTCTTTTATTTCTCATTTAGGATTCATTCCTTCGAAAGTTTTTTAAAAAAAAACAGACTGTCTTTTGTATTTTTTTTTTTGAGTTTCTTTTCTTTTAAAGATAAAAAAAAAGTTTGTTCATTATCCTCCCGAACTACGCTTGATCTGATTCACGTCTCAACATAATACGTAGGAGGCAACCCCTTGTGGTTCGATCTAAAAAAAAGTGAGTTTCTAAAAAATAAAATTGACTTGTGACGAATTTGTAGTTTAGACTAGGAGTGGCGATGGAGTCGGGCTGGTCGCGGCGGGCAGCGGGCGAGGGCTGGGCGGAGGGCGGAGAAGGCGGGGGTCGGGTCTGGCGGGCTCTGGCGGGTCGGTCAGCGGAGGCTGGAGCAAGTCCCGAATCCGATCCCGATCCCGTCAGGCCTCAGTCAGGCCGGGCTCGGGTCGAGGTCGGGCTGGAGTCGGGATCTGGCGGGTTTTCTTTTAAAAAAAAAAAAAAATAACATATGTATAAAAAAACTCAATAAACAAGACAAGGTAGTGTAATAAAAACATCCCAAGAAATTTGTTTTTGTACCTCTTATATTATTTAATAGACATATGATTTTTTGTAATACAAATACAATTGTCTAAAATCTAAATTGCAACTTTGTGGTGTTGTCCAAAAGTTACAAATTACATAATAAAATTACAATTAAAAAAATTACATTCTCAAAAAACTGTTCTAATTGCTTGATGATTTCATGTGGTTCTTGAGTTGGAATTGGTATTTGTTGGTCAAATTGATCCACGTCGCTTCCACTACCTTCGGTTAAGATTTACGTTGTAGTTTTCATCATCTTCTTCGTTGATCTCAGGTTGATGCACTTTCTCCGCTCATTTCGTATCCAATCTACGAATAATACTGCAATTTCAAAGCTGTCTCCTGGCTAATGAGTGTCGTGGTCTCCTATTTGATATCTGCTGAAAAAGCGCTTCAGGCAGCTTGACGACGCGAATGTTCAAAACATCTCGAGCCATCATTGAAAGTGTCGGAAAAGGTCTTCTCATTCCCCCTCCCGAGTATTTCAAAGTCTTCGTATCCCGTCCATCTTCATTGATAACTTCTTGATACGATCTGAGAACCACTGCAAAACAAAAATATCCAACTCGCTAATTTGGTTAGTAGTAGAGGTACGATCCGCATTCTATTTCCGAGGGCTTTCAATACTAGCCTTGAAACAACATGTCTTTGTGAGGTTGTATTGAAGATGAAGAAGATGGTATGGAAGAAGGTAAGTTACTAGCATTGTCTTGTTGATAAAATCTATATATATTTTTGCATTGGTGTTCTCGCTAGACAATACTTCTTCTTTAGTTTGTTCAATAGGTGGTGGGTGATTTAGATTTTGGGACTTGGAGGTGGTAGTACTTCTATACAATAAGTAAATAGTTTCAATTAGTGATTTAGTACAATCTATTTTAATAGTAGGATTTAATCTGAGAACCAATAATATAAATAGAGGGAATAGGAATAAAATATTTTTTTATTTTGAGAAACATTTTTTAATATTTGCCTCGTAAGTGGTTTTCCATATATTCACTAAGTAATAAAAATATTAGAGTTATATAAAATAACATAGTTGAAATAGTAGGATAATATATCTTAGGAAAATTCTTTTGTTGCTTGAAAATTTCTCTAAAAATACAATAAGTTCGGAAATTTTTTCCCAATCACTATCTAAAATCATATCAATTTGGCTTTTTATTATGAGAGTTAAAAAAATAAAGTTATAGGTAATTTATAGTCATAAGCAACAAGTAGTTGCTCCTATAAAGAATTCCACCTAGTGGATACTTCTTGTGGAATTTTCTAAAAGGTAGTCCACAATCATGACAAATTTTTTATATTCTTTTCTCGTTGTACTTTATTACTTTTAAAAATAAAGTTTATAGCAAATTGTATTTTACTAAGAATGTCTTCAAAAAGTGATAGACCATCCTTTACAATTAAGTTATATATATGGCACGCACATTTTATATGAAAATGGTGGAAAAACGGAGTTAAGCTATTTTTAAAATTGTAATTGCGTAATTGTTATTAGAAGCGTTATCTAATGTAATAGTCATAATTTTATCGGTAATTTAGTAATAATCGCACATGATAAATATTTTCTACGCAATAAAAGTACCGATGTGCCTATCATCTATATATCTATCACGCTAAAATACGTTTTGCATAGACCATTTATAATCTATCCAATGACAAATTCTGATTAAATAATCATGGTCGTTAGTACTACGACCTATGATCGACGTGATGGATACTTTGCCATTAAAATGATATAATGAAAAGCGTAAATATTGTTGATATTCATGCGAATTTAAATACATCTCTCTTAACTTGATCTAGGAAAACCGTTAAAAGCGGATTATATATATCTCTAATGTAATGAATAAAGCGGGAGATGAAGGAAATGAAAAAGGCAAACCCTCCACAGAACTAATTTTGATATTGCTTCCCTATCTCTATGTTTATTGTATTTAGGGCCTCTGATTCCCAGTCATAGGGTTAATTTGACCTTGTACTTGGTCCGGGACAATATTAGTATGTGAACCTTGTCACGATGGAGCCGGGCGTTATGCGCAGGTTTTGAAGCCTGGTATTGGGCATACCTAGGTGGATGAGCACTTACTACGTGTCTAATTAAACCCCCGTCCCACCGTGACCTTTTCCAGTTTTAAATTTTAAAGCATTTTTACAAATTTTACATATGGCTACTTGATTCTCTCGTCCTATCAAAAATGTCAATGCATCCGATTTTAATGGTCGTTTCTTTGGACCTCGTCTCATCTTAGGGAATAGGAGGTATTTGATTGAAGGTGCACTAGTGGGTGTATTGTCATGAACATTAGTGGGTATATCATCTAGATCATCGTCTAAATTAAAGTCTTCTTGGGTTCCAGAAAATAACTCCTGGTCTAAATCTAATGGTATTGTAGGAAAATGTTGAGTATCAACAAAATCATCATGTGTAGGAATAAGATGACTAGAAGAAGTACCTTGCCCCTTACTGGTTGCCCTACTAGAAGAAGCACCCTTACCCTTACCCTTAAACATACCTTTTAATCCTTCCATTTTAATTATGATAATAAATAAATAATTAAAGACAATAAAATTAAGTGATCTAAACTAAATAAGCAGAACTAATAATAATTTAATGAAGGAGCGAATGTACCCAAGCACTTGACGTAACGTCGGCGATGTGTCGAAGGTTGAAAATTGAAACTTTGCTCGATGGAAGATCCTCAAGCTAGTTGCCAACTTCACTACCAATTCCCAAATGAATAAATAAAATTGAATATTTAGCAAACAATGTAGAATTGTAGAGAGATATATTGAGAAATTAGAGAGATTGTAGGAAGATTTGTGAGAAAGATGAAGAAAATGAGTTATTTATAGTTGAAAAATTGGGTTAAAGTGTAAATATAATAACTTATGGGTTAAAAATAAATATTAAGGGGTAGGGGTTAGGGGAGGGCTAAAATGGCCGGGTTGGCAACGACCATAATCTAAAATGGTCAAGTTGGTGCAACGGACCATTTTGCAAAGCGAGTCGGGGTCGGGGTCGAGGCGGGCTCGGGTCTCGTGGGCACAGGCGGGCTCTCGGGTCTCGCGGGACGAGACATCGTCGTCCCCGAGTTCGAAGTCAATCGCCAGTATTTTTTTTTGGCGGGGTCGGGGTGGGACCGGGACGGGCTCGGGACGGGCTCGGGTCGGGGTCGGGCTGTCCCGGCCCACTGGCCAGCCCTAGTTTAGACACAAATTTTCGTCCAACCTAAAGCAACTATGACCATAAATAACAAGCCAAGTGCTTTCAAGACTACAACTCATTTTCTCTTAATCCTATGACACCTCAACAAACATATGCCTTGAGGGATCCATGAACAATCACCTCCTCCATCCATACCAACTGGATCCACTATTTTACCTGGAACGTTCATATGGTCATGATCACAGGTGTGCCCATCTTCTGAATTTTGATCCTCGTTATCATATTGTAATACGGGAATGGTTTCTCCTTCCACCGAACTCTAAGCGCTAGTTTTTCCTAGTAGTCCTGACCTTTATCAAAGATTCTGTCGGAAAGTGCGAGGTCTTGATCATTTAAAATGAGTTCAAAAAGGAGGTTTTGTGGTTTAATTTGATTTTTTTTTTTGGAAAAAAACCGGCTCAACTTGGAGGTTTTGAACTGCATCTTGCTTGTTTAGTTCAACCCCATGTCTTTTTGCTTTTCTCTCTTAAATAAAGTATTCCTTCTGTTTCATACTATTTTGCATTTTTTTCTCTTTTTCACTTTCAATACGGCTCACCATTACCATTCTCACTCCAATCAATAATGAATGTGACATGCGTTGTGACCAACGACAAGATTTGGACATCAATTCAGGCTTTCAGAATAGAGAATTATAAGATAATAGAGTTTCAAGGAAAAGACCGATTATGAGTTTGTTAAGGCCCACCTTCAAGACTCGATTAAAAACAGTGACTGTTCTCATCAATTGAATCTAAACTAATCCAGATATTTCACTTCAAATGCATCGATTTTTTCCGCAACATATAAATTATTGCTCTTCATTACGAGGCGTGTTTTGAGTTGGTATTTTCAAGAATTGATACGACGAAAGCATTTTATTCTGCAATCTAAAAAATATGTCATCATTTGCTATCCCTTTTGAGCCTTAATATTATTTTCTTTCATACCCCTCTTTTGAAATCATGATAGAGTCGGAAAAAAAAAGAAGTCAAAAATCAGAAAAGAGTCAAGGAAAGAGTAAAACAATCGAAAAAGAGTCAAATCTAGACAAGAGTCAAAAAAAGGAAAAAAAAACACAATAAGATACAGTTGCGTGAACTACGTTCGATTCTTGTTTCGGCAGGATACGTAGGCAGCCTACTCTGAGGCTCGATCTAACCAAATAAAAATTCATCATTCCCGTCTCAAAGAAGCTGGGGCAGAAGTTATTTTTCTTTTGAGTCGATTCCAAAAGTTGTAAGTCTCAATCTTGTTATTTTAGTGTTATCTTTGATCCTCCATGTAGTCTTTTCATTTCATTTCCCTGTCCAAAATCGGTCCAAATAAAGACCTTCTGATCAAATCTTGAAAATGCCAAGTCATACATGTCATAAGCTTAGCGACTCATGGAAATCATTAATGGTAGAAGCGGAAGTCTTTTGGATAAATATTTGTGGAATTGAGAGTAACCGTGAATGAGAGGAGAACAAAATGAGAGAAGTTTGTTGGTGAAAACCTTTCGAGGCACCACAAATCGAAATTGTGAGACATGAGAGAAGAGAACACAAATGAGAGAGACTTGTCGGGGAAAACCTTTCGAGGCACCACAAGTCGAAATGTGGGATATATGTACAACATAATGTTCATCGTGAGAGAGCAAACAACGTTAGTGCTACTTCCAACGAGGTATAGCAAGATCTCCAACACTAAACAAGGATTTGATGAATCAACAAGTCTGAAGAGGTGGACAAATCATGTTATTGGTCTAAATGCATGTCACATTTTGTTTTCTTCTTCTTTGGTCTAAATGAGTTTTTCTTCCTCCAATTGTAGTGCATCACACCAAACACCATTCTTGTGTGATTTCACTCGTACATTCCTTGTTTTGTCCACGAGGCGCGCAAGAAAGAATTTTCAAATTTTGCCACAAAAAATTCAGAAAGGAAAGAATCACATTGGCAACTCAATCGAGTGAAAATGACCGACTTGATAATCCAGAAGAGATGAAAGGGTCAGGACTGATGAATTCTTATAAGCTCAAAACAATTTTGAACCTTCCCTGGTAGCGGCACCAATTATTCCTTCAAATCCAGCAAATGACCAAGCCCTATGTTGAAATGAAAAATTGTCACAAGTCATTAATTTTTAAGAATTTCCTTTTGTTTGAAACAAGGGAAAGGTGTTTGAAAGTTTTACACGCAATTGAGATTCAAACATGGCATGCCACAGAGCATGATGTTTTTTTTAAAACTGAAGTAATCCAAGTGAAAATCAAAAGATGATCATGGTTTTTTAAAAGGGCACTGTCCCAATTGTTTTGTACACCACATGTTTTTGAATTTAAGGTTGACTATCTCCGAATAAAGTCATGTTTTAAAATTAGGTTGACTATCTCTGAATAAAGTCATGTTTCTAAATTTCAGGTTAACTATCTCCGAATAAAGTCATGTTTTAAAATTAGGCTGACTAGCTCAGAATAAAGATTAGGTTGACTACCTCCGAATGAAGTCATGTTTTAACTTTTAGATTGACTGCCTCCGAATATAATCATATGTTCAATTTTAGGTTGACTACCTCCGAATATAGTCACATATAGTTTAAGATTTGACTAACACTCACAAAAGTTTCCTGATGCAAACTGGAGCAAAAAAATTTGTTCGCTTTGATTGGGATTTAGTTCGTCAGGACCATCCTGAAAAATGAGATTTAGTTCATCAGACCTTCCTAGAAAATGAGAATTAGTTATCAGGACCCTCCTGAAAAATGGGATTTAGTTCGTCATGATCCTCCTGAAAAATGGGATTTAGTTCGTCAGGATCCTCCTAAAAAATGGGATTTAGTTATCAAGACCCTCCTGGAAAATGAGATTTAGTTATCAGGACCCTCCTAAAAATGAGATTTAATTTATTAGGACCCTCCTGAAAAATGGGATTTAATTTATCAGGATTCTCCTAAAAATGGGATTTAGTCATCAAGACCTCCTGGAAGATGGAATTTAGTCATCAAGACCCTCATGGAAATTGGGATTTAGTTATCAGGACCCTCCTGAAAAATGAGATTTAGTAATTAGGACCCTCCTGAAAAATAGGATTTAATTTATCAGGAACCTCGTGAAAAATGGGATTTAGTCATCAAGACCCTCCTGAAAAGTGGAATTTAGTTCATCAGGACCCTCCTGGTAAATGAGATTTAGTTCATCAGGACCCTCCTGATAAATGAGATTTAGTTATCAAGACCCTCATGGAAAATGAGATTTAATTTATCAGGACCCTCTTAGAAAATGTGATTTAGTTATCAGGACCCTCCTGAAAAATAGTATTTAATTTATCAGGACCCTCTTGAAAAATGGAATTTAGTCGTCAGAACCCTCCTGGAAAATGAGATTTAGTCATCAGGACCCTCCTAAAAATGAGATTTAGTTATCAGGACCTTCATGAAAAATCAGATTTAATTAATCAGGACCTTCCTGAAAAATGGAATTTAATTTATCAAGAACCTCCTGGAAAATGAAATTTAATTTATTAGGACCTTTCTGAAAAATAGAATTTAGTCACCAGAACCCTCATGGAAAATGATATTTAGTCATCAGGACCCTCCTGAAAAATGAGATTTAGTTATCAGGACTCTCCTGAAAAATGAGATTTAATTTATCAGGACCCTCATAAAAATGAGATTTAATTTATCATGACCCTCATAGAAAATAGAATTTAGTTATTAGGACCCTCCTTGAAAATGAGATCTAGTTTATCAGGACCCTCATGCAAAATGAGATTTAGCTTATCAGGACCACTTGAAAAATGAGATTTAGTTTATCAGGACCGTCCTGAAAAATGGGATTTAATTTATCAGGACCTTCTAAAAAATGAGATTTAGTCATCATGACCCTCCTGAAATTGAGATTTAGTCATCAGGACCCTCCTGAAAAATGGGATTTACTTTTGCCGACAGTTAGAGTCATTCAGTTTTACCCCTAGGAGATGCACTTCCTAGTCTGGGTCTTTCAGGCTCTGCTTTTAGGAGATGCACTTCCTAACCCGAACCTTTACTCCTAGGAGATGCACTTCTTAGTCAGAGTTATTCAGTTACCCCCTAGGAGACGTATTTCGTAGTCTGGATCTTTCAGGTTCTGCTTTTAGGAGATGCACTTCCTAGTCGAAGCCTTGAATTATTTCACATATCGTTTATCATTTTGCTAACAATCACAAAAATTTCCTAATGGAAATCGAGGCAGAAAATTTTTATTCGTTTTGTTTGTCTTTGATAATTTATAGGACCCACCTAGAGAATGGGAGGAGGTTAACGCAAGTCAGGACCCGCCTGAAGAATGGAAAGAAAGTCAGGCCTCGCCTGAAGAATGGAAAGCAAGTCAGGATCCGCTTGAAGAATGGAAAGAAAGTCAGGAACTGCCCCAAAAATGGGATTATCAGAAATCCGCCTGGAGAATAGGGACATATTTCAACTTTAAGTTCAGGAGCCCGCCTGAAAAATAGGACGTACTTTTAGTTGGTTTCAAGTTCAGTTAGAAGTAGCAGGAGCCCGCCCGAAGAACATGGTCAGCTTTTAATTTTTTTCAGTTCAAGTATGCATGAGCCCGCCTGGACAATAGGATTTACTTTTCAGATTCAATTCGAGATCAAAGCGCATTTCTCACCACTTGAGAAGACATGAAGATTCAAGTCAAGATTCTCAGAGAAGCTGCATAGATAGGATTTTGTACTTGTACTTTCTTTAAGACTTTTATCCTTCATTTTTGATGTAATAACAGGAGTCACGGCTGGAGTCTCGACTGGACATCACTCGACCTCCAACCTATCATCCCATCCTTGAACTACACGTGACCTGATTCCCTTATAACCCAGGATATGTAGGGCGCTCAAAATCAGGACTTGGTTGCATCATTTTTCTTTCTTCTCCTTTTAGAATAAAGGTCATGTCAAACCTTATCTCTTTGTTTATTTATTTGTCTGAAAATTCTTCGTGTTCCCAGTCAAATAGGGGCAGATGTAAACACCCGATTTTTTATCCTTCCTTAGGTTTTACACCATTCTGGAGTTCATGTATAAATAGGATATATTGTTCTATTGTAAGAGGATCAGATTCAAGTCACTACAATATACTTATTAAGATTGTTCTCGATTCTTACGCTTTCATACTAAGTCACGGATGCTTTGCTAAGAAGCTAACACAATGCTCAGACTAATTATTTCTTTACTTTGTCTTAATATTATTAATTCGCACTGTATTTTATATAATAATCTTGCTAGATCATTCACTTGAGATCTACGTGTCCTTGATCACGTATACAAATTTAACTGTACCGTTTTACGAGTACACAAGTTGTGTAACATATTCACATTATGTTGAGAGTTGAAAGTTTTGTTGTGTCCGACATAACTTGTGTGATATTATGATACATATGCCGAGCAAAATGTGAACTTTGCCGAGCGAAATCTAAACTTATATCGATTTTCAGATTATGTATAGTGTTGAAAATTTCGTCATGTCCGACATAACTTGTGTGGATGTTATGATACATATACCGAACTAAATGTAAATTTTCCGAGCGAAATCTAAAATTATGCCACGCCAAAAGTGTTGAAGGACAAAATTAAAGATCACAAATTTAAGGGACAAATTTAAGATTACAAATTTAAGGGACAAAAATTAAAGATAACTCAGTAATAGGGCCATTCGTGCGTTTAACCCGTATTTTATCAACAACTGGTCGCAATTTAGTTCAGCCCATTTAATACTACCTTCTTCCCTTTTCCATCTTTTTATCAATAATTCTATAGAAAATAATTAGATTTCATCCTTGCACCATTTTAAAAGTGTCCATTTGCAAAAGAATGAATACAAAAAGGAGGAAAAGAGATAGATGTGCTGACTATAGACTTAACTCTTTTCAACCTTTTCTCGTGTCCTCTCCATGGTCCCACATCAATTTTAAGAAGTTTTTTTTGTTCAAAAAAAGTAAAAGTAAGGTGCTGTCCATTTATCCCACATCGACCAAAAAGTGCACTTAAAAACGTTTATAAGGTTGAGGAGGGGAATAACAAGTCACGACCTTACTTGAACATGATCTTTTCTATAGGCCCGTACCATTGTATCCTTGAGTTCTAAGGAGATAGGAAATCAGGTCTTGTTAGTGACCCGAGCGTGATTAACAACCTTCAATTGCGCTCAGCAGATCATCGTTCTCACCCTCGACTATAGGGTGCTGAGATGGTCGAATTTAAATAAGCATATTTAGATTGCTTGGGCTCGGTTGGGAATACCCAACCCTAGAAGGTGCTCCTGCACGCGGCATGCAGCTCTTCTCCACATACTTTTTTTTGAGAAATCGACATAATTAATCGTACATCAAAATAATAGTCAACAAATGTAGATGATTGTTTTCAACTCTGACTATGGTGCTGAGATGGTCTCATGGTCGGCTGACAGACTTTTTTTGTCACGATCCAAACCGGAGGGCCAGTCGGGCACCTGGTTCCCACCCGTCGGGTACCACCAATCGTACAGTCAACACCTAGTCATAATTAAATACGGACTAAGACGAAAAGGATTATGTAAAATTAGGTAACCAACTTATATATATACATACCCATACCAAAGCAGACAAGGCCATACAAGACTACTACACACAGGACACATGTCTACAAGCCTCTAAAGAGTATGTGACATCAAAGGGTCGGGACAGGGCTCCGCCATACCCATATAGACATGCAAATATATATCGTACCAAAATGAAACCGACACTCCGAAATAAGTGGAGTGCTCCAAAATCCGTTGAGTTAGCAACCTACTAACGTAGGTCGTCGTCCTGTCTACGTAAATCTGCGGGCATGAAATGCAGCGTCCCCCGATAAAAGGGACGTCAATATGACTGATGTACTGAGTATGCCAGGCATGAACAATAGTATAACAGAGATATAACAACAACTGAAACAGAAACAGCTGACCAACAGTAAATGCCTCTGAGGGCCCTAATACATATGCCTAAATGTTATGCATAATGCAAATGCGGTATACATATAAATATTGGCCACACAAGGGCATCTTCCTTCCCATAACTGCCTCTGTGGGCATCAGGTTATATCGTATTGGCCACACAAGGGCATCAATATTGGTCTCTTCGGGCTCTTTCGTGATAGTTTGTACCAGTTGCAGGTGGTGTGCGTATATAACGCCTTTCCTTTCCCGATATCCCCTACGTATATATAATATTTACCATATAGTAGTGTGCGTAGCACAAGTGGGTTCATGGTAATATATGAATATATTGCAAATAAAAATGCATGAATAACAATAAAATATCCTGAGTGACATAATATCCTTGTACCTTCGGCTAACACTGTGAATATCAACATCTTTTCCGTATGCCTCAATAAGGACTTAGGAACATATTTAGACATGTTTTTAACATAGGAATCAATAACATGAATATTCTTAACTACTAGGAGTAGAATAATTTATGGAACAATATCACAGTTATATTTCGTTACATGGAACATACCAAAAGAAGTAAATAATTTACCTCAACATACCTTAAATAATAATGGAACCATCCCTTTTAATATTTGCTTGCTGGAATGTTTTGTTCTAAACCAAAAATTTAAGAATGAAGTGCTTCTATTATATCACCTTCGGTCCTCTCAATCTTTCGCAAAGAAAGGACCATCATCGAAATCACCATTGCCTAACCCTTCTATATTTCCAGGGTCATTTGAAGCTGCATTAAGAGTTTTGTGGGAATTCCAATCAGGAGGGAACGTCTTCTGACTTGCTTCTTTTGGTCTTATTCCTCTAACACCTTAAGAATGAATTGTTACAAAAATATGTGCTTGTCCCCCACTTAACTTAGTCTTAACGTTTAGGTTGCCACCTATTTAGTTAATTAAGCTTAGTCATTAGGTGCTCCCTCTACATGTTGCACGTAGCATTCCACTTAAGTTTGTCCCCCCCATTAAGAGTAATCAATCCCACAATTAATCCGCCTCCCATGTCATCTCTTCCACGTTCTTATTTTGCCACAGAACTTTCACAGAGGCTACCTCTTTAGTCCTCAGCTTGCGGACTTGTCGATCTAGGATAGCAACAAGAACATCTTCATATGATAAATTCTCTATAATCTCCACATCGTCAATTGGTACAATCCGGGAAGGATCTCCAACACATGCTCTCAACATAGAAACATGGAAAATCGGATGAACAAACTCCAACTCCGAAGGTAAGTCCAACTCATAAGCTACTTGATCGATTCTTCGAATTATACGATATGACCCAATATACCTTGGACCGAGTGTTCCTTTCTTCCTGAATCTCATTACACCTTTTATAGGTGAAATCTTCAAGAATACCCAATCATCTACCTGGAACTCTAAGTCTCGCCGTCGCACATCTGAATACGACTTCTAACGACTCCGAGCGGTTAACAATCGTTCTAGGATAAGCTTCACCTTCTCTATGGCTTGGTGTACTAAGTCAGGCCCAAATAACTCTTAATTCGTCTACCTCGAACCATCCGATAGGAGATCTACAACTTCGTCTGTACAAAGCCTTATATGGAGCCATTTTAATATTGGCATGATAACTGTTATTGTACGCGAACTCAATAAGGGGTAAATGATCATCTCAACTTCCCTTAAAGTCCAATACACAAGCTCGTAGCATGTCCTCGAGCGTTTGAATCATACGATCGGCCTGTCCGTGTGTCTGAGGATGGAAAGTTGTGCTAAGATTAACTTGGGTGCCTAAACCTTTCTGAAATGACTTCCAGAAGTTAGCTGTAAACTGAGCACCTTGGTCAGATATAATAGAAATAGGCATACACACGTGCACACATAGTGCCAAGTATCACAAATTTCATTATGAAAGAGATATTGGTACGTAAGTAATACGTTTGAGATATAGAATGATGAATGGTTATTGGCCAAATGACAAGTATTCCACGTTGGTAAACAAAGGAAGAAGTGTACAAAGTGTAAGATGAAATGGGTCGGAAATCGCCGCGGAGCCGTAAAGGGCCGCAATGCTAAATGGTGGCTTGGGCTACTAGAGACAAGGTGCGGCGGCGCTAATTCACAGAGCCGTAGTGCTTCGGAGGCAGAATATTGCGACGGGAAGATGGAAAGTTCTGATTTTTGGGCTGATTTTGGAGCATTGAATCTCCATTATTTGGCACATGAATTCAGCCATTATTTGACTGAATGTAACCCCTCAATAAGTGACATTACATGGCTATTGAAGGCCATTAATTGCCTAGTTGAGGGGTCATTTCCTTACACTATAAATTGAGGCATTTGGCTCAATTGTTCAAGACTTATAAATTTTCTGAAATCTTCTTCTTCTTACTCTCTAGCAAGTTTTCTATATTCAAAGTTCTTCAAGAGTAACACTTGAATTTTCTTTGCTCATTTGTTAGTTGTTGTTGTATCTTGGGAGACTATTGCCCACGAATGTAAAATGATATATACGGGACAATCTTGTCTTAAAGACAGAGTGCCATCACTCGACTCAGCAAATCACAAGGAGTTTGTAATTGTTCTTATTTCCAGTTTGTTGTAATCTTGAGTAGTTTATCCTTTCTAGCATTTGTAATATTTATTTACTTCATGTTTCCTACAATTGTTGTACCCACAATTTTAAGACAAGATTGTTATAAGTGCTTAGAAAGATGACTAGAAGAGAACAACTCTCTTATGATACTGCTGCTGCTACTCGAGGCAACCCCTCTGCCTTCCCCACTGCTGCTCAAGGCACATCCAATGACTTCACTACTGATCAAGGCATACCCAACGCCTTTCCTGCTGCTCAAGGGAATGTTACGGTTTCTCCACCTTCTGGATTCCACCACGAACGCCTAGAAAAGTTCATGGGCTCCAACTTCAAGAGATGGCAACAAAATATGTTATTTTATCTAACTGTTATGGGAATTGTTCATTTCCTAACAGAAGATCCTCCACAAGCTGGATATGAAGTGGACCCTCAGCCTAATGAAATGGCTGAAGGGGGCCAAGGTATCCATGTCGTTAATGGCATGAAGATGATTCTTGATGCATGGAGTCATAATGACTTCATGTGTAAGAAATATGTTTTGAACTGTCTGTCAGACCCACTCTACATGGTGTATTGTACCGTAGGCACCGCCAAAGAGTTATGGGAAAAACTGCAGAAGAAGCACAACGTACAAGATGCTGGTACGAAGAAATTCATCATTGGGAAGTTCCTGAAATTTCAAATAGTGGATAGCAAAACTGTGATGTCCCAAGTCCAGGAATTCCAAATGATTCTACTTCACTTGGATTTGGAAGGTATGAAACCAAATGAGCAATTTTTGGTTACATCACTAATTGAGAAGTTACCTCCCTCGTGGAATGAGTTTATGAGTTACTTAAAACTCAAGACAAAGGAAATGACCTATGAGAAACTTATTATCAAGCTCCAGATTCAGGAAGATATTAAGAAAGACTTTTCTAGGGGAAAACAACCTGCTGAGGCAAAGGCAAATCTGGCTGAGGCCAAAGGGAACCTAAGCAAGAAGCGCAAGTTTCAGAAAGAAGGCAAGACACGGGCGGCGGAGAAGTTCAATAGGAACTGTCACCACTGTGGGAAAGCTGGTCACATGATCAAGGACTGCCGCAAGCTCAAGGCTGAGCAACAAGAGAAGGACAAGGACAAAGGCAAGACACAGGCTAACGTCGTCAAAGACACGCTTCTTGACTACATGATTGAGGAGTTCTCGGTGGTGGTGCTTGAAGCAAACCTTGTTGAGAATCCTATGCAATGGTGGATGGAAACGGGTGCTACCAGACACATCTGTTCCAATAGAGATGCCTTCTCCACATATACAACAGTTACAGATAAGAAGTTGTTCATGGGTAACAACGCTTCCTCTGACGTGCTGGGGGTAGGAAAGGTAGTCCTGAAGATGACTTCTGAAAAGGAGCTCACTCTGAAGGAGGTGATGCATGTCCCTGAGATTAAGATGAATTTAATTTCAGGTCATTTATTGGTTAATGCTGGTTTTAGGCTAGTAAATGAGTCTAATAAATTTGTAATCACCAAGAATGGAACTTGTGGGAAGATGATTCATCTGTGAAAGCCTCTTCAAAGTTAACGACATGTCTGTAATACGTCCAAGCAATAATATTGAAGCTTTTTCTTACTTGCTTGTATCCTCTAATTTATGACATCATAGATTAGAACATGTTAACTATAAGTCCATTTAAATATTAGTTAAGTTGGAGTTGTTGTCATCTATTAACGTAAACCCTCAACATAAGTGTGAGGTGTGCGTAGAGGTAAAACTCACAAATATTCTTTGTTGATCCGTCGAAAGGAATACTGCTCCTCTAGAGCTTATTCACACATATATATGTGATTTGAAGTTTGCACGAACTAGATGGGAGAACAAGTACTTTGTGACATTAATTGATTAGCACAAGGTATTATTACCTTTACTTGTTGAAAAGTAAAGATGAAGCCTTTGAAGCGTTCCGACGCTACAAAGAAGAAGTTGAAAACCAACTAAGCATGCAGATTAAATCCATTCATAGTGATAGATGGGGAGAATACGTAGCGCCATTTGAGGAATATTGTGTCGAATCGGGCATTGTTCATCAAACGATGGCTCCATACTCACCTCAGTCGAACGGTGTTGCTGAATGTAAGAACCGCACATTGAAGGAAATGGTGAATGCCTTGCTCATCAATTCCGGTCTTCCCCAAAACATGTGGAGAGAAGCCGTCCGTACCGCTAATACGATTCTTAATAGAGTCCCACATAAGGGTAATGACAAAACTCCATATGAATCATGGAAGGGAAAGAAACCCACCTATAAATATTTAAAGATGTGGGGTTGTTTGGAAAAGGTCGAAGTGCCTAAGCCAAAGCAGGTCAAGATTGGGCCTAAGACTGTAGATTGCATTTTCATCGAATATGCAAATAACAGTAGTTCTTATCACTTCTTAGTGCATAAGTTAGATATTCTAGATATCCACGTGGGTACAATCATGGAATCAAGAAATGCTCAATTCTTTTAGGATACTTTTCCTAGAAAGGAAAAAGACATAACCTCTCGCAAATGAAGTTATGAACAAAGCTCTCAGGAACCAGGAGTCATTGACTGCCCGGATCTAGATGGTTCAGATCTAGTAGACTTTGAAGTGGCTGAATATCCAGAATCTAGTGTTCCAAATTCTCAGAACTTGGAGATTCCCGAGATGGAATCGGGGTGAAGTAAAAGGGTCAGGAAGGATAAATCCTTCAGTTCTGACTTTATAGCTTATATGGTTGATGACGAACCAAGGAAAATTACTGAAGCATTGTCAACTCCAGAGGTACCATTCTGGAAAGAAGCTATTGAGAGCGAAATAGACTCCATCCTGCTAAACCATACTTGGGAGTTGGTTGATATTCATTCGGGAAACAAATCATTGGGTTGTAAATGGATACTCAAAAGAAAGTATAAAGCAGATAGGTCTATAGATAAGTACAAGGCCAGGTTGGTAGTCAAGGGTTATCGGCAGAAGGAAGGCCTTGACTATTTTGACACATACTCTCCGGTGTCTAGGTTGACGTCCATATGAGTATTTATTGCTATCACAGTGTTGTGTGACCTTGAGATATATCAAATGGACGTCAAGACAGCCTTCCTGAATGGTGATTTGGAAGAAGAAATTTATATGGAACAACCCGAGGGGTATGTGGTTTCAGGGCAAGATAAGAAAGTCTGTCGACTTGTCAAATATTTGTACGGGCTGAAACAGGCCCCGAAGCAATGGTACAAAAAATTTGATAGTACTTTACTATCGAAGGGTTTCTCCATTAATGAATATGACAAATGTGTCTACACGAAAGGTAACTCTCACTCGTTCGTCATGATATGCCTGTACGTAGATGACTTATTGATCGCAGGGAGCAGTCCTAGCTTGATCCTAGAGACTAAGAACATGTTGAAACAATGCTTCGACATGAAGGATATGGGTATCACAGATGTCATCTTAGGGATAAAAATCTCTAAGACGTCTGACAGACTGGTCTTATCTCAGTCTCACTATATCGAGGATATGTTGAGAAAGTTCGAGATGTTTGACAGTTCGCCTATGAAGTCACCAATGGATAGAAATCAAAAGCTTGATAAAAATCGTGGTGCACCCGTATGCCAAGAGCAATATGCACAGGTGATTGGGAGTTTGATGTACATAACAAACTGCACCCGACTTGATATTACTTATGCAGTCAATAAGTTGGCTAGGTTTACCCGTAATTCGAGTAATGATAATTGGAAGGCATTAAATCGGGTACAACGGTACCTGAAATACACGCTAACTTACGGGTTGCATTATTCGAGATATCCATCTGTACTAGAGGGGTACAGTGATGCAAACTGGATATCTGATATATAGAACACTAAGTCCACCAGTGGGTATATATTTACAATTGGTAGTGGGGTTGTGTCTTGGAAATCCTCTAAGAAAACTTACATCCCCCGATCCACGATGGAATCAGAGTTTATCGCTTTAGACAAAGCAGGAGAAGAAACTGAGTGGCTTCACGACTTCTTAGAGGATGTCCCTTGTTGGGACAAACTCGTACCTTCTGTAATGATCCACTGTGATAGCCAGTCGGCTCTAGGAAGGGCACTAAGTTCTATGTACAATGACAAATTTCGTCATATTCGACGGAGATATAAGACCGTTAGACAGCTAATCACCACGGATATAATATTCATTGATTATATAAAATCAAAGGATAACATAGCGGATCCACTGACAAATGGCTTACCCAAAGATCAGATGTTCTGCCTGTCTAGGGGAATGAGCTTAAAACTCAAGCTATACGGACCAATACGGTGGTAACCCAACCTTACTGACTGGAGATCCCAAGAATTAGGTTCAATAGGAAAACTAACTGTAAAGGTTCAGTTGAGCACTTCAGTGGAAGCATAAGCACTTCGGATAGTGATTTCTGTAAAGAAACATCAATCCAAAGTCGTTCCCACAATAGACATTAAGTGCTATCTGCATTGTGGGTAAAGGTTAACTTTCCAAAACCTTTAATGATCCTCAACGGTTGAGGTTAGGTTTGGGGAAACTTTTAATGGTTCCTAACAGTTGTAAAGTGGGGTATAATAGGATACCTTGTAGAAGACCACCTATTTAAGTGCGAGGACAGGCCGCCTCAAATGAACGCACTTAAAAATCCAAGAAGTATCCACGGCCACAACAGACAAAACATTATGAAGAACAGAGTAAGAGAAATTGTTGTGTTGGTACCGTTGACTTGGCTTACACTAAACATTGATGGTTCAAGACATCACGTTCACCGTGCAGTAAGTAAGTTCGATGTTATTCAACTATGGAAGGTTCAAAGCTGAAGCTACTTATCCTGATGCAACATCGGTCCGCTGATAGATTGCTGGAAAAGGCACCATGTGAGTGCGCCAAAATCTCTTTCAAGAGGGGATTGTTGGAAATTTACTAATGTGGAATTAAGTTTATCCCATTATTTATGACTCGAACAATTGGGGCCCCGCACGTCAGAAACGTCGTTTCCACACACGTGCATACGTAGTGCCAAGTATCGCAAATTTCATTAGTGAAAGAGATATTGGTACGTAAGTAATACATTGAGACATAGAATTATAGACGATTATTGGTCAAATGACAAGTAATCCACGTTGGTAAATGAAGGAAGAAATGTACAAAGTGTAAGAAGAAACGAGTCGTAAATCGCCGCGGAGTTGTGAAGGGTCGCGACGCAACACCGTCGGAGCCGCGGCGCCCCCATGGCAGCGCCGTGGTGCTAAATGGTGGCCTGGGCTACTGGAGCCGAGGTGTCGCGTCGCTAATTCGCAGAGTCGCGGTGCTTTGGTGGCAGAATGCTACAACGGGAAGATGAAAAGTTCTAACTTTTGGGCTGGTTTTGGAGCATTGAATCTTCATTATTTGGCACATGAATTCAGCCATTATTTTGCTGAATGTAACCCCTCAATAAGTGACATTGCATGGCTATTAAAGGCCATTAGTTGGCTAGTTGAGGGGTTATTTCTTTACACTATAAATTGAGGCCTTTGACTCAATTGTTCAAGACTTAGAAATTTTCTGAAATCTTCTTCTTCTTTCTCTCTAGCAAGTTTTCTATATTCAAAGTTTTCAAGAGTAACACTTGAGTTTTCTTTGCTTATTTGTTAGTTGTTGTTGTATCTTGGGAGACTATTGCCCACGAATGTAAAAGGATATATACAGGGCAATCTTGTCTTAAAGACAGAGTGTCATCACTCGACTCAGCAAATTACAAGGAGTTTGTAATCGTTCTTATTTCCAGTTTGTTGTAATCTTGAGTAGTTTATCCTTTCTAGCATTTGTAATATTTATTTACTTCTCGTTTCCTACAATTGTTGTACCCACATCTTCTTCACTATTATCTTGGTCACAAAATTCTCAATCAATTGATTTGAATTACTTCTAATTCTCAGGTATGTCGGAGTATGATTTGTGCATCATCTGAGGAGTTGTTGAAGTATCGTTGATGTTCTTAATTTCGTTTCCATTTTGTAATAGTTAGTGTTATTAATAGACTGGGTTATTGTATTTTAGCTGAACTATTTCTCTTGTAATCGAATGTCGTTGTTGTTAGTCATTAAATACAATTTGGGCTGTTTAATTTTGAATTCATATCGTTGAGTTCATTACAATTGGTATCAGAGCAACGAACCTATCTCGACTGTGGGTAGTAATTCGAAGAAGAGGCCTATGGATGGAATGACATGAATAGTTGTGAATGTTAAACAATTGCAGAAGTGGTGCGAAGATTGCATATGCAGTGTTGACTGCCAATGCAACTCTTGCGTCTATGATTGCATACGAAGTGTTGACTGTCAGTGCTACTTTTGTGTTGACGATTGTTCGAGGAAAAAAATGACGGGGCAACCAGGTTATGGTGATGGAATCGATGGTGGGAATTGCTGAACAAAGGGATAAATCTTGTGAGGGTTTATGTCTTACTGAGACAGGGAAAAGTGCTTCTAATGAGATGTATGAGGAAATTTCTTCAAGTATCACACTAAAAGAAATTGAAATTACGAGTTCTAGTAAGACAACTACTATTTCTAAGATAAAATCTGACAAATCTATAATGCTTTCTGACTATCAATTTGAGAAACCGTTTAATTTCCTTAGGTTAAACATTGGGTTCATAAGAGTTTTTGTGGCGGATATATATGGAAAATGTGAAGGGCATCTGTTTGCTGCCAGGTTGTTCGACAAAATGTCAAACAGAAATGTGGGTCCTCGGGTGTGTGTAGATTCTACTTTGCTTGAGTTGAGTGAGCAACAACGTAGTTTATGCTGGAATGCTAGACCTAATTCATCAAGTGTTGTGGATTTGTTTTTGATGTTTGTGTACTCCAAATTCAGTGCAACTGGAGGTTTCCTTACTTATGGCATAAATCTTTGGATTCACAATCCAAATCTAAGAAAGCTCCTTAAAGAGTCGAGAAAGCAAAGCATAAATAATGTGAATACAACTAATTGGTGGCTTGAGCATTACATCAGTTCACACATCTGTGATTGGTTCGACAACGGATAGAGAATAGAGTTCTGTGGGTTCTCCTTAGATGTATTAGTCTATAAGGCCTTGATTGACATACATGACAAGTGTGGTAGAGTAGGGGATGCTCAGTTTGTCTTCAAGAAGTTGTCAGAGAAATTCACTATAAGATGGAATTTAGCTATTGGTTATGCTCTCTATGGTTGTAGGTATTCTGATACGATGCAGACTATATCATCATTTGAAGATCTCATTGGTTTCTTTAAAGGTACGGTTGCGTTGGAGGAGTTTGATGGTGACTCAATTTTTGAGCCACCAACAACTGGACATCTTAATGGAAGTAATGAAAAACTGGAAGGCTACTCTAATATATTATTTCCTCCCATATTATGTTGATTGGGACTATCATACTTTAGGGCACATCAATTGTTCATTGTCTCTAGTACTGTTTCTCATTTGAAAGTATTGGAATATATGTATGATTTTCTTGACACAGCAGCCCACTGTGTCTTACTGCAAAGCAACCCAACTTGGAGATTTTTCAGATAAGGGATGTTGTAGGGGATACAGGATTGGACGTGATTTCTCAGCACTGCAAGAAAGAAATGAAGCTAGGTATTGCTCAAGGATGTTTCACTAGAGTCAAAATAGTGAATACTGTTATGGTAAGAGAAGAAATTGAGAGAGTCGAAGCTCAAATTGGCACTTGCATGAGAGAGAAAATTCTGGGCATGCTAACAGAATCGAGATCAGAAGCTAAAACAAGTGCATCTGCAAGGTTGATTGTTTGGGATCCGGGAAGGCGAGATGAAGAGATTAATTTTATTGAAGAGTTTATGAATGTTGACTCTATAAAAAATGTAGAACGCGAGGAAACGGGGAACAGCCTAACTCTAATCTCTGCACTTTGAAACATTGCTCATCATGTATTCGATCAGGTTTTCCATCTAAACAAATTCTCTTTGAGTATGACATATTTGATTAACTCGAACACAAATACAATTAAATACATTTTATCATGTGTTGCTCTTGTAGCCACTGTGTTCATTTCACATGCCTTATAAGCATTTATGCAAAATAGTATTTTGAAATTGTGATCCTGGCAAATGAGATTGGCACAAATACATTTGCGAGGGATTGTTTGGTTAAAATGTATGTGAAGGTTGAGTTGATCGACTTTGCATTGCAAGTATTTGTGGAATTTTTTTTTTAAAAATTAAGAGTGTGCTCTTTTGAAATGTTATATTAACTGGATGTTGTAAAATTTGGGGGGGGGGGGGGCGAGTAAGGCCTCGGTGTTGTTTAAGGAAATTTTGAAGAGTAATGAAGGGTCTTTGAATAAATTGCTTAGTGGGTTGATCAGCAATGAAAAGGTGTATAAAGCAATAAAGTTTTCTGATGTAATGGTGAAAAAGATTTTTTGGACATCTATGATTCATTGGTTAACACTAAATGGACTGCACCAAACGGCTTTGAAATTGTTCTTCAAGATGTTGGAAAGGGGAACGAAGCAAAACGATTTAACTGCTATAATTGCTCTTTCTGCTCGTAGAAAAGCTGGGGCATCAGAGACTGGGAAGAAGATTCATGATTATATTTTAAACAATGATCTCTATTTGATTGCAACAGTTGGCAATGCTATGCTTGATATGTATGCAAAATGTAGCTGGATGGAGTCCAAAAGCTTGGGTTTTATTGGATTGACAGAGAATCATATATATTCCTGGTGTATTATTATACTGGTTGAACTAGAAGCTAAAGGATGTACTAGTAATCTTGGTAAGGTTAGTAGTAAAGACCCCAGCCTTGAAAATGCCCCAGAGGGAAAAATCTTACACGTTTCATTTGACCCTGGAGGAAACTACCTTGGAGATACTGACTATTCTTACCACTACACAACTTGTAGAAAGAGTGGCACATATCTTAGTGAATGAAGGAGGGAGCTACTATCAAACACCTATAATGGTGTTGTACTGAAGTTTATATTTGCATCTTGCTTTAGATTATGGGAAAATTAGGATATGGAATGTGTGTTCAGCAAGATATTTTACTATAATCTTAAAGGTAACTTTCGTGGGACAACTCTTCCATTTGCATTACCATCATGGGCATTGGCACTGTTGTGGGTGTTCAATTTCACCTGCCATTAGCTAGTGGCAGCAGCTAACATCAAATTCATTGCCTTGTTTGTGACCTTGAGGACAAGGTCAATTTCAAGTGGGAAGGATTGTAATGATCCAAAGTGAAAGAAATAATCCCCTTGATTATTTTCATTAATTGAAAGGTATATATACAAGTTACATATTTTCATAATAGGAGAATCTTATTCCTATTCTACTCCTAAAACCTATTCTACCATAGTTCTAACTATACAATTATGGTAAGTGTATAAGACTAATTAAGATAACATTTACACTACAATATTACATCAAAATACATTCCTAATATACTACAAACCAACACTGCTCGTGATGGGCTGAAGGCCACTGCCGAGATGGGCTTCAGCCACTGCCGAGATGGGCTGAATCATTCCTAATGTACCCGTGATATACACTATGTATACCAAGTGTATATCACGGGTATATTACCTTGTTTAACACAAAGTAAATGACTCACGTGAGAGTAATACATCAAAAATCATTTGGAGCAGATATGAATTTTGATGGTATGTCTATCCATTTCCTTATTTCTCTGTATCCTCTTCCCTAACCCTAAATCTGAATTCTCTTACTCTTCTCTTCCCTAATCTCTTCTAATCTTCTTCACTATTATCTTGGTCACAGAATTCTCAATCAACTGATCCGAATTACTTCTCATTCTCAGGTATGTCGGAGTATGATTGGTGCTTCATCTGAGGAGTTGTTGAAGTATCGTTGATGTTCTTAATTTCATTTCCATTTCGTAGTAGTTATAGTGTTATTAATAGACTGGGTTATTGTGTTTTAGTTGAACTATTGCTCTTGTAATCGAATTCCGTTGTTGTTATTGGTCATTAAATACAATTTGGGTTGTTTAATTTTGAATTCGAATATCACAGAAACACGACTCAATCTGATCATTATGGATCGAGTCATCAAATTAACTTACCTTTTGCCAGTTAAGAAGACCTAGTAAGCAAAATAAAATATAAATGAAACGGTGTGGTTGCATGATTCTCTAGTGCTATCACTTTCTATAGGGATGCACAATTCACTAGCTAGTTCTAGAAAGATTTTAGGAAGATCTCGGCGTTAGAAAAATGTCTTGATCTTGATTCAAGGAAGGTGATTATGTTTTTTGAAGGTGTCACCGATGAAGGGTATATGATTTGGTAAAAAAGGAAAGCTTAATCGAATGTATTTTGGACGTTATCAAATTATTGAGAGAATTTGACTCATAGAAAATCAACTTGCATTGCCATCAGAGTTGTCGTTAGTATACCCAGTATTCTTTGTGTCCATGTTGAAAAATACTATTGAGTCAGGTCCATCCATAAGGGATGCTTATTAGATCATAAACATATTAGTTACTCTTTGTTAAATAGAGCAATATACCTGTGATATACACTAAATATACAGAAGTATATATCACAGGTATACAAAAGCAGTGGACCAACAAAGCGTTAGGCGTGGCCCAAATCCAACACAAAGTGAGTAGGCCCAATTCGAAGCCCATCACGAGCAAGGGCTTCATAAAGCAGTGGTGTATATATGGAATGTATATTGTTGATATATTGTAGTGTAAAGGTTACCTTAATTAGTCTTGTACACTTACCATAATTGTATAGTTAGAATTATGGTAGAATAAGGTTTTAGAAATAGAATAGGAATAGGATTCTCCTATTATGGAAATATGTAACTTGTATATATAGCCTTTCAATTAATGAAAATAATCAAGGGGATTATTTCTTTCATGGTATCAAGAAACTAGGTCTAAACAAAAGTTTTTCTCTCAACTTTTGTCCTCTCTTTGATTTTCGGCCGAGACACCCCACCCCCCCTCTCGGGTTTCTCTTCCAAAATTCGTCTTCCGCTCTAAAAAACACCTCTCTTAAATTTCCCTTCCTTCTTTGTTCTTTCAATATGTCTAAGAACAATTAGCATCCTACCCTCATGGTTTCCAACATCAAGAACTCCATGATCCCTATTGTCCTTGAGATGGAAAACGCCCAATATCTGACGTGGGGAGTTGTTTAAAATTCACGATATCTTCTATCAAGTTGTTCATCACATCATTCCTCCCGCTAGACCTCTTCCTGCGGAGGATCCCGAAGTTATGGATTACTCTTGATGCTACCTGCTTCTCCGATGGATCTACGCCACTATTTGAAAGGACCTTCTACAGATGATTATTAAGCCGGATACCACCACGGCTATGGCTACATGGAATAGATTGCATGACATATTTCAAGACAACCAACATTCACGTGTCATCACACTCGAGCAGAATTCTCTCTAGTTCGAATGGGACGAATTTTCAACGCTTTACGCATATTGCAAGAAACTAAAGGAGTTGGCGGATCAACTTCCGAATGTTAGCGCACCGATAACTAATAATCGTCTCGTTTGATTGGTTGCCGGTCTTCGGAGGCCTATAATGGTGTTGGAACTCTCCTTCGCCAAAGCAACCCTCTTCCCGACTTCTATCAAGTCCGCTCCATGCTTACTTTGGAAGTAGCGGCTGGCTAAAGGCGCTCACGGAGCAAGCCGTCGTCATGGTGGCGTCCTCTCCTAGTTCTTCAGGTTTTGTTAATAATTCGGGCCAAAACCATAATCATGGTGGCGGCAAGAATAATCACAAGAATAATAACAAAAACCGCGGGGGCAAACACAGCGGTTCCGGTGGTCAACAAACAGGCGGTGGGCCCCATCCAGGGAACAATGGCCCACCATCCTCCTGGTCCCAGTAGTGGGGTCCATAAATGGGGTCAGGGCCGGGCCTTTCTACTCGCCGACTTCCGGCGATGGGGTGGCCACAAGCAACAGTTCGAGCCCAACGCTCAAGAAGGGCGGCCCACTAGCTGATGGTCTAACAAGAAAGACTCGGCCTACGGCCCAACTCCTTCATGGACAGAATTTGGCCCCACCTCATGAAAGCCCATCATGCGGAGCCACTCAAACCGATATCGAGGCCGATGCAATAATGCGTTGAGTTGACTCAACCGGACCCAAATTGGTATATGGACACCGTGCCCACGACTCGCATGACTTCGAATCGGTAATTTCTCATCTTATTCCAATTTTAGCAATTTAGAGGATAATTGTTAGTAATGATGTTATTATTCCAATTAGGGTATGGTCGACGTTGTCTCCCAATCCACTCCTTCTCTTGAAAAATACTTTACATGCTCCTAAATTGATCAAAAATTTAGTGTCTGTCCGAAAGTTCACAACTGACAATTCGGTTTTCGTTGAATTTGATCCTTTTGGTTTCTCTGTGAATGATTTCAAGACGGGGAGCCATCTCATGAGGTGTGATAGTAGGGGGATTTGTATCCTATCGTGCCCGGTTTCAGTCCATCGAGTCAAGCCTTGCCGTAAGTTTTTGCAGCCATCTCTCCTTCCGTGTGGCATGCCTCGCATGGGTCATCCCGGATCTTCTATTTTATCAGTTTAGATAAAAATAGCTTTATTTCTTGTAAAGGGTATGAGTCGTACTCCAATTTGTCGCTTTGTTCATTAGGAAAAATTGTTAAGTTGTCATTTGTAGACTCAATTCTCATACTTCAATGCCATTTGATATTATTCATAGCGACCTATGGACATCTCCTCTGCTTTAGTTCAATGGGTCATTGATATTATGTTCTCTTTTAGATGATTATTCTAGATTTTTGTGGACGCTTTCAATTGCGTAACAAATCACAAGTGTTTTCCGTCTTCATCAAATTTAGAGCGTTCATTCAGTATTCAATTCAAAGAGAAATAAAAATATTCAATGTGATAATGGAAAGAGTATGACAATAGGGAGTTTAGAATTACTAATAATGGGATCAATTTTTGGTTTTCGTGTCCTCATACATCTTCACAAAATGAAAAGGCGAGCATAAAGTCGTTGCCATAAATAACATTGTCCGAACTCTCTTAATTCATGCCTCCATACCTCCATACTTTTGGCATCATGCTCTACAAATGGCCACATATCTTCTTAACATAATTCCTTCTAAAGGTCGACATATTCTTTCTCCTCCAAATCTTTGTATAATAAGAACCCTCCTTATTCTCATCTTCGGGTTTTTGGGTGCTTGTGTTTTCCGTTATTCCCATCCACCACAATTAACAAACTTCAGGCTCGGTCTACCCCGTGTGTATTTTTGGGTTATCCGTCTAATCATCGTGGTTATAAATGCTTTGATTTATCCTCCAATAAAATCATAATTAATCGCCACGTCATTTTTGATGAATCCCAATTTCCTTTTGCAAAAGTTCACACTCCCGAGCCTCGGTCATATAATTTTTTGGATGAACAAATATCCCTGTATATTATTCGGCATTTTTCGGACATCTCACGCACCTAAAATGCTCCAGCGGGCCCACTGCCCGCTGGACCCACTGTGTCGTCCCCAAAATCCTTTTGGACCAATACGATGTGTGACATCCTCGTCGATCTCTCCACTTCCTTGGATAATAGACTCAGGATACTTGAAAGTCCCCTTTTATGGACGACATGTGTATCAAGCCTCACTTCTATGCCAGCTTCATGTGTTACGTCACTGAACTTGCACTCCACGTATTCAGTCTTGGTCTGGCTCAAACTGAACCCTTTAGACTCCAGGGTATGTCTCCAAATCTCTAGCTTATCTTTAACTCCATCACGGGTCTCGTTAATCAAAACTATGTCATTTGTAAATAACATACACTATGGCACCTCACCTTGAATATGTTGCGTCAATACATCCATCACCAAGACAAATAACTCATAATATATGACTCATCCATTTATTAACTCAACTCATCCTAATTTGCAGCTCAAACTTTTGAGTGGGTCAGATAATAATCTATTTATGAATTCAACCTATTCTGAGCCGCCAAAATATAATACAAAATTCTTATTTGTCACCCCTAAGTATAAAGAAAAATCTTTTTCTCCGAGATTGCTTTTAGGAAAGAAAAATTATTTTTTGGTGTTTGATTGTTGAAAAATAATTTTGGCTCACTTTGAACGGAAGTTATTTTCTTCACAACTATTTCAACTCTTAACTTCGTATCACTGATCAAGCTAAACAACACTTAAATATCATTATTAATCTTTAGTATAAATAGCACTTTTGATCCTTCAATTATTAATAAATTCTAATTTCAATCATTTAATTAGTTAAAATGTACATTTTTCATCTCTTTGCTAGTGAATATTTACAAATTTCTATAATTATTAACCATTCCATCATTTAATTAACTATGTATTATGTTAAGCTTGTATTATTACTACATATTTAAAGATAAAATAAAAAATAGTCCAAATATAACATATTTCCGGCATAAAGGGACCAAAATATACATTTCAATTAATTAAAGGTTAAAAGTGTTGAATCATATGTTATAAGGATCAAAATCAAAATTTTATTAATAATTTTAAGAGGGTTTCTTGTTAGTTCCTAAAGTTAACCAACTCATAAGAATACACTTTCAAATACTTAATGTTGTCTCATATTAAAGTTAAATTAAAGTAAACTTGTCTTATGTGTAGTAAGAAAATCAAAATTCTGTTTTTTTAGAGTTCTATGAACCACATATTTCCTAACAAATCAAGAACTTGCACGTATTTTGCTATTTATCGTGTGTTATTTTTAAATGCTTAACTTTTATTATTATTTTTTTTGGTCCCACCCGGTGTCCGGTAATTAAATTCGGATCGCGCATGCAAGGTTCATTTCTAGGGTGGCGGTTAACTATCGGTTAGTGTTACAGAATTTCTATAATAACAGATTACACAAAAGATATGGAGTATATGTTTACCTATCCACAAAATAGAATTAATAATTTGAAAACTAAGCAATTTTTTTGTTGGAACAAATTATATGTTTACATCATCGGTGTAAGTTGAAAACTAAACAAATTATCTGTTGTCGATTTATCAAAACTAAAGAGAATATATTGACAAATTTGGTCCACTTATGGTACTTTCTATGTTTCCACTAGAGGTGGCCAGCGGGGCGGGCTGGGACGGATTCCGGCGGGACGGCGGGATTGGCGGGACGGGATAGGCGGGAGGGGAGGGGTCATGTCCCACATCCCGCCGGAAGAGGGGACGGGATTTGGTGGGCCGGGTCGGGTTGCGGAATTTGGGGTTTTTTTAGACACTTAATTTTAAAAAATATATATTTAAACACTTAAATAATTGAACAAAATAATGTAATAAAAACATCTCAATACTGTTTTTGTGCCTCTTATATTATTTAATATAAATATGATTTTTTTGTAATACAATTTCAAAATTGCAACTTTGTTTCGTTGTTCAAAAGTTGCAAATCACATAATAAAATTGACATTAAAAAAATTACATAGTTAACCATACTTTTTCTAATTTCCTCACAATGTCGTGAGGATCTTCGGTTGGAATTGAAAGTTGTTGGTCAAATTGTTCGACGTCGCTTCCTGCTCCCTCGGAAAAGATTTTGTTGTAGTTGTAGTTGTAGTTGTCTTCTTCGTTGATCTCCGGTTGACCGCATCTTCTACGCTCCGCTCTAATTCAATCTCTGAATAAAACCGCAATCTCCAAGTTGTCTCCCTTCAATGAGTGTCTGTGCTCTCATATTTGAAATCTTCCAGCAGAAAAAGCGCTTTCAGACGCTGTTGATGACGCTTGAATGTTCAACACATCTTAGGCCATCTTTGATAGTGTTGGAAATGCCTTCGCATTCTCCCTCCAATATCTCAGCAAGTCTTCACGTCCATCTTCATTGACAATTGATTCGTACAGTACAACACCCTACAAAACATAAACATCAAATTCGCTAACTTGTGAAGAAGTTGAACCACTAAACATTCTATTACTAAGGCCTTGAACACTAGTAGCAGAAATCATATGTCTTTTATTAGGTTGCAATGAAGTAGAAGAAGATGGTATCAAAGCCGGTTGATTATTTGCACTTTCTTGTTGGTAATACATATATATTTTTTGCATTCATTGTGTATGCTAGACATAACTTCTTCTTTAGTTAGTTCGTTAGTTGGTTCTTCTTCAGTTGGATCTGTTGGAAGTATTTCTAAGCTTTCATAAATCGTTTTAACAAGTGTTTTACAACTGTCTACTTTAATAGTAGGATTTAATACAACGCCAATAAAATATATAGTGGGAATAGAAAAAAAAATTAATTTTATAAACATTTTTTAATAGCTGGCTTGTAAGTTGATTTTTGCATATATTCATTAAGTAACAAAAATATTAGAGCTATATAAAATAACATCGTTGAAATAGTAGGATAATAAATCTCAGAAAATCCCTTAGTAACTAGAAAAGATTTCTCTAAAAATGTGATAAGTTGCGAAATTTTATCTCAATCATCATCTACAAGCATATCCGTTAGATTTTGATTATGAATATTAAATAATAATGTTATAGGTCTTCTATACTCGTGAGCAACAAGTAGTTGCTCATACAAAGAATTTCACCTAGTCGAAACTTCTTCTGAATTTTTCTATAAGGTAGTCCACAATTATGACAAGTTATTTTATACTCTTTGCGTCTTTGTATTTTATTACTTTAAAAATAAAATTTATAGCAAATTGTACTTTATCAAGGATGTTTTTAAAAAGTTTTAGGTCATTCTTTACAAAATAGTTATAAGTACAAAATAAAATAAATACAATAAGAATATAGGAATACAACCACACCACACCCCAAGATTATCTCCTCCATTTCCCCATCCCTCAGACCGTCCGTCCATTTCTCATACCAGAGACCTCCTTCACTTTATACCTATGGAGTCTTCTTCATGTATTAGTTTTTAGCTCTATTCTTGATTAATTTATTATTTTGAATTTGAACTTGTGCATTAAACAAGGCATTCACCGACAGAATAACTTTTTCGATGGAAAAAATGGATAAAAGTTCTATCATTAATTATGTCATCACCTTTGCGAGAAAACTGATACATGTAAAAGAGAACCATTATTATTCTAGATCTTTCTCTGTGTTGGAAAAGTTGAAGGGATCTAGAAGAAGTTATGGGTGAAAGTGGTGGTGCTACAACCGGTGAAGGAGAAGAGAAAACTAGTGACTGTTCCAACCGATGGACCGGAGGTGATGGTGGAGACATAATGGAGACGGGATGAGTGGTTTTGATTTTTTTTCCAAGCCATATTCGTAGCTTTAGGTCTGACATAATTGTTACTGCTAATAAAATGGGATAAAATTCATAAAAACCCTGAATTCAGATCTCAACATAGAAAAAAATATGAGGTGATATTTGTCTAGTTTATGAAGGACAGAGTTAATTTGATATTTGTATTGGTTAAGTAGCTAGTAGGTACTAATGATATAATTGTATTGCACACAAATTGGCTATTTAGAGTTATGAATTAAGTCATATATCAAAAAAAATTGGAAATCTGTAAATTAAGTCTAGATTCTACTAAGATGTATCACGCCTTGAAATATATCTATGGGTGGAAGAACATGAAACAAGACGTTGTAGATCATATGTATCAATGCCTTAACTGTCAGCAGAAATATTACATACTGGAGGAAAAAGCTCACATAGAATGGAAGTGGGAATGGATAAATATAAACTTTGTGGTAGGCTTACCGCGAACATTCAAGAAACACGACTCAATCTGGTCTCTAGATCAGCTCACCTTTTGCCCGTTACGATGACCTGCGTTTCTCTCTAGTATGCATAATCAAATACAAAAGAAATCGTGTGGTTGCATAGTTCACACCAATGTCTATCATTTATTATTGAGAATTCTAATAGAGCTTTAAGGAAGGTCTCGATATTAGAATTAATCTGAACATGGTATTTCACCACACAAACAGACAACCATGCCGAGTGTACAATTTAGATTTTGGAAGATAAGTTATTAGCATGTGTACTTGATTTTAAAGGGAATAGAAATGAGCACTTGCTTTTAATATTACTTACAACAGTAATTACTAAGCAAGTTCCAGATGGCCCAAAGAATGATTTGAGATGAGTGAGACAAAGCACATCGGGCATAGTTCAAGATGTTTTAAAAAAGGGGTAGCTAATTCAAGAATGCCTCGAAACAACTCAAAAGTCTTTTAAAAATCATATTCAGATATATGCGTTGTGATCTTGATTTAAGGAAGGTGATAATGTGTTTTTGAAAGTATCATCGACAAAGGGCATCATGATGTTTCATAGAAAATGAAAGCTTAGTTTAAGGTATTTTGGGCCTTAACAAATCAACTTGCATTGCTATCGACTTACATGTTTAAGAATATCATTGAATGGGATCCACCTATAAAGGGAGCTTATTAGATCATAAATATATTAATTATTTCTCTTCTTACTACCCTAGTCAGTGACCTATAAATACATAATTATAGTTTAGAAAAATAAGTTTTTCCTAATGTTTCTTGTGAAAACAAACGGCGACTGGAGTTACTACTTCCTTGCACCACAATATGATATCTAAGTTGTAGACACAGAGAGTTCATCCATATCGTGAGAATTTTTGACAATCAGTAATTCAAATCGTGATTACTAAAGATCCACCTTAACAAAAAGAAACCCATAATCTCCTAACTAATATTTGTATCGAAATACTTCACCATGTATATGTATTAATGAATTCACTAAACATCTGTAATTATTCAACTGTAAGCACATTTATTATTATAATGTTCATGCCATGTTTATCTAAGTAGCTTCACAATATTGAAATTGGGCTTTTTGCTTTTCAGAATGTTATCGAAACGTTCTTCCGGTAAAAGAACTGGCCAGAAGGCCCATCTTCAGGCAAAAGGGCCAGACGTACTGGGCCTTCAGCAGCATCTTCTGGAGTCAAAGGCCCAGTATTACAAGTAATGTCTGTCTTCGTAAAGCCCGGGCAAATGCAGTTGACGCACATAGAAGGATACCTTTGGGCCACAATTCTTGTGTATGCATTCATGGCCGCTTTTGAGACTTTATAAGCTGCAAGATCAGTGGGCCAGCCTTTTTCTTTTAATAGACCTTCCTTGAAGCCCAGAAGAAACTCATTCACTACTTCATCCACTTTTTCTGCTGTAAGGCCTTCCCCATCACTTAAAGCCTTTATGGCCCATTCATTCGATACCAACTGAAAATATATTTCAAAAAGATGAGAAAAAATAATGATAACAAGGCAAGAAACAATGAGAAAGTTACATATTTAATAGATCGCGATAGCTATATGCATAAAAATATACACTAATTATGTATATATACATTTATTATTATATATTTACCGCCTATTATTTTGGTTGACTGCTATACAATGTAAAAATCCTAGAAAAAAATAATATTGTGAGCTGAAACTGTCACTTTTAGAATTTTTTCGTATTCTTTTTAAATTTTTGAAAGAATTGGACGAAATTCTCGCAAAAGTACAACTAAAGAACAAACAAAAGACTGTACCTTTATCTTTCCGAGCAAGGAAGAAACATTAACAACCCTTGGTGAAGGAGACAAGAGGAGTAGTGGAATAAAAGCATCAATCATTATTTTTGCTCCACCATAATTAGTGCTTATACATTCTTCTGCCAATTCAAAAGTCTCGATCAGTTTTCCAGTTGACTTGATTGGAACTTCTTCCTCCTGCATTAATATATTTCAGAGTTAACCATATTTATTACTCTCTTTGTCCCAAAAAGATTGTCACGGTTTGATTTGACACGGAATTTCAAATGTGTCGTTCAAAACAAACATTAGATATTTGTATGGTTGTAATTTATCTCATAAAGTTAAATTATTTCTAAATATAGAAAGTTGTCAATATTTTTTGGACAAACTAATAAGGAAAGTAAGATAATCTTTTTGGGAGTGAGTACAAAATTCAATTACTACTAATGAGTATATTTTTCACAAAATTGTATTATTTATGGTATTTTATATTTTACAAGGGAGAGAAAAGTAGCTAAGAGATGACACAAATTTGAACCTTAATGGTTAAAAAGTACTTTGGAGTAGGTGGTTATATTAACATAACAGGAACAAGCTTTAGGCTAAATGGTTACAATGCTCCCAGTAATTGCAAATGAGAAAAAGGATAGTGGTACATTAACTATCTGGTATAACGAAAAGAAATTCGGAGAATATTTTACAAACAAAAAAACTACTATTTTCCACTACTAGAAATGATGAATTTTCTCACTGAGAAATTTGTGTTATAAAATATGATTTTGCTACATCATTCCTACTGAACCAGTTCACAGGGAAATCACTGCGAAAAAGTATGGTGGAAAACAGGTTTCATTGAAACATTGGAAAACTTTCTAATTTTTTCGTGTGTTCATACTACTATTTAAGTTTTCTCACCAACATTCAATATGAATAGTCACTAAACATTTTTAGTGAAAAATTCAATAAAAATAGTGATTTTCTAGTAGTGTTCTTTCGTATTTGGTTGTTGATTTTTTTTGGGCAGAATCACTATCTTTAAAATCCACTTCAATTGGTTGTTCATATCAATAATCTAGTTAACCAACACTTACACATTAATATCAACTTATACTATTAAAAATTTTCATGATAACGTTATTTGATTTTCTAACATTATTATCAATCTTTAATAAGTATTTCTTTAATGTAAGGGAAATATAATACTAACAATTAATAAAGTAGTAACCTCAGTTGTGTTGCTGAAACCTCGAATAGCTTCTCGTTCTATCATCTCCGGAAGGACTGAAACATCTCCCTCTACCATTAATCCATTAATTCCTGCATTATTTACCTGCAATTATCCAATTTCTTATTATGGAAAAATTAAAATAAACTGAGTGTTAAGTAATAAATTTGTAACTCATACAAATAATTTTAAGAGGGTTTCTTGTTAGTTCCTAAAGGTGTGTAATAAGAAAATCAACCTTCGGTTTTCTTTAGAGTTCTATTAACCACATATTTCCTAACAAATCAAGTACTTGCACAGATGTTGATAATGTGTTTTTAAAAGCAGACGCATGGGCGGGGGGGGGGGGGATTTATTTAGTACGGAATGAGGCGTAAGCCCTGAAACATAAGCCCCATGAATTTTAAATTTTTGAATTTGTACTTCAATAAAATAGCACAAAAATGTAACAAAGTACATTAAAAGTTTGAGATAATTAAAGAAACTCATAATAAATAAAAATATCTAGTATATTTTTACAGGTACAAACAATGCAATAGTGATAAAGTTATCATGAGATAAAAATCAACTATATATTTTAGCTTTCAAACAATTGAAAAATCACATTTAAAAAAAAACAACTATCAAGCTACACATATTACCTCACTAAAAGTAAATAATCAATAAATATTGTTAGTGCTATAATTTAAAATATTACTCTTTCGTGAATAAATTCAAAATTACTTTCAAAATATAAATAAGTAAAAGTTCGATAATTTTGGGAGGAAAACATAGAACTAATAAGATAGGAAGATCAATAGGAAATGAAGGTACAAATTTTTGGCCGTCCTATTTTCAAATGGATGTTCAAATGATATTCATCCTCATGATATTTTTAATTAGTAATTATGCAATAATATGATCGTTATTCGAGTTACTCTCAGTCTTGATATTTCTATAAATAAATTTAACTTTTATTATTCATTTGTTAAAAAATATTGAGGATCAACAGTGTTAATAAAAAAATTGAACATGATTTTGGTATGAACTGCTAAGCGAGCCTCGAGCATTAAATTTGTTTAAGAACATGCAATCTAGCGCTTGGGGTGTAAATCTTACAAAACTAAGCCTCAGATGTGAATTCAAGGAGTTTTGCAAGTTCACCGCCCAAGAGTGAGCCCATGAAATCCTTTTAAAACAAAGGTTGATATGTTTAGTGGGTTTCATATGCTTATATAGATATCCCCGAATGTTTAGATTCTATTTTATATATATATATATATATATACTTACCGTTTAGTAGAATTTCTATAATAGATTACTCAAAAGATATACGGAGTATATATATATATATATACCGTTTAGTAGAATTTCTATAATAGATTACTCAAAAGATATACGGAGTATATGTTTAGCTATTCACAAAAATAGAATTAATAATTTAAAAATTAAACAAATCTTCCGTTGGAACAAACTAAATGTTTACATCATCAGTGCAAACTGTTAATATGGGTCGACTCAACCAGCTAGACCTAGCCCACACGAGCTATGGAATTTAACGAGCCCGACTGGATCTGTCCACCATGACGACAGGTCTTAAAATGGCCATTCCAGCCCTGCATGGGCTGTGAGCTAAGTCGGGTCACGTTTTCTAAACATATTTTCAATTTTTTTTTAATAAACTTCTAACCTAAAAATGTTGTTGGGTTTAAGGTATTAGATAAATGAGAAATGGAGGGGAAAATGAAATTTTGAATTGTTCCTTTTTGTTTTTTGGATGAAGCATTTCTCTCACATTGATTGTGGAAAGAAAAGTTCTTGTGCTTAAATAAAAAAACATTTCTTCTTGTTATTAAAGAGTTGATAAGAAGTCAAGTCTCGTGTCATTGTCATCACTCACTCGGCTTTGGCTTCGGTTAGATTTGAATTTGGTCAATTGATTAATTAATTAATCTTTTTGGACCAAATTTATTTAATTTTTAATTATTTAATTATTAATTCAAATTCAAATTGTGACCCGATTTTCCGGATCCGTTTCTGACTCAGTGACCCTTTTTCCTTTCCCGAAATATTTTAATTATCCCACCCATCTGTTAGAACACAACCTTTCAGAAAAGGTTGCACATTTCCTTAACCAACGCTTTCATGGCTATATACAACATGTTGATCCTCAGATATTCCTTACGGATATTCTGATCTTCGGCTTTCTTCTTCTTCTTGCACAATATTAAATTCTAGTGTGATTTACAGTCGTTGAGTGAGTTCGTTGTCACCGGAGTTTGTTGTACCGCTACACCGTTGAATAAACCGTTCTATCCTGGGAGGATATATTCCACAACCTCTAATACATTGAGGGGAATAATTTTCTTAAGGACACATTGTGCATTCAGTGGACTCGATTTAATCCTTACATATTTTACTTACTGGTTTTGACATATTTTAGATTTTGTTTTTAATGATATTTTTTTAATACATATAAGTAACAATCTTAAGGAAATTATATTTTATCTGATAATCTGTATTCTGTTTTGGAGATTAAAATCTTTCTAATTTTTCACTCCGTTTGAATTTTTCTATTCCGATTTGAAGAATATAAAACCTTTGTCGAAGCATTAAAGTTAACAATTGTGAAATGATTTGAAGAAGATAAAAACTTCATCATTAATACATATTTTTTATTTGTGAAACTGTTTGAACATAAAAACCTTCACTGTTTACTATTATGTTTTATTTGTCATTTATTAAATTATTTGTCAATTATTGACAGTAAAGAATGACAATATAAAACAATGACAATGTTCCTACTAGAACGGAAAATATTACGGCGACGGATATTGTCTCGTCAAGATGTTCAACTGCTGCACATGCGATGGCACCAGCAGAGAAACCAGAAAATCTTTCTTGAATTAACTTCAAAGGATGGCAACAAAGAATGTTCTTTTGGTTAACCACTCTTGGTAAGCAAAAGTTCACAAATGAAGATCCTCTTGTTCCTGAAGAAGAAATGCTAGAAACCAGTGACTCATGATTATTGAGGCTTGGAAGCATGCGGATTTCTTGTGCAAGGGTTACATCCTTAGTGCTTTAAAGGATGACTTGTACTACGTCTACATTACTGCAAAGACTTCAAAAGAATTATGGATTGCACTTGAAAAGAAGTATAAAACTGAAGTCGCATGCTTGAAAAAATTTGTGGTTGCTAAGTTTCTGGACCATAAAATGATAGACAACAAAACTGTTGGAACCTAAGTTCAAGAACTCCAAGTCCTTATTCATGACCTCATTGCTGAAGGTATGGTGGTTAATGAGGCATTTCAAGTGGCTGCTGTGATTGAGAAATTACCTCAGTCATGGAGAGACTTCAAGAGCTATCTGAAACACAAACGCAAAGAAATAACGCTGGAAGATCTTGTGATTCATTTAAAGATAGAGGAGGATAATAAGGCTGCCGAAAGAAGGTCACGTAGAAACTCAACGATTGTGGGAGCAAATATCGTTGAGGAAGCTGCTCCAAATAATAAGGGATACTACTTCTATCTTCCTAGAAAACACAAGGTCATTGTTTCCAGGAACGCAACTTTCCTTGAAGAATAATATGTCTACAAGGAACATAGTTGCATAGATATAGAACTTGAAGAAATTCAAGAACCACAAGATAACACAGAAGTTGAACCCTTATCGAATGACCTAAACAAGGATTCAGTGGGAGTATCTGGTGAAGATTGGGTACTTAGAGTACGCCTTCAGCCAATGGGAGTGCTGCGAAAGATAGTGCAGAAATGCAAAGCTCTCATACACAACCAATGGAAGATGATACAATGGTTGTACATCATTCCATTCATAAAATACATGAAAATGACATTCCTGAAAGCTCTCAAGGTGATGGATTGTCCAACACACAAAGACATTCTCACAATCAGAATGCAACAAGCACTGAAACGCAGAATAATCAACTCCGTAGGACCACTAAGACTCATCGTCCGCCTGAAAGACTTAATCTCCTTGTTGAAACACACAATGAGATAGCTATTCATGATGACGATGAACCTACAACCTACAATGAAGCTATGTTAGACATTGATTCACAGAGATAGCAAGAAGCCATGAAATCTGAGATGGACTCAATGTACATAAATCAAGTTTGGAACTTGGTTGATTTGCCAACAGGGGTTAGACCCATATGATGCAAATGGTTCTTCAAGAAGAAGATTGATGCATATGGCAAGGTACAGACTTATAAAACAAGATTGGTGGCTAGAGGTTATAATCAACGACATGTGGTCGATTATGATGAAACCCTTTCACATGTTGCTAAGATTAAGTCCATTCGAATTTTGCTTGCAATAGCTGCATATTATGACTATGCCATTTGGCATATGGACGTCAAAATTACTTTCCTCAATGGTAATCTAGTTGAGGAGGTGTATATGAAATCACCTGAGGGTTTTTCACTTGAGTCCAAACCAAATGTCGTATGCAATCTACAAAAGTCCATTTATAGGCTTAAGCAAGCCTCGAGAAGTTGGAACATTTGCTTCGACAAGGCTATCAAGTCGTTTGATTTCGTCAGAAGCAAAGAGGATCCATGTGTTTATAGTAAACGCAAGGATAGGAGTATTGCCTTCATTATCATATATGTAGATGACATATTAATAATGGGAGCCAATAAGACTCTCATGCAGTCAGTCAATGAGTGATTGTCCAGTACCTTAATGATGAAGGATTTAGGTGAAGCCTGCTACATTCTGGGAATTAGGATTTGTAGATATAGACCTAATAAATTGTTGGGGCTGTCACAGTCAGTCTACAAAGACAAAGTGCTTAGACGTTTTTCTATGGAAAATTCCAAGAAAGGCGGTCTACCTATGGGACAATGCATCAAGTTATCTAAGAAGAATAGTCCTTCTAATACTATAGAACTTGAACGCATGAAAAGGACCACATAATGCTTCGGCTATAGGATCGATCATGTATGTCATGACCTGTACTAGGCCAGATGTGGCCTTTGCACTTATTATGACTTGCAAATTCCAGCAGAATACTGGGGAAGAACACTGGAAGGCAGTCAAGAGTATTCTTAAGTATCTTAGACGAACTAAAGATTACTTCTTAGTCTATGGTGGGGAAGAAAAGCTAGCCGCTATTGGGTACACTGATGCTAGCTTCCAGATGGATGTTGATGACTACAAATCTAAATCTGGGTACACGTTCATTTTCAATGGTGGAGTAGTAAGCTGGAAAAGTTCCAAACAAGTTACAACTACTGATTCGACAACAGAAGTTGAGTACATTGCTGGATCGGAAGCTGGTAAAGAAGTTGTCGCGATATCTGAGTTCCTGAAGGAACTAGGGGTTGTTCTAAGTGCCACTTGTCCAATAACGGTTTATTGTGACAACACTGGTGCGATTGCGCAAGCTAAGGAACTAAGATCAACCAACAGAAACAAGCATATACCGAGGAAGTACCACATACTCAGGGAGATGGTGGAGACTGAAGAGATTAAATTAGACTATGTTCCCACAGACGATAATCTAGCTGACCCATTCACTAAACCATTAAGCTTAGTCAAGCATAATGGTCATTTTGAGAATATGGGCATTAGATATATTGAAGATTGGCTCTAGGCAAAGTGGGAGATTGAAAGTATATTTATACCCTAGAGACAATCTGTATTAGGACAAATGTACTTAATACACATTCGTATTATTATTAATGGAGATTAATACTTTGGCATTTGCAAATTATTGAATTATTAATTGATTGTTTGTAATATTCTATAATATGCATCCCTGAAAGTTACGCTGCTATTAATAGTGTGAGATATTAATATTATAACGTAACTCTTAAAATAGTCTCGGCTAATGATCATCGAGAATGGAATATCGATGATATGTGATAAGTCGACATGTGATCTGCATCACATCCTTAGAGGATGTAGTATGTCTCGCATGCTACGAGTAGTGGCTACTCGTGATGGACAAATGGATACTTTGAAAGTATTGGTATACCCTGCTGATATATTGTTTGTTATACTTGTCTAAAGTATGATCAACGTATGGGAGATAGAAGTCCTTAGACTTGAGGTCAATACACGCCTTTTCTACAAAGTAATGTACTTTGATCCCGTCCTAAGCTCAAATGCCTTATAGGTTGAGATATGGCTTGTATTTGATACATTACAATGTGGATTAAAGGTGGTAGTTGAGCAAAGATAAGGATTCATTCCTCGAATGTATATTCGATAGAGCACTCGGATTCTCAGTGATATTAGGTTGACTAAGTCGTTGGCCAACGCAATAGACATATTTAGAATATGGTCTAGTTGTCAACTAATATAGATGAGATACAATGATTAAGTCATTTGAATAGACACTTGACAAATCCTAAGCTTGATCGAGTGTGTCGTGAATTAAATGATTTTATCTTACCACATAGATGTTAAGTTTACTGGATTCACGTAATCATACTTCACATATTGAGTTCGTTTTACGACGTCGTCTAGGAGTTCCGCGTAGACTTTAATTTGATTAATGTCGATATGTGAAGGTATGTATGGTCACAGTATGTCGATTGTCTTTTCGATCTAAGGATGTATTGAGAGAGTAATTAAATATTCAATTTAGAATCAAGATATTTAAATGAATAATGATTATTTTAATTAATCAAAATTAGATTTTGGATTTAATTAAGAATGCGCAGAAAATAAATCGAGACAGTGCAGGAACACGTCGAGCGTCGCGGCGCCTCTGCCTCAATTTTTGGGCCAGGCCCAAGGTCAAACCCTAATCCGGTTTGACCTAATTTTCACCTATAAATAGTGGCATTCTTTTCATTATTCACACACCAATTTCAGATTATCATTCTAAGCCTTAGAGACTTAGAATCAAAATTCTCTCGAACCTCTGTCGGATTTCCTAGCTTTCCGAAATAGAAGTACATTGAAGCTTGAAGCTTGCAGTCGGAAGGACAGCCGCGTGTCAGCTTTATAGTAGATAAAGATTTCAGATACTATAACATGTAAGTATTATGCTTTATGTTACATGTTTGATTGGTGTATAACCATACCAGAAAAGTTGTTGGGGTAAGTAAGAAATAAAATTTAAATTTCCGTTGTTCCTTACTTATGTGGTTTGAACCCAACAAAACCTCCACAGTGGTATCAGAGCTCAGGTTGGTTCAATGGTTACATAACAATTGAATAAAGCAATAATGTGTTAAACATAAAATTTGATTAAAACGAGGTTCTTCAAATCCTACATGTCTTGACCGAATGTTAACATATTGATATCACCCTAAATTATCTCCTACGCTAACTCGAGGAAGTCATTCCGCTCTAACTCGAACTAAGCCAAAAGTACGTTGTCCGGCTCATTGCACGGTGCACGGCTAAGAACGGATGATGGTCGATATGAGCGTTATTGATAATGGTGGGTGATGATAAAGGACATGTGATTTGATCCCTAAATTGGATTTAGGGCTCGAACGATTTTGAAAAATCAACACAAAAATATTTTGTCCGGACGTCGGCTTCGCGGCCCTATGGTAGGGCACTGCGGCGCTTGCTAGGGGTTTTAAGGCGGCGGCGCGACTCCATGGTGGAGAGTCGCGGCCCTAATGCTTTCGCTTTTTAAGTTCCCGACTTTCTGGACATTAGGTGCCGCGACCCTAATGCAAGCCGAAGGTTTCTGCCTTGCAAGCGCAGCGGCCCCATGGTGGAGCGACGCGACTCTAATGCATTGCAGAAGCAGAAATTCGATTTCTGCCTCACTGGCGTCGCGGCCCTAATGATTAGCGTCGCGACCCCATCGGTCAAAAAAAAATTTGTTGTTCAGAATGTTTAACCCATGATTATTATTATTATACAGTATACTTGATAAATATATTGTTTATGTGCTAAATGTCAAATTGTTTGTCATTTAAATTACTAGAATAATGTCCGTTATAACTGTTTGGGCAGGCGGCGCCCAATATTTGATTAAACCATCTTATATCATGCATATTGGATTGACGGTTCCCAACTATATGTGTCATTGGTTTTGCATGATGTTAAGATGTCATATTAGATATGACATAAAAGAGTTGATCTTGGTTAAAACCCTGAATTAAAATGTTCCCCAAAACTTTAAATACAAGTCTAAATTAAAACGCGTCGTCCATTATAATTGTTAGAGTGCAAAACCCTTTTAGGCGATACGAGTATTTATGCCAAAGCATTTGCTCTAAGTCTACGAAGACCCAGACTCTTTCATAGATGTGTTTTAATGTAAAGGTAAACGATAAACTTTTGTGGGTATTTACACCAAAGTGTTTGCTCACAAAGGCCAAATTTACTTAGATACATGAACACAGTCATGTAATGGGGTTGACTTGCTTAAACAAATCTTGGTTGCCAAAGTGTCGGACTAATCTAAGGATGCAAGATTAAATGTAATATTTGATCAACCAAGAGTTGCGAATAAGTTTTGCAATTTGTTTAGAACCTACCAAGATGTGTTATTGAAGTTATCAGCCAAAACAAACGCGGATATAGCATAGGCTTGGATCTTGGCCCATTATGACCTCAATTAAAATAGGTCTGTATTCTACCATGGCGTCGTAGAATTATGTTAAAATAGTGGGAGCTAATTAAACAAAATGCCATGTTGATTAGCCTAAATGAATATGTATAATAGGAAACAAATCCACCCATGTGGTACTTCATTCTACGATATATATAAGATCCATCTGTATAGATATCATCATCTTTGATTTCCAGTCTATCTAATTCTTCAGATTATTAAAGATGTCGAGCTTATCGTTGAAATAATTGATTGAGATAAACAAACCTACTGGACCGAACTACCTTGACCGGCTAAGAAATTTGCGAATAGTGCTGAGACAAGAGAAAATAGAATACGTGTTGGACACGGTGTTCCCAACAGTCCCTGCGACAGACTCTGCTGAATATGCCTCTTTTGATAAGGAAGCTTACCAAAAACACCTAGATGATGCCACTTCAGCGCAGTGCATGATGTTGTCTTCTATGTCTATGGAACTTCAGAGACAACATGAGAACATGGGCCCCAATGAGATGCTCGAACACTTGAAGAGTCTCTATGACTCACAATCCCAGACTATGAAATATGAGTTACTGATAGAACTCTTTAAGTGTAATCTCAATGAAGGGGGTCATGTCTCGCAGCATGTGTTGAAGATGATAGGGCTGATAGAGAGGCTTGCTTCAATTGGAATGAAGCTTGAAAAGAATGTCGCTACTACTCTCATCCTGAACTCTCTCCCTCATTCTTTTGAGAACTTCATAGTGAAATTCAATATGAATGGAACGAAGGCGACTCTGCCGGAGCTGCACAATATGCTCAAGACCTTTGAGTTTTCCACTTCCAAAGGCAAAGTTGTGCTCCTGGTGAGCTCTTCTAGCCGACCCAAGCCGAAAGGCAAGGAATAGCAGAAGAAGAAGGGCAAAGCAATCGTTGCGCCCTCAGCTATGAAGCCCAAGGGAGGTGTGAAAAAGAAGGTAAATCCGGCTAAGGATGAATACCTCAACTGCCACAAGAAGGAGCATTGGAAGAAGGAATGCATGGCACCAGGAGGAGGAAAAGTATTAGGTGCTCCTGCCTTTGGTGGACAAGGTATGTACGTCATTGAAATAAATATGTCCACAAATAACTCTCATTCCTGTATATTGGATATCGCTTGTGGCTCACATTTGTACAACTGTGTAGGGGCAAACTAATAGCAGAAAGGTTGGACCAAGGGAGGTAGACCTACGCGTTGAAAACGGAGCATGAGTAGATGTTGAGCGCGTAGGGACTTATAGATTAAATTTACCTTCTAGCTATTGTTTAGTGTTGAATGATTGCTTCTATTGTACCCTCGTTAATGAGGAATATCATTTCTATCTCAGTTTTGACACATGGAGGGTTTTTCCTCGTATATTTATAATGGCAGTCAAGTACTGTCTTTTGATAATATTATATATGGAACTGCTCCTCTTGTGGATGGATTATATACACTAAACTGTAGTCGAGAGATATTCAATGTACAAAATAAACGAGCCAAGATAAGTAATAGAAACTCTACCTATCTATGGCACTGCAGACTTGGTCATATCAACGAATCAATGATAGCAAGGTTGAGGAAGTTAGACTACCTCGAACCATTTGACTTGGAGTCTTATGGTAACTGTGAATCTTGCTTGAGAGGAAAGATGACCAATAACCCACTTTCTGGTAAAGGTGTGCGAGCCAATGAGGTACTTGAGTTGGTCCATACTGATGTATGTGGGCCATTCTCGACTCAAGCTAAAAGAGGCTTCCCATACTTCATCACTTTTACTGACGACTTCACAAGGTATGGAGACACAAATTCGAGGCTTTTGAGAAGTTCAAAGAGTACAAGTCGGAAGTAGAGAAGCAACTTGCAACAAGTATCAAGACCATTTGATCGGATCGAGGAGGTGAATACTTGAGCAAGGATTTTCTAGATTATTTAAAGCTACATGGAGTCCAGTCAGAATGGACACCTCCTGGAACATCACAGATGAATGGTGTTGTTGAAATGAGAAAGTGAACCTTATTGGATATGGTTCGATCCATGATGAGCTCCGCAGCTCTATCGACATACCTTTGGGGACATGCAATACAAACCTCTATATATGTTCTGAACAGGTTTCCTTCCAAGTTAGTAGAAAAGACCCCATATGAGATATGGTGTGGCAAGAAGCCAACTCTTAAACATATGAGACCCTGGGGGTGCCCTGTATATGTTAAGAAGATGCTCACTGATAAGTTGGAATCCAAAAGTGAGAAATGTTACTTCGTGGGGTATCCAAAGGAAACTAAGAGATACTACTTCTATCTTCCTGGAGAACATAAGGTCATTGTTTCCAGGAACGCAACTTTCCTTGAAGAAGAATATGTCTACAAAGAACATAGTTGCACAGAGATAGAACTTGAAGAAATTCAACAACCACAAGATAACACATAAGTTGAACCCTTGTCAAACGACCTAAACAAGGATTCAATTGGAGTATCTGGTGAAGATTGGGTACTTAGAGTATGCCCTTCAGCCAGTGGGAGTGTTGTGAGAGATAGTGCAGAAATGCAAGGCTCTCATACACAACCAATGGATGATTATACAATGGTTGTACATCATTCCATTCAGGAAATACATGAAAATGACATTCCTGAAAGCTATCAAGGTGATGGATTGTCCAACACACAAAGACATTCTCACAATCAGAATGCAACAAGCACTGAAACGCAAAATAATCAACTCCGTAGTACCACTAGGACTCATCATCCGCCTGAAAGACTTAATCTCCTTATTGAAACACACAATGAGATAGATATTCCTGATGACGATGAACCTACAACCTACAATGAAGCTATGTTAGACATTGATTCGCAGAGATGGCAAGAAGTCATGAAATCTGAGATGGACTCAATGTACATAAATCAAGTTTGAAATTTGATTGATTTGCCAACAGGGGTTAGACCCATAGGATGCAAATGGGTCTTCAAGAAGAATATTGATGCATATGGCAAGGTACAGACTTATAAAGCAAGATTGGTGGCTAAAGGTTATAATCAACGACATGGGTCGATTATGATGAAACCTTTTCACTTGTTGGTAAGATTAAGTCCATTCGAATTTTGTTTGCAATAGCTGCATAATATGACTATGACATTTGGCAGATGGACGTCAAAACTGCTTTCCTCAATGGTAATCTAATTGAGGAGGTGTATATGAAATCACCTGAGAGTTTTTCACTTGAGTCCAAACCAAATGCCGTATGCAAGATACAAAAGTCCATTTATGGGCTTAAGCAAGCCTCGAGAAGTTGGAACATTTGCTTCGACAAGGCTATCAAGTCGTTTGATTTCGGCAGAAGCAAAGAGGATCCATGTGTTTATGGTAAACACAAGGATGGGAGTATTGCCTTCATTATCATATATGTAGATGACATATTAATAATGGGAGACAATAAGACTCTCATGCAGTCAGTCAAGGAGTGGTTGTCCAGTACCTTAATGATGAAGGATTTAGGTGAAGCCTGCTACATTCTGGGAATTAAGATCTGTAGATATAGACCTAATAAATTGTTGGGGCTGTCACAGTCAATCTACAAAGACAAAATGCTTAGACGTTTTTCTATGGAAAATTCCAAGAAAGGCGGTTTAACTATGGGACAATGCATCAAGTTATCTAAGAAGGATAGTCCTTCTAATACTATAGAACTTGAACGCATGAAAAGGATCACATATGCTTCGGCTATAGGATCGATCATGTATGCCATGACCTGTACTAGGCCAGATGTGGCCTTTGCACTTAGTATGACTTGCAAATTCCAGCAGAATACTGGGGAAGAACATTGGAATGCAGTCAAGAGTAGTCTTAAGTATCTTAGACGAACTAAAGATTACTTCTTAGTCTATGGTGCGGAAGAAAAGCTAGCTACTACTAGGTACACTGATGCTAGCTTCCAGATGGATGTTGATGACTACAAATCTCAATCTGGGTACACGTTCATTTTCAATGGTAGAGCAATAAGCTGGAAAAGTTCCAAATAAGCTACAACTGCTGATTCGACAACACAAGCTGAGTACATTGTTGGATCAAAAGCTGGTAAAGAGGTTGTCGCGATATCTGAGTTCCTGAAGGAACTAGGGGTTGTTCCAAGTGCCACTTGTCCAATAACGGTTTATTGTGACAACATTAGTGCGATTGCGTAAGTTAAGGAACCAAGATCAACCAACAGAAACAAGCACGTACCAAGGAAGTACCACAAACTCAGGGAGATGGTGGAGACTGGAGAGATCAGATTAGACTATGTTCCCATAAACGATAATCTAGCTGACCCATTCACTAAACCATTAAGCTTAGTCAAGCATAATGGTCATTTTGAGAATATGAGCATTAGATATGTTGGAGATTGGCTCTAGGCCAAGTGGGAGATTGAAAGTATATTTATTCCATAAAGACAATCTGTATTAGGACAAATGTACTTCACACACATTCGTATTATTATTAATGGAGATTAATACTTTGGCATTTGCAAATTGTTGAATTATTAATTGATTGTTTGTAATATTCTATAATATGCATCCCGAGAGGTTACGCTGTTATTAATAGTGTGAGATATTAATATTATAACGTAATTCTTAAAATAGCCTCGGCTAATGATCATCGAGAATGAGATATCGATGATATGTGATAAGTCGACATGTGGTCTGCATCACATCCTTAGAGGATGTAGTATGTCTCACATGCTACGAGTAATGGCTACTCGTGATGGACACGTGAATACTTTGGAAGTATTGGTATACCCTCATGATTTACTGTTTGTTATACTTGTCTAAAGTATGATCAGCGTGTGGGAGATAGAAGTCCTTAGACTTGAGGTCAATACGCGCCTTGTCTACAAAGTAATGTACTTTGATCTCATCCTAAGCTCAAATGCTTATAGCTTGAGATACGGCTTGTATTAGGTACATTACGATGTGGATTAAAGGTGGTAGTTGAGCCAAGATTATGATTCATTCATCGAGTGTATATTCGATAGAGCACTCGGATTCTCAGTGATATTAGGTTGACTAAGTCGTTGGCCAACGCAATAGACATATTTAGAATATAGTCTAGTTGTCAACTAATATAGATGAGATACAATGATTAAGCCATTTGGTTAGACACTTGACAAATCCTAAGCTTGATCGGGTGTGTCGTGAATGAAAGGATTTTATCTTACCACATAGAGATTAAGTTTACTAGATTCACGTAAACGTACTTCACATATTGAGTTCGTCTTGCGGCTCCGTCTAGGAGTTCCGCGTAGACCTTAATTTGATTAATGTCGATATGTGAAGGCTTGTAGGGTCACACTATGTCGATTGTCTTTTCGATCTAAGGATGTATTGAGAGAGTAATTAAATGTTCGATTTAGAATTGAGATATTTAAATAAATAATAATTATTTTAATTAAGTCAAAATTGGATTTTGGTTTTAATTAAGAATGCGAAGAAAATAAATCGAGACAGTGCAGGAACACGTCGAGCGTCGCGGCGCCTCTGCCTCAATTTTTGGGTCAAACCCTAATCCGATTTGACCTAATTTTTACCTATATATAATGGCATTCTTTTTATTATTCACACACCAATTTCATATTATCATTCTAAGCCTTAGAGACTTAGAATCAAAACTCTCTCGAACCTCTGCCGGATTTTCTAGCTTTCCGAAAGAGAAGTACATTGAAGCTTGGAGCTTGCAGTCGAAAGGGCAACCGCGTGTCAGCCTTATAGTAGAAAATGATTCCAAATACTATAACATGTAAGTATTATGCTTTATGTTACGGGTTTGATTATTGTATAACCATACCAAAAAAGTTGTTGGGGTAAGTAAGAAATAAAATTTTAAACTTCCGATGTACTTTACTTATGTGTTTTGAACCCAACAAAACCCCCCACAAACCCAACTTGAAATATTTCAAAGTGTGGGGTGCTTAGCCAAAGTACAGGTTTCAAAAGGGTCAAAATATGATAAAAAATTATGTATTGTGTTTTCATTGGATATGCAACCAACAGTAAAAAGCATGTCAATTTTGGTTCACAAATCTGAAAATTCCGACATCCATGTTAATACGATAATTGAATCAGATAATGTTGAATTTTTTGAAAATATTTATCCGTATAAAAATGAATGTGAGTCGTCTAGTGAAAGAACTAAACGACCTCGGGAATAACCAAAAGAAGATACACCAAATAAAAAAGATTCAATGCGTAACAAAAGTCAAAGAAAATCCACTTCCTTTGGACCGTATTTTGTGACATTTTTGCTTGAAAAATGAGCCTCAAACATTTAAATTATTTTTTTCAATACAATTTTGTTGCATGTGGTGTCTCTTATGATTTTGTTGGTCTTAGTACAAGTTTGATGATTTACAATTCAAGTTTATCTTCAAGTAATGATTAGATTATAACTTTGGTTAGAACTTAGAAATTGGTATTTACATATTGTATAAATGAATAATTTTGTATTTGCATTTTACTACTTTGGTCTTTAGACTTTGCAATATTGATATATGATAGATTATATTGACTTTGCGTTTGACTCCTCTTCTTGTAATTATTAGTGCTCTACCTCGTTTTTATTTATATAATTTTTAATTAAATACTTTTTATTTTATCCACGGGCTGATCTAGTTCAGCCTAACTCAAGCCTCCTGGGTCGGCAGGCTTACTTGTGAAGGCTGAAAAGCCTCATTTTTAAATGGACTTTGCTCAATCTATTTTTTGATAACTAAATATATTTTATTTACCAAATAAGCATTACAAAGAAGAACCTGAGACTGATCACAGAGTCTCAGTGACCATCAGCACTACTAAACCTACCAATACATATATATACCTCTCATGTAGGGTAGTAATTTAACTCTCTCAACTTAGCACACATCCTAGTAGGGGTGAGCGGGTCCGGATACTCTAACTTTTTTGAACTATCCGGACCCTACCCAGTAAAAGATCGGTGCCTAAATTTATTATCCGGAACCTACCCGTAGCAATCATTACCCGGACCCTGCGGTTCCGGGTAGGTTCCCGGGTACCCGGAATCGGTGTTTCTTTGTGCAAAATAATGCCTTCATATAACAGTTTTTGTTTAGGAATAAACTCGTCTGCTTATCCTCTGAAAGCCAGAGCCACAAAACCCATAAAAAATCCTTTCGGAGCAAATATCCCAAGAATGTTTCAAAGATTTGCTTTGGTTTTCGTTTCAACTTTCTTTTTCAATAAATTAAAGGAGTAACATAATTTAAAAAATTCAGTTTTTCAGTTTTCTACTGCTTTTGGCTTTTTCTCTGCTTATGATTGTCACTTTGTATTATTTGATTTATTTCTTGATGGTGAAAGTGATTGTTCTGCATTTGATTTTTTCCCCCTTAAATGGTGTACTTTAGTATGACCTTTTTTTATTTATTTATTATTTAAAAAATAATGGAATTAAAAAAAGTAAAAATATTTAATATTTCATATGTTTCGGGTATCGGTTCCGGGTCCGGGTACCCTGTCTCTATTTGCCGGAACCGGATCCAACATTGATCGGTTCCTAATTTTATTATCCGGAACCTACCCGTTATTATAATATATCTACTCGGAACCTACCCGTTAGTGTCGGTTCCGGTCGGGTATCTTGGTACCCTGTACCCGTGCTCACTCCTACATCCTAGGCTTCTTGCTACCTCTTGGATCACTTTCCTTACTATAACATCAACATTACTATTTATATGCTGAAACTGTCTCATATTCCTCTTCTGTCAAACTTGGTATATGCAACCTGCAAGTGTCATCTTGAAAACGTGGGAATTAGATGAATTACCCTTGTAATGAGTAATCATCTACTCCATATCCTCTGTCCAGTCACTAGGTTGTCTAGTAATATCTCTTAACAATTTCCTCCAGACTTGACCTGATCCTGAGCATTGAAAGAACAAATGATCCCTGTTCTCTGGTGAAACTTAACATAGTATGTAGGTCTGATCAACTGGCATGCCCCATTTAAACAGACTCTCTTTGGTATATAATCTGTCTATAATAGCCAATCTGAGAATAAACAACCACTTGTCTACACTATAATTGTTACACAATAACCTTTTTCAGGATACTTTCTAAAATTCCCCTGATAGCTTCTTATACATAAGAGTGATGGAGAATTAATCAATATCTGAAATCTCATTTTCTGCCTCTCTTGCTTCTATGAAGTTCTTCTTAGCCTTGAGAACTTTTTTCAACATCCAAGATGCTTGCATAGGATGTAATTCTCATATCTGCATATCTTTTCAATATTACAATATCCACACATTGCACCAACAACTTGTCCTTCTTTTTACATAAGTTCCACAATAATTTTGCAATGGTAGCTTTATTTCAAAGCACCATATTAATGAAATTGATCCCACCCGTTGTTTTAGGCTTGCAAAGATGTTCCCATGCTATTAAAGCATTCTTTGATATTTCGGCAGCACTTGTCCATAGATATCTCCTACATATAACTTTCATTATCTCTATCACTTTCTTTGGTAATACAAATACTTGAGCCTAAAAAAATTGTATAGCAAAAGAACACTTTTGATAAGCTGAGCTCTCCCTGCATAAGAGAGGAACCTAGCTGACCAAATAGTGATTCTGTGTAACATTTTCTCCACCAAAGGCTGACATTACATAGCTGAAACCATTTTAGTGCTCAAAGGTATCCCAAGATATCTAAAAGGCATTTCTCCTTTCAAAAATCCCAAGAGTTTGCAATAACTGCAGTTGTAGCACCTGACTTACCCCTCCAAAATATATAGAACTTTTACTTGTGTTAGCTTTCAGCCTAGAGACATTAGAAAACCTTAAGAAGAATTCATAAAGTAATGAGACAAACTTGAGATCCTGTCTACAGAACAATAACAAATCATCAACAAAGCCAAGTTGCATGATTTTCAATTTAGCACACTTTGGATGATACTTGAATTGCCTATCCACTTGAAACTCTTTCAAAAGCCTTGTGAAGTATTCCATAGCAAGGACAAACATATAAAGTGGCATAGAATCGTCTTGTCTGAGTCCTTTCTTGACATCAAATGGAGGGGATTTGTACCCATTAATGACTATTGAGTAAGATACTGACTGGATGCAACTCAAAATCCATCGGAAAAATAAGTCTGGAAAGTTCAAACTTCTCAAAACCTGCTCAATATAAGGCCATTCCACATAATCGTAAGCCTTTTGAATATCAATATTCATCATACATCTTGGAGAGATCTGTTGCCTACCATAGCCCTTCACCATCTCATGGATCAACAATATGTTATACGTAATAATTCTTCCAGGGACAAAAGTTGCTTGACTAGCATCAACAAGTTTGTCCAAAACAGGTTGCATCCTTCCGGTAATGCCCTTGGAAATGATCTTATATAGTGATGTGCAACAAAAGATATGTATGTACTCTTTAATTGTGGATGGGTTCTTGACCTTTGGGATAAGAGTTACAGAAGTACAATTTACTAGTTTATACAAGACTCCCAGGGAAAAGAAATCCTGGACAGCTTCTACAACTTGATCCTCAACAATGTCCTAGGCTTTTTTTTTTTAAGAAATGAGCATTCATCCCATCACATCCTAGAACTTTGTTATCATCTATACTCTTCATTGCATTTATCACCGTATAAATAGGTTGGATCAAAGCTCGTTATTAAACTCTATCAAGGGTAGGACCATTTGTAATGAATGTTGGTTCAATTGCTGGCAAAGAAACTGTTGCAGTGCCTAATAAGCCTTGGTGAAATCCCATAATTTCTCTCTAGACCTCCTCATCTGTGTTGAGCATTGTTCCATCTAGTCCCATCAACCTTCTTGTATGATTCTGAGCTTTCCTTCCCTTCATGCTTGCAAAGAATTACTTTGTATTAGAATCCCCTAATTGCAACCAATTCATTCTTGACTTCTGCCTTATTATGCTTTCCTCAACCAGAATCCAGTGTTCCAACTTAAGTTTAGCCTCCCTTTCAGCATTAAACAACTCAGAAAAATTTGAAGGATTTCTCATTTAAGCTTGAATTGTACTAAGATTTCTCTGGCATCCCTAACGCTGCATTCAACACTGGAGAACTCATGCACATTCAATAGCTTCAGAGCTTTCTTGATAGTCTTGATCTTACACCATACCTTCTTCATAGGTCTAGCCTGAATATGTTGGTTTTAGGCTGTTTGAGAAAAATGATTAAATTTTTCTTGTTTTGTTAACACATTAAAGAACTTTAATGGTCTTTTCTATATAGTATTATCAGTCTTCAATTTCACAAGTCAACAATGATCAGAGCAACCTGAATCAAGGGCAACAACTTCAGCATGTGGGAATTCCTGAATCCAGTGAGAATTGATTATGGCTCTATCAATTCTACTGTGCACATGTCCATTTGTCCAAGTATATCTTCTTCCCACAATTTCCATTTCAGTTAATGCAGCATCAAGTAGCAGGTTGTTGAAATCTCTAGTCTCAATTTCCAATGTTGGGACGCCCATAATTCTATCATCAACATCAAGAATAATATTATAATCACCTATCAGTATCCAAGGAGACTGAATTGTTGCGGCCAAATCCTTCAAATGTAGCCATAAGCTAGCTCTATTCTGGACAGTATGTAAGCAATAAATGACAGTAAATTCAAACTTCAAAGGCTGATTATACACTTCAACACAACGATGTATAAACTGGGGATGCATATTTGTAGGTATAAATATAAGATGAGAAGGATCCCACATGATCCATATCCTTCTTCTTCCATGAGCATTGTAGTTAGCACAACCATTCCCAGTTAAAATAAATCTTCTTAATTATGCTGCTTGCAATAAGAGCTTGTACTCTATGTTCCACTATAGCTTTAAGGCTAATGTTATTACTACTAATAAAGTTCTTAAACTCCTGGTGCTCAAACACCTTATTTGTACCTCTAATGTTTCATGTAACAAACTTCATTGGACAATGATTAGATTATTTTTCTGCTCTCCCTCCACCCCCATCTTTACTACTACAATGGCCAGCCTCAAAAGTGGTTAATGATGTTGTCAAGTTTGACCCTTCCAACATACTAAAACCATTAGTAGTGGCAATTGATTTAGATGTTGGGACACACATTATGTTTTTTCACTGTTGATTGCCTCTAGCTTCATTCCACTTAGTTGGTGATTCAAGAGGAGGGAAGGATTCCTTCTCCAATATATTCTCAATCTCCTTAGGCTGCTCAGGTTCAGATCTCTTCTGTCATGCTTTCCCAATTTGATGAGGATGCTTCCTAGGCTCATGCTTCTTAGGTTTCTGAGCCTTCTTTGGTTTTTGGACATGTTTCATCTCTTTTAGAGGACAAGAATGTCCTATCATCAAGAAGGTATGGCAAAACTGAGGAACCAAATCATATTCTAGCTTTTGTTCAAATGATTGACCATTAGAATTAAACAACACCACAAAATAGCCATCATTATGATAATAAATCTTGAGTTTGTTAGTGAAATCCCATTGACTAGCAATGAATTTCCCTAACGCCCCAATCGTAGGTGAATCTCCGAGAACATACAAGATAATATCCTTTTTCCATTTCGCATTATCCTTCTCAAGCTCAGATTCCTGTAATTGGGTTATTTTATTTCCGTCCTTCACCATAGGAGGTATAAATTTGAGATCCATACCTCTCGCCGTCAGTTTCTGACCGGCGAACAAATTAGTCTAAACTTTCTTTCCCTTTGGATCTTGCATCTCCAGCTTCCTCCTTGTTACATGGTCCCCATCATCCTTAGGCAATACAAAGTCATTATGATTTGAAGGTGGAGTGATGGTAGAGGTTGTTGCATCTAAAATAACTTTCGCGACTTCGAGAGTACCAGAGCTCAATGAAACAGTAGCTGGCATAATTAACTCTGGAGTGATAACAACTTTCCCTTTCTCTACTGTAGATGGAGTGATTTTGTGTTTGCTCGTTGACTTCCTTGGTCCCTCAATCGTGAAATCCGGTGTTCATGGATTAGGGGTGGTCTTGCGTGGCCTCCCCCTCACATCTCCGGCAAGTGCGTATGTTAGCAGCAAGCTAAACTACACTGAGAGAAGAGAGAGAAAATGATGATAATTTTTCTCATGGCAATCTTATTAAGGGTCATTTGCACTTCTGCCCTTATTTTGTGCTGGTTTTCAATTTTTGATCCTCAAAAGCAATAATTTTTTCACTGTCTATAAATTTATATATTCATATCATAATATTCCACAAGTTATATCACATTTCTTAAAAAGTATTTATCCCACCAAATATAAGTTTGATTTTGAAGGAAAAAAAATAAAAACTAATCCATTTGAAGGGAAAAAATTAAGGACAAGCTCATTTGAAGAGAAAACCATGCAATTTCTTCTCTTATTAAATCATGAGCTGGATTGAATCGACCCAGCAAACAAGGCCCATAATGATAACTCTACAAAACTAAAGAGAAAGGTCATTTGCATCCCCCCCCCCCCTCCCCTCCCATTTTGTGATGGTCTTTAATGTTGTTGTCCCTCAAGACAAACAACTTTTTTACGAGGTACAACTTTATGTTTTTGCATTATAATATCTCATAAGTTATGGCATGCGCCTTTAAAGAACTTATATCCCATTAGCATAAGTTTGATTATTAAGAATAAAAATTAAAAATCAATTCATTTGAAGGGCAAAAATTAAAGGCCAGCCCATTTCAAGCCCAAACCGTGCAACATCTTCTACAGAGAATGTGTTGGAAGTATTTGGTCCACTTATGGCACTATGTTTCCACCGCTCGTTCGTAGAAAGATGGAATAGTTTCCTAACTAGAAAATGTCGTCCACTAAATTCCAATATTAGACTATTTTATAATAACTTAACAAGAAACAGCCGACCCACCAAAAAAACAACGAAAGATAACATCCAAGAACAGAAAAAGGAGATAATGGTATTTTATACTGTTTATTTTCAATGAATCTTGGATTACTCGATATTAATTAATTTAATTACAAAAATAACTAGACAAATTCAGGATAAAAATAAATTGGGGACTAGTTTCAAGAAATTGAATGGTCAACTAAACTTTGCGACTTTTTGAAGAAAATATATCACATCGGTGACGGACGAGATTTTTAGGCCCTATATAAGACTTGAGAAATATTCCTCCCTTTGAGAGCTAGTTTTTGAAATGTGAATTAGGCACAATGCCTAATTTAACATGGTATCTAGTTATATTACACAAATATAACTAGATTCTACTACGTTGCTCAGAAAATTAAAATGCTCAAAAAATTCATTAGCCGACTCTCCGAAAGCCAAAACCAAATTGACACGCCGAATCAGAGAAAATGTCAAGAATTTGATATTTTCTCTGATTTAACGTGTTAAATGATTATATGACATATAAGGTCCTAAAACCTCCATACGTTATTGTTTTCACCATATAAAAGTTATCCATTTCCCCAATTACCAGATAGGAGTAATATTTATCTCATAAAAGGTATTTTATCAGAGTAATTTCTATCGGATAAATGATATCAGGTAAAAAAAAAGTTTTACACATTAGCAAAAAAGAAAAAAACTTATAAAGATATTGGGAGCAGATGTATTGTTTACCGTACAAGCTCGACGGAACTTAGTAATTTTATCCAAATTCTGTATTTGTTTTAAATTCTTTTATTAATATGTATAAATTATAAATTTAAAATTTAATAACTTGTAAAATAGAAGTTAAAATCTATAAACTTTAAATCTTGAATACTCCAACAAAAGATATAGATGGTGAACTATGAAATTAACTGTTGTTTTTCATAAGCTTGAACAAAAACAAGGGAATTCTTCCAAAATATACAGTGCAACACAACATGTTGCTATATTTTTAGTTCATACCCGCCCAACTAATATTTTTTCCGCAACTATATTTATACACTGATATAAAATATTATACCGTTGTTATAAATAATGTATTAACTTTGTATAAAAGTGTATAATAATGTATAAAAAGTGTTATTCACACTTTTACACAATTCTACAAACTTATAATAAAATAGGCTTTCATCTCCTACGAACTTAACCCACGAAACCCAATCGAAATGGGTCAAAACATCACCAAATAGCTCAAGTCTTCATCTAATTAACCACAACTTCAAAATGACTTCCTCAATCCTAATCATAAATTTATCAAAATTTTCAACATATCACAAATTTTCAGTGTGAGTTTTCAAGCTTTTAAAAGTCTCAATAGTTTGAGTTTTAAAATTTTCACTTTAATTCACTCAACAATGTTTAAATCTGTGATGATAAACATGAATATCACTCTCAATTAATTTTCAAGCATCAAAAAAACAAAAATCATAATCACAAATTAAAGAATTATGTTTTTTCCTTAAATAATTCATATATATACAAAATAAGATGCATATGGTAAAATTTAAGAATATAAACTCATTTTTGTAATAAATTTGAGCCTATTTGTATGGTATGAAATTATGTAATTCCTATTTGAGAACATATGTATGTTGCTATATTTTCAATTGGAAATAGGAATAGTAGATGACTTACCAGAATATCAAGCTTGCCATATTTAGATTTGATGAAGACAACCAAAGAAGAAACACTTTGTGGATTCACAACATCAAGTTGATGAAACACAACAAGATTCATCTGATGATAATAACAAGACTCCTCTTTCAATAGCTTTTCAACAGCTTCTTTTCCTCTTTTCTCATCCCTAGCTGTTAACACTACCATCACTCCTTTTTCCATTAGTTGCCTGCATATTTCATACCCTATTCCTTTGTTTCCTCCAGTAACTACTGCACACCTGAAAATTAAATAATCTACTAGGTATTAAACTCAATTTATAAGGTCTTTGCAAAATAATTTACATATTTAAAAACTATATAAAAAGTACTATAAGGGCATACGAATAAATCATGATAATTTTTTTTCTTTTTCGACTCTCAAAATTTGAACCGTATCACATAAATCGGGACAGAAAAACATAACAAAGAGCTTAATTACTGAAAAGAGAAAGAGAGATTTTGAGGGCAACTAAGAAGACTTACTTTCTTGTTGGATGGTTGTTTATGGCTGACTCTTCTGCCATTCTTTTTTTCTTCTCCACAACTCTCTCTTTAAACATAGAATTTCCTTTCAAAACTATATATAGAGTATATTTGCACTTTTCTATGTCTCCTCATCTAGAAAGATAGGTATGTAAAACTTCATAGAAATAGCTATTTTTAAAGACAGACAAAAAGTGGTAAGTAAATACTATTTCTACTTAAAAAAAGTCGTCCACTAACTCCAAGTAGTTAATATTCTGCGTGTGCACGGGGCAACACAACAGTAATAGCTTTAATCTTTTTTAATATTACTCACAAGTTACAAGATTATATGTACACATTTTTATAATAGCATCCGCATATAATATATCTCTCTATAAAATTTAAATTTTTTTGAAATCAATTTTTATGTCATATTTTATTTTTTATAATAGTTTTTACCTATAACAATAACTATCTTTATAACAATACATTCTTTATAAAATAACCCCCCATATAATATTCATTTTTTTAGTAATATAATAATTAACAATCTTTATAAAAATAAAATATCTATGATTACCAATAATAAATGTAGATATTTTGATAAAATATTTTGATACTTTAATACAAAAATATATATGAAAATATATTTTCTTCATTAAAATATTTTTCTTCGTTGTACAAAGTGTGATTTAAGTTTAGGATTTGACAATTAAAAATGAAAAATCAGATTTTATGCCTTTTTTTTTTACCTTTTATGTTAATGTTGTTATAGGTGTATAACAACCATTCACTATAACAGTCAAAATATTTTGAACCCAACAATGTTATTATAGAGAGATTTGAATGTATAATTCTTTTCATTCTATGTTGAAGGTAAATTTTTAATGTGAAAACAAAGAATGAGATGTCTACTTTTTTTCCTGCTCAGGCTATATATCATACTGACTAAAATTATTCAAAAGTTTGTGTAAAATATGGAGCATTAACTTTAAAAATTGGAAGATATATTGGTAAGTTTCCAGTTAACAAATGGAATAGTAAGGTTGTTATTGTATTGAAACATTCAATTTGAAAGAAATAATTTCTTGATCATTTTCATTAATTGAAAGACTATTTATACAAGTTACATATTTCCATAATAGGAGAATCATTACGCCCGTCCAGACGCGGCGCCCTTTCTCATTATCATCTACCGCCCTTTCTTTCCTCCCGGCTATTCACGCATGAAGATCGTCGTATGTATGCTCGACTTCGGTTGCCGGTGCTATAATAGGTAGAAGTACATTATGGCAGGATCACCACCCGGCAAACAACCCTCCTCCAAGAAGAATTGTGCTATGCCCTCGATCCCTATAGAGCGAAAGAGTGCCTGGTGATCCCTAGGTTGCAAAGACGTCCGGCCGTTAACTCTCGCGCCGCCGCTTCTAGGACCGACCGACGCCTCACCGCATGTACTCACGTAGTGTAGTCTCGGTCACACATTCAACATAGCGTTCGGACTCATGTGCCTTCCGTAACTGCAGGTATTCGAGCTGCTACAGACGATTAGCCGACCTTGGCGGCAAAAGGATTAGACGTCCCCCCATGCTACGCCTAAAATCTTATTCTACTTGGATACTAACTATACATTTATAGTAATATAATTATTATGGTAAGTGTACAATACTAATTACATTACAATATTACCTAAACTAGGAGACTAAATATTACCTAAATATATACTCTATATACGGTAATTGCAAGGGAGAATCCGAGAGCAATATACTCAATAGACACATGTATATTGTGTGTATATTGTGTATATTTAACACACACCCGCAGTCATAGCGGCGGTCTTCGAACGCTGAGACTGTCCCTAAAATCTTCAAAAAGGACCGAGGGAAAACCCTTTGTAAAGATGTCGGCAATTTGATGTCTCGATGAGACATGGCATACGCGAACTTGACCACAAGCAACCTTTTTACGGACAAAGTGAATGTCCATTTCGATATGCTTAGTGCGTTGGTGCTGAACCGGATTACCAGAAAGGTAGATGGCACTAATATTATCGCAATAAACCAAGGTTGCCTTCTAAATTGGACAATGAAGCTCTAAAAGCAAATTACATAAACAACATGATTCTGAGACCACATTAGCTAACCCTCGATATTCAGCCTCGGCACTGGAGCGGGATAGAGTTGATTGACGTTTTGCAGACCAGGAGACCAAGTTGTTGCCAAGAAACATACAATAGCCTGACGTAGACCATCTGGTGTCGGGATAGCCACCCCAATCAACATCTGTATACGAGACAAGTGTGGACGTCGAGGAAGGATATAAATGCAAACCATAGTCAAGTGTGCCTTGAATATACCGAGTGATGCGTTTGAGTGCATTCATGTGCTCAATTCTGGGATCATGCATGAACAAACACACTTGTTGGACAACATATGTAATATCCGGTCTCGTAAAGGTAAGTTACTGAAGGGCCCCTGCAAGACTGCGATAGCGGGTCAGATCCTCGTATAGTACGCCGGTCGCGGCACTTAGCTTGGGCTTAGTATCAATTGGAGTGGAAGTGAACTTACAGGATGACATTCCAACATTCTCGATGATCTCAGCTGCATACTTCCGTTGAGATAAGAACAACCCATCGGAATGTCGAGTGATAGCAATCCCCAAAAAGTAGCTCAAGGGCCCCAAGTCTTTCATAGCAAACTCAGAGCTGAGCAGTGTCATGATAGACTGGCGTAAGACATCGGAAGAGGCTGTCAAAATAATATCATCCACATATAACAGGATATAGGCCACGGATGAACTACGACAGTAGATGAACAATGAATTATCCGATCTGCTGTGAGTGAACCCAATAGTCGAAACATAGTCTGCAAACCGCGTATACCAGGCCCGTGGAGACTGCTTAAGCCCATATAAGGACTTCTTCAACAAACAGACATGATGAGGATGGTTGGGATCCCTGAATCCCAACGGATGATGAATATAGACTGTTTCCTTGAGATCGCCGTGCAGGAAAGCATTCTTGACATCCAATTGATGAATAGGTCATGCATTCGAAAGAGCCAAGCTAAGCACAGTGCGAATGGTAGTCGGCTTGACCACCGACTAAAAGTCTCACCATAATTAACACCAACCTGCTGAGTCTTACCATCACCCACAAACAGCGCCTTATGTCGGGCAAATGAACCATCTGAATTTTCCTTATGAGCAAAAATCCACATAGACCGAATAATATTAATACCAGATAGACGGGGTACCAACACCCACGTCTTATTATCAATAAGAGCATTAAATTCATCGGTCATAATAATTTTTCAATTCGGGTCATTTAATGCAGACACAGGATTACGGGGTAATGATGATTTAAGAATATTAGAATGTAAATTAAAATATCTTTTTGATGTAAAAATCCTCCATTGACTACGGGTGACTGGTCCATGACTCGGGGCAGGGGTGGGTGGATTTTGGGAATTTTTGGGACTCGGGACGGGCAGCCAGGCCTACCAGCGGCCGCCCAAATCGTTAATCCTGAGTCGAACTAGATCGGTTCAATTGAACGCCCGATGGTCGACTGGGGCCGCAGATGGGTACGGACTAGTGGGGCCAAGCGGTGGGTCTGGAGAATTTTGGGTGTAAGAGATGTTCGGAAAATACTGAATAATATACGGGGATGTATTACCATCCAAAAAATTATATGAACTAGGCACTGGAGTATTAACATTAACAAATGGAAATTGGGTTCATCAAAAATGATATGACGATTAATGATGATTTTATTAGAGGATAAATCAAAGCATTTGTAGCCACGATGATTAGATGGAAAACCCAAAAATACACACGGAGTAGACCAGGCATGAAGTTTGTTAATTGTGGTGGACGGGAATAACATATAACACAAACACCCAAAAACCTGAAGATGTGAATATGAAGGTGTTTTATTATATAAAATTTGAAGGGGGGAAGAATATGTCAAACCTCTGGAAGGAGTTATGTTAAGGAAATAGTTAGCCATTTGGAGAGCATGATGCCAAAAAAAGGGTACGGAAGCATGAATTAATAACGTTCGGATAATGTTATTTATAGAGCGAATTTTGCGTTCGGCTTTCCCATTTTGTAAAGACGTATGAGGACAAGAAAAATGAAAATTGATCTCATTATTAGCACAGAATTTCCAAAACACCCCATTGTCATATTCTTTGCAATTATCACACTGAATATTTTTTATTTCTCGGTCGAATTGGGTTCTAATGAATGCTCTAAATTTTAGAAAGACAAAAAAAACTTGAGATTTTTTCGAAATCAGAAACGTCCATAAAAACTTAGAATAATCATCCAAAAAGAGAATATAATACCGATGACCCACAGAACTAAGAACAGGAAACGTCCATAAGTCGCTATGAATAATATCAAATGCCATTAAAGTATGAGATTTTGAGTTTACAAATGACAATTTAACAATTTTTCCTAAAGAACAAGATTGACAATTTGGAGTACTACTCGTACCCTTATATGAAATAAAACTATTTTTATCTAAAGACGACAAAATAGAGGACCCCGGATGACTAAAACGAGCATGCCACAAGAAAGGAGAAATGGCTGAAAAGGCTGATGGCAGGGCTTGACTCGATGGACCGGAACTGGGTGTGATAGGATAAAGATATCCCCTACTATCACACCTCATAAGAGGACTCCCCTTCTTGAAATCCTTCACATAGCAACTAAATGGATCAAATTCAATAGAAATAGAATTGTCAGTAGTGAATTTACGGACAGAGACTAAGTTTTTAATCAATTTGGGGGCGTGTAGGGTATTTTTCAAGATAAGAGGTGGATGAGGGGGAGATAACGTTTTATGACCATAACCACGAATCGGAATAGAATTACCATTACCAACAATTATACCGCGAGGATTGCTCAAATTGGAATAAGACGAGAGTGTACTTGAATCGGATGTCATGTGGGTAGTGGCACCGGTGTCCATATACCAATTTGGATCCGGAGGATTTAAACCAAGCGTGTGCATTGTGGCTTCGATGTAGGTAGGTGTGGGTGCCGCTGCGTGATGGGCTTGTGGGGGCCGATGCCCAAACCCCCTGCTTGCGGTCTCGGCCCAGACTGCTGACTGTATGTGGACCAGGACGAATTGGGTCTGGACTGCTGCTGGGCCGTCCACTGCCAGTTGGGTGAGAAGTTGATGGGCTAAAACTGCCGCTGGCTGGGCCCAAACTGTTGTTGTGGGGCACACTGCCACTGCATAGGGGCCCACGGTGGGCCCTAGAATTTCTTCTGCTGCTGCTGACCACCGTGAGGACCCCCACCGCCACCGCCACTGCCACCACCATTCTGTCGGCTGCCGCCGCGGTTCTTGCCATTATTTTTCTTATTTCCACCCTTTTTGCCGCCACCATTGTTGCGGTTTTGGCCCAAGTTGTTGGAACTTGTAGGATACACCGTAGACTCGGTCATCATGACTACGGGACTAGTACCGGTAGCCGCTCATTTTGCCATGCCTGCTTCTTCTAGTGTAAGCATAGAACGAGCCTGATAAAATTGCGAAAGCGAATTGCTTTGCCTAAGAAGTGTTCCAACACCACTATAGGCCTCGGAGAGGTCGGAAACCATTTGGAGGACCAAACGATCATTCGAAACTGGCGCGCCAACGTTGCAAAGTTGATCCGCCAATTCCTTTAATCTTTTGCAATAAGCCGAAACATTAGGGAAGTCTTCCATATTGACGTGGGAGAAATCCTGCTCAAGGGTAATGGCTCTAGAATTTTGATTATCTTGAAATATATCACGCAGTCTATCCCAAGTCGCTTGTGCCGTAGTGTCAGGCTCTATAATTGTTTGCAAAAGGTCGGTAGAAATTGTGGAATATATCCACTGAAGGACGGTAGCATCAAGAGTCGTCCACAACTTAGGATCTTTCTCGCGTTTTGGCACCTCCGTATCCTCAGGAGCCGCGGGGATTATGTGATGGATGACTTGATGCAATCGTGCGTGAATTTTAAACAGTTCGGCCCACGCCGCATATTCGACGTTTTCTATTTCAAGAACAAGAGGGATGTTATTCTTGATGTTAGAAACTGTAAAGGCAAGATGAAACATGTTCCGGGATGTAGACATATTGATAGAACAATACGTGATTGAGGGATTAGGGAGAAATTTTTTGGAAGAAGGGGGTTCTCGTTGGCACGAAACCTGAGAGAAAGGTCTCGGATTTTGCTAGGGATTCGATGGAAAAAGTTGGAGAATTTGGGAGAGAAAATAAACTCATGAAAGAAATAATCCCTTGATTATTTTCATTAATTGAAAGACTATTTATACAAGTTACATATTTTCATAATAGGAGAATCATATTCCTATTCTACTCCAAAAATCTTATTCTACTTGGATACTAACTATACATTTATGGTAATATCATTATTATGGTAAGTGTACAATACTAATTACATTACAATATTATCTAAACTAGGAGACTAAATATTACCTAAATATATACTCTATATACGGTAATTACAAGGGAGAATCCGAGAACAATATACACAATATACACATGTATATTGTGTATATTTAACACAATTGAATTTAGTCCACACCAAGTGCTTAGGATATATAAAATTCTCAAAATTGAAAGGCATAGATGAACGTTGCAAATGGAAAGCAATGTGAAAAATAGCTGAAATCACTTCGGTTGTTTTTTGGAATAGAAATTTGTCCCCTAACTTATTCAAAATTACTAAAAACACATGCAGGCAGTTTCGCAATAAAAGAACAAAATCAGGGGCAATAATGAAACATGAAAAAGTAGTAAATGTGGTGATGTGAGATGACAAGGATATTCTAGTCCAAGCACTCAAAATAATAAATTGCAGCCAGAGTAAGATACTTTTAAGGCCCAATCAGCTTATTTCATTTTAATCGAAATGACCAAGTTGCCCTTGAAATTCCAAGCAGACATCACGATGTCTACTTGGAATTTCAAGGGCAACTTGGTCATTTCGATTAAAATGAAATAATCTGATTGGGCCTTAAAAGTATCTTACTCCGGCTGCAATAATATATATATATATATATATATATATATATATATATATATATATATATATATATATATATATGTCTGGTAACCGCTTTCGAACCTGATTAATTTAAAGTCGTTTCGGAAAGTTTCACTTTGAAAAGTAAAGCGATTCCTACTAAAGGTTACTACATTCTCAAGATTCGAACCAAATACTGATAGAATATACACCGTAATTCCTGTGATATTAGTGATCTTGTACATCTTTAATTATTGTAGTAATCTTCTGAATTAGGAAAATGTATATTTGATTTCTGTAATTATAGGCTACGTTTACTATTGTATATCATGTATATAAACCAATTACATTAATGAAAAGAATCAAGGGATTATTCTCTTTCATGGTATCAACAGTCTAGGGAATATTTTTCCTAACCCTAAGCTTCCGCCGCCGAGTCTCTTCCTCGGCATCCCACCCTTCCGCCGTCCTTCTCCACCGGCGAAATCCCTCCCGTCGCCTAAATATTCCCATTTCTTCCTCTATCATGTCTAACACAAATAATACATTCCATCCTGCTCTTGCAGTCACCAATATCAAGAACAACATCCATATTGTTCTTGCAATGGAGAACGTCCAATACGCGACGTGGGCGAAACTTTTTAAAATTCATGCTAGGTCTCATCGAGTCCTCCATCACATCGTCAAACCAAAAAAATGCAAGGAGAATGTGCCTTCCACTGAAAATGAAATAGAGTTGTGGGCAACTCTTGATGCTACGTCGTCCAATGGATTTATTCCACCATCTCTACGGACCTCTTACAGACACCTATCGAACTCGATACCACGACAATGGAAGCTTGGAATAGGTTGCGTGATATATTCCAAGATAACAAAAACTCTCGTGCCGTAACCCTTGAGAAAGAATTTTCTCACACAACTATGAAGGATTTTCCGAATGCCTCTGCTTATTGTCAAAGGCTTAAGGAGTTGTCAAATAAACTAAAAAACGTTAGCGCATCGGAAAAATAGAGGCAAGAATCGCGGCGGCGGAGATGGTAGTGGTGGAAGTCGCGGTGGCTGCAGTGGTAGAGGACGAGGTTGTGGCCAGTAGGGGCTTGGGCCGCAGCACCACTAGCAGTAGCCTTGGGCCAGTGCGCAATGGCCGTGGGGCTGGGCTAGTGGGCAGTGGCCTACTCCACATTATCTGTTTCCAGCAAATTATTGGGCCAGGCCCAATGGTCATCAACAGTCGCAGGCTAGGCAGAACCAGGCCTGGTAGCAACCTGGCCTGCTTAGGCCTCGGCCACAGCAGGCCATCGTTGCTGTGAGCCCAGCAACAACCCCTACCTATACGGATATCGAGGCCGTGATGTATACATTTAGACTTAATCCTCTGGATGCAAATTGGTACATGTACACCAGTGCTACTTCTCACATGACGTCCGCACAAGGTAATCTCTCGTCTTATTTCAATTTTAGCGATAATCGTGGCATAATTGTTGGTAATGGTAGTTCAATTCCAATTCGTGGTTATGGTCACACAAAATTGTCTCCATCGTACCCACCTATAGCCTTTAAAAATGTCCTTCATGCTCCTCACTTAATTAAAAATTTGGTGTTTGTTCGAAAATTTAAAACTGATAACTCGGTTTCTATTGACTTTGCCCTTTTTAGATTTTTTGTGAAGGATTTCTGGACGGGGATACCTCTAATGAGATGTGATAGTCGGGGCGAGCTCTATCCTATCACCACCACTAAACAAGTCACGTCGTTAATGTTTGCCGCTTTAGCACCTTCTTTATGGCATACGCATTTGGATCATCCGGAAGCGTCTGTGTTTTCCTCCCTTATAAACAATAAATTTATTGAGTGTAATAGTGATAGTTGCACTAATGTTTTTCCTTCTCGTCCGCTTGGGAAACATGTTAAATTGTCATTTGTGGCTTCCAATTCTAGTACATTGTTGTCATTTGATATTATTCATAGTGATCTTTGGACAACTCCCGTTTTAAGCTCTACCGGTCACCGGTTTATGTGTTATTTTTTTTTATGATTATTCTAATTTTTGTGTATGTTTCCGTTATCTAAAAAGTCTCGAGTTTTTTCCACATTTTTATCATTTGGAGCATTCATCTGTACACAATTTGAACGGAAAATTAAGAATATTCAATGTGATAATGGAAGGAAATTTGATAATGGGATATTTAGAGAATTTTGTAAGGTTAATGATATATCTATTCGGTTTTCATGTCCATATACGTCATCACAAAATGGGAAGACCTAAAGAAAAATACGCACAATTAATAATATTGTTCGTACACTACTAGCTCATGCATCATTACCACCTTCCTTTTGACATCATGCATTACAAATGGCAACGTACCTCCTTAACATACTCCCTAGCAAAGGATTAGCATACCAATCTCCACTCAAAATTCTTTATCAAAAAGACCTTTCGTATTCTCATCTTAGGGTGTTTGGGTGTTTATGTTATCCTCTATCCCCCTCCACCAACATTAACAAACATCAAGCCCGCTCTACTGCTTGTGTGTTCCTAGGGTACCCATCTAATCATCATGGTTACAAATGTTTGGATTTATCCTCTAATAAAATCATCAATAGTCGCCATATAATTTTTTATGAGACCCAATTTCCATTTGCTAAGTTGCATAATTCCGTGTTCAAGTCGTATGAATTTTTTGAATGATGGCCTATCATCGAATGTGGTCCACCATTTGGTCAAGCCCACTCCTCGGGATTTGGACAAGCAGGCACGGTCTAGCCACATTCCTGCTAGCCTAATTGGTTAAGGTTTAGTCCCTCTGCCAGCAGGCCCACTGCCTGCTAGCCCAAACATCCCCTCCCATCTTGGTCTAGTCCCTCGACCAGCAGGCTCACTGCCTATTGGCCCAACCCGTGACTTCCCTCTCGGTCTAGTCAGTTTGCCAGCAGGCCCACTGCCTGCTAGCCCAATAAATTCCAACATCCCGTTGGCCTAGTTCCTTCCAACTTGAACCAGTCCCGATATCACTACACCAACCCAGGTCCGGGCCACTTCTATTCAGGGTGAAGGGCCCGTTACTCGTAGCCAATGAGGTATTTTTAAACCAAAATGACAATTTAATCTCAACTCTAATGTCACTAAATCACGCCTACCTCGTAATCTCGTGTATGCCCTTCGTGACCCAAATTGGAAAATGACTATAGATGATGAATATAATGCTCTTATTGAAAATAAGACGTAGGAGTTGGTGCCCCGTCTGCATGATGTCAATGTGATTCGTTCTATAAGGATTTTTACTCATAACAAAAAATTCGATAATTGTTTTGAGAGGCATAAGACCCGTCTTGTAGGTGATGGCAAAACTCAACAGGCTGGCATAGATTGTGGAGAGACATTTAGTCTGGTGGTCAAATGGGAAACTATTCGCATTGTTCTCAGTCTGGCTCTCTAAAAAACATGGCTCATTCATCAGCTGGACGTAAAAAATGCGTTCTTACACGGTGAACTCAAGAAAACTGTATACATGCATCTGCCATTGGGTTTTAGGGACCCCGATCATCCTAACCATGTGTGCTTGCTGAAGAAGTCCTTGTATGGGCTAAAATAGGCCTCTCGGGCACGGTACAAAAGGTTTGCAAAATTTATGGCATACATTCTGTTATATGTGGATGATATAATATTGACTGCTTTCTCTGACAAACTGCGTTAGTCTATCATATCTCTTCTCAGCTCTGAATTTACTATGAAGGACTTAGGGCCGTTGAGTTATTTTTTGGGTATTGCTGTCACTCGTCATGCAGATGGTCTATTTCTCCCTCAGAGGAAATATGCAGCAGAGATTATTGAACGGGCTGACATGTCCTCTTGTAAGTCATCTCCTACTCAGGTCGACACTAAACCGAAGCTGATTGTTACATCTAGCATACCCTACGAGGATCCCTCCCACTATCGTAGTCTTGCGGGGGCTCTTTAATATCTTACATTTATGAGACCCGATATTACTTATGTAGTGCAGCAGGTGTGTTTATTCATGCATGATCCGAAGGAAGAACACATGCACACTCTCAAACGCATTGTGTGTTACCTTCAGGGCACTCTTGATTATGATTTGCACTTATATCCATAATCAGTATCTACTCTCATGTCTTATACAAATGCTGATTGGGGTGGATGTCCAAATACCAGGTGTTCGACATCTAGTTATTGTATGTTTCTTGGTGATAACTTGGTCTCTTGGTCGGTTAAACGACATGCTACTTTATCGCGATCCAGCGCGGAGGCTGAATATCGAGGCGTAGCCAATGTGGTGTCTGAGTCCTGTTTGTTGCGTAACCTCCTCTTAGAGCTTCATTTTCCTATTCGGAAAACTACCTTGATCTACTGCGATATATCTCTTGGAGAATCCTGTCCATCATCAGCGCACTAACACATATCGAGATGAATATTCACTTTGTTCGCGAAAAGATAGCTCGTGGACAAGTACGTGTCTTGCATGTCCCCTCACGGTATCAAATTGCTGACATATTTACTAAGGGTCTTCCCTTAGTTTTGTTTGAAGATTTTAGGGACAATATCAGCGTACGACAACCGTCCGCTATGATTGCGGGGGTGTAATAGAATATACATCATATGTTCCTGTGATATTATTAGTGATCTTGTACATCTGTAATTATAGTAGTAATCTTCTGTATTAGAAAAATGTATATTTGATTTTCGTAATTATAGGCTAGGTTTACTATTGTATATCATGTATATAAATCAATTACATTAATGAAAAGAATCAAGGGATTATTCTCTTTCAAATACCTCCAGTTAAGAATGCAGGGTACTTAGCTGTCACACCCCGTCCAAGTCAGGATGTGATGGGCACCCAACATTTACTATCCATTGAGCGAATCCTATTCTAGCAAACCGAAAGTCACATCTGAACTCTTAATAAGAAAACATAAAGTAATTATTTAATAATGTCTAAAAATTGAATAATGAACTCAATGAAATATCGTCTGAAACATAACCTACTAACAGTAATGAGCTTCTTTGAAAATCATCAATGCCAGAAAAGGAACTACTACTGGAGCTGGAATGATATCAACAGAGCTTATCAATTGAGACTAAGAGATCTGCCTCTAGCCACGATTTTCGCCACCTGCACACTCAACATTTATCACGGAATCTGACAGGCTCAACAGACTAAGTATCACCAAAGGTGCTCAACATGTCTGGTTTACCACCCGTGAACAGAGGAACAAACTTTTCTCGACTAAACAATTATAGTATGATTGTAATAATCATAACTTAAATAATTTAATAAATCAAACTGAAATTCTAAAACTGAACTGAAACATGAAATCTGAGTTAAGTTATGACTTAGGCAATTTAATAAATTAACTAAAATTAATATGAAAGCTGAGCTGAAACATGAAATCTGAGTTAAGTTCTGACTAAAGCAATTTAATAAATCAACTAAAATATGAAAGTTGAACTGAGACGTGAAACTTGACTTAGGTTCTGATGACTGAATATAATTGATTTTTTTTGTTCACAATTTTATCTATCAAAACTATGGCACCTGCGAGTGTGAGGATGGCTGAACCATTCCTCGGCCTTTGCGACTTTTATACTTGTGGTGCATAAATCTAAAAAAACAATGATATCTTCGAGTGTAAGGATGACTAGCCATTTCCCGACCCTAACGACTTATATTTGAGGAATTACGTAAATATTATTATAAGTTATAATAATTGATAATTTAAAAATATTTAAAATGCATATTATAAAGTTGTCGTAAAAGAAAAAAGTGTTTTACTCTTAAAATGCGAAAAATGCTACATAAATTAGGACGACGAGAGTAAAAAAAATTCGAAGTGGTAAAAATGCAATTTGATTTACTTTAATCATCTAACACGTGCACCATTAGATATGAGCGGAAGGACAAACAAATATGATTTTAGAGATTAGGAGTGGGCGTATATCGATTCGGTTTGGTTTTGTATAAAAAAGTATGAACCGAATAAAATTCGATTTTTTTTAAAAAAAATGAATCAAACTTCTTTTAAAAAAATCGATATATCGGTTTATATCGCCGAATGTATCAATTTATATCGGTTTTTTCAATTCAAATATAAAGTCCAAAAAATTTAAAGTCCAAAAACATAAAGTTTGCATCACATATATTCTTCAAACATGTAAAAAACTCAAAATTAAAGTTTACATCCCCACAAAATAAAAGTCCAACACTGAAATAAAATAAACGGGTCGGATCGGGGGATTTTAAAAAAAATTAAATTTCCAACACTGAAATTAACATTCATACCTACATTACCACAAAATTTCGACGTTGAAATGTATTGTATATCATGAGATGTTTACTAAAGAAAAGGGAAAATTAAAAATCGATTTGGGGAAAAACACAAATTGATTGTGAAAACGGATGTTTTCCTAAACATTGACGGCGCCAAACCACCTTAAAAGTCCAACACTGAAATAAAATAAACGGGTCGGGTCGGGGGATTTTTAAAAAAATTAAATTTCCAACACTGAAATTGACATTCATACCTACATTACCACGAAATTTCGACGTTGAAATGTATTGTATATCATGAGATGTTTACTAAAGAAAAGGGAAAATTAGAAATCGATTTGGGAAAAAATACAAATTAATTGTGAAAACGGATGTTTTCCTAAACATTGACGGCGCCAAACCACCTTAAAAGTCCAACACTGAAATAAAATAAATGGGTCGGGGATTTTTTTTAAAAAAATTAAATTTTCAACACTGAAATTGACATTCACACCTACATTACCACGAAATTTTGAAGTTGAAATGTATTGTATATCATGAGATGTTTACTAAAGAAAAGGAAAAATTAAAAATCGATTTGGAAAAAAATACAAATTGATTGTGAAAACGGATGTGAAAGCGGTTTGACCGGAACCGTCTCGAAAAAATATGCAAAATCAAAAAAAAAATCGGATAAAACGGGCATCCGAGCGCAGAGTTATGACCATTTAAAGGTGCACTGATTTACAACTATTTTTTCTCCCTACATTTTATGTCAATGCTTCCATGATATGTTAATTAAGTTCATGCCGCATTCGACTTTCATAAAAGCTTCATAGATTGACTTCAATGACTATGATTCAAGATATAGCAGTAACCTAAAATATAAGATTAATTATATATTTGCCCCTGATTTTTCGGTTCGGTTCGATTCGGTTCATCCCCAATACGAAAGAATCGAACCGAATCATTTAACACATGTAGGTTCGGTTTTTTTTTTAAATTGATTTTTTTATAAAAACGAATAAAAACCGAACTGAACTTGTAAACTTTAAATTACAAACATTTTTGTACCATTCTCATAACATTTCATTATGGAACCTCAACCTATTGTTAAACTTTTTGAGAAATACTTACTCGCATAAGGTATTTTATATCAAATAATATGAACTTAAGTGAATTAATGAGGCGAGTATACATATTAATTAATCATAATTAAGTGCAAAAACTTTATATACAAACACATGTCATATATTGATTAGCTTTGTGTAAAAATTTGGGACTAGTACATTTTTAATTGTCATGGTCCCAGGAATACTTTTATAGTTCTTGGCTGAGTGGTACAGAGTGGAAGTACCAACAAAAACTGGCCGAAAGGTAAACTTCCAACTACAAAACGTCACTATCCAAATCACGGGTAGCAATTTCTACCTAGGGCTCTTTGATGACACTCCAGTTGTAGCAATTTCTACCTAAGGGGACTTAGTAAATGTCACTATCCAAATCACGGGTCATGATGACGCCTACACTAATCTCTCACAATAGGAGAGTTAGCCCAACATCATCAATGTCATTAATCATTATGTGCGGAAAAATATATTAAAAACAAGTTGTTCTTCAAGTCTTGATAATATAGAAATTAGAAAAAGGTCATAATCACAATCCATCCCCAAAATCGGATATCAATCGTACAAGAGCACTATGTACTGAAATACAAGTCACGTAGGATTGAAAGGACTGGTTGAAAGAAACAACATGTGGAAAGTAAAGGAAGAGATCCTCAAACTGCGGATCAGCCAAGCAGCTCACCCTGAAATTTTGGATAGTTAGTTTTGAAATCAGCCACGAGGCCTAGAACTCAAACAAGGGTTTGTATCTGCACGGTACACTTATGGTACTTTTCTATGTCTCCTCATCTAGAAAGCTGGAATAGTTTCCTGCTAGAGAAAGGGTAAAATTCATAAACAAATATTTTTCAATTTTAGTAATAGTAAAATATTCGCTAATCATAGAATTTTAAATTTTACTTGTAGAATATACTTTAAATTTCGCGAGTAGAATTTAGAACATTGTCATGAAGTTTCACGTATGTAATTTAAAATTTCATAGCAATAGCTATTTTAAAAGAGAGACGAAAAGTGGTATGTAAATGCTATTTCTACGTAAAACAAGTCGTCCACTAATTCCAAGTAGTAAATATTATGTGTCCACCTCAGTTTACATATATCTATATCAAATTATATCAATTTAATGTGATCAAGGTTTTTTGTTCTTGGTGTCTGGTAATCGCTTTCAGACCTGATTCTAAAGTTGTTTCGAAAAGTTTCACTTTGGGAAGTAAAACGGTTCTTACTAAAGGTGATTACATTCTCAAGACTCGACCTAATACCTCTAGTTAAGAATGCAGGGGTACTTAGCTGTCACGCCCCCAAAATGAGTCAAGATGTGACAAGCACCCAACCATTACTACCGTTGAGAGATTCCTATTCTAGCAAACCGAAAGTCATATATGAACTAAACCTTTAATATAAAAATATAAAGTAATTATTTAATAATGTCTAAAAAATGAATAATGAATTCAATGAAATATCGTCTGATACATGCCCACTGATATTTATGAGGGTCTTTGAAAATAATAAATGTCACAAAAGGAACTATTGTTGCTGCTGGAATGATATCAACCGAGCCTATCAGTTCAGCTTAAGAGATATGTCTCTAGCCACGATTTTAGCCGCCTGCGCACTCAACATCTGCCACGGGATGTGGCAGGCTCAACATGCTAAGTTTCACTAAGAGTACCAAACAAGTTTTGTTTACCACCCCCTAAACGGAGGAACAAGACTTTTCTGGACTAAACAATTATGATATGCATGTGATAATCATAAGCAATAGAATATTATTTCCATAAATAATTGTACATCTTCTATATTAGGTAGAATTAGATTCCTCTTGTAATTAGGATTGATTAGTTACCTAGTATGTATCAAAGTAGATATTCTTAAAACACTATATATATTGTAAATCATTGATGAATAAAATCAAGAAAGCATATTTCTTACATGGTATCAGAAGTATTGGAAAAGTTCCTGAAACCCTAACTCCCTTTCCTTGTTGCCCCCTCCCTTTTTTTTTTTTATTGGCCGCCGACCACCACCCTTCTCCCATCAACCACGTCTGACTCGAAATCCTCTTTTCATCCAGCCCTCACAGTTTTCAACATTAAATCCCATGTTTCCATAACTCTTGAGATGGAAAACGTCCATTATGCAACGTGGGCGGAACTCTTCAAGATTCACTGCCGATCCCACCGGGTTATTCATCACAAAATTCCGCCGCCAAAAGGCTAGGAGAAGGTGCCAAAAACCAATGACGAAAAAGAATTATGGTTAACCCTCGATGCGACAGTCCTTCAGTGGATTTATGCCACTATTTCGAGCGATTTGTTGCATACAATCATTGAACCTGACTCGACGGCGATGGAAGCTTGGGATCACTTACGCAACATATTCCAAGACAACAAAATATCCCGGGACATTACTCTGGAGCAGGAATTCTCCACCACCGACATGACAGATTTTCTCAATGTATCCGCATATTGTCAACGACTCAAGGTAACTAACAATCGGCTTGTCAGACCAACTAGTGGCCGGCCTCACCGACGCATATAGTGAAGTGAGTACGCTCATACGCCAAAGAAATCCCCTTCCACCATTTTACCAAGCCCGCTCTATGCTTATTTTTGAAGAAGCGGGTTTTGCTAAGAAGACAGCCACCGTGTCAAAGTCCGCCTTGATTGTCGCTCCGTCCGATGAGAGTTCATCACAATTTGAAAATTTGCCGCCAAATCGTGGCCAGAAGGGTCGAAACGGAGGCAACCGTTGTGGAGGAGGTGGTGGTAGTGGCGGTAGGGGCGACATCCAGCAGCACTCTCCAACCCAGTGGCAGCCGAGGGCACCTTAGGGCAGTGGGCCAGCACCATGGGCCTGGCAGTGGCCTTCGGCCGTGCCGCCCTGCCCCTATCCAGCCGAAAATAATTAGGCCAGCACCAGGTCCCAACCAGCAACCTAGCAGGCCAAACAACAGCAAACAGGACTTTTTGGGCCACTGGCTCGAGCCCACTTGGCAGTGACGACCCAGACAAATATCGAGGCCGTGATGCACACTTTTAGGCTTACTCCGCCCAACGCAAATTGGTACATGAACACCAGGGCAATATCTCACATGACGTCTTCACAAGGTAATCTCTCGTCCTATTTTAATTTGAGCAAGAATCGTGGTATAATTGTCGAAAATGGTCATTCAATTCCAATTCATGATTATGGTACTACAAACTTGTCTCCCCCGAACCCACCGTTAATTTTGAAAAATGTCCTTCACGTACCTCATTTAATTAAAAATTTGATTTCAGTTAGAAAATTTACCACTGATAATTAGATTTCTATTGAATTTGATCCTTTTGGATTTTCCATGAGGAATTTTCGGATAGGGATACACCTATGAGATGTGATAGTCGGGGCGAGCTTTATCCAATCACCACAACCACACATCAAGCCAATTTACCATCAACTTTTGCAGTTTTAGCTCATTCTTTATGGCATGAACGTTTGGCTCATCTGGGAGCACTTGTTTTTGCTTCCCTTAAATAAAATAAATTTATTGAGTGTACTAGATCTCGTAGTTCTCATGTTTGTCACTCTTGTTCTCTTGGAAAACATGTTAAGTTGCCTTTTGTTTCTTCTAATTCTCGTACTGTTATGCCTTTTGATATTATTCATAGTGATATTTGGACATCTTCCATTTTGAGCTCTTCGGGCCATCGATATTATCTTCTGTTGTTGGATGATTACTCTAATTTTTTATGGACGTTTCCTTTGTCTAAAAAGTCGCAAGTCTTTTCCACATTTCTTTCCTTTAGAGCATACATCAGCACTCAATTTGAACTGGATATTAAATATATTCAGTGTGGCAACGGTACAGAATTTGATAATAGGCCTTTTTGGGATTTTTGCAAAACTAATGTTTTGTCGTTTCGTCTCTCGTGTCCACATACAGCATCTCAAAATGAAAAAGCAGAAAGAAAAATTCGAGCCATTAACAATATTGTTAGAACCTTACTTGCTCATGCATCTCTAACACCATCTTTTTGGCATCATGCGTTACAAATGACAACCTATCTTTTGAACATACTTTCGAGCAAACAAATAGCCTATGAATCCCCACTCAAACTTTTATGCCTAAGGGACCCATCATATTCCAATTTACGAATTTTTGGGTGCTTATGTTATCCTCTCTTTCCCTCTACTACCATCAATAAACTTCAACCTTGATCCACTCCATTTTTTTTCTGGGATATCCGTCAAATCATTGTGGTTACAAATGTTTTGACTTATCCTCTAATAAAATCATCATAAGTCATCACGTAATTTTTTATGAAACAAATTTCCCTTTTCTCCAAATTACATTGTTTCGGGCCTCCTACCTATGAATTTCTTGACGATAGCATACACCCGTATTTTATCCATAAATTAGCCTTCTAAATAGGCCCAACGTGTCCCAGCATCTCGACCCGATTACCGAGCCCCGCGACTGCTGGCCTAGTTGAGCCTCTCGCTAACAACCCACTGCCGAGAGGCCCAATGGCGGGTGGTCCGTTGGGTCTCGGTCCAGGCAGTCCACCATCCCCTGGCCCACTACCCAGTAGTCCAGTCACTACCAGCCCACTACGGGGCAGTCTGCCAGTCTCGTCTGACCCGACTCTAATTCCGGCTTAATGGCCTGTCACTCGTAGTCAATACGGGATTTTTAAGCCAAACAAGAAAATACGATCTTCACACCCATGTTGCCAAGTCACCGTTGCCCCATAATCCTATGTCTGCCCTTAATGACCCGAATTAGAAAATGGTTATGGATGATGAATTTAATGCTTTTATTAATAATAGGATGTGGGATTTGGTGCTCCGTCCCCTGATGTTAATGTGATTCGGTCTATGTGAATTTTTAGTCAGAAAGAAAAATCTGATGGTATATTTGAGAGGCACAAAGTTCGTCTTGTAGGTGATGGAAAAACTCAATAGGTTGGTGTAGATTGCGGTGAGACTTTCAGCCCGGTGGTCAAACTGGCAACTATCAGAACGGTCCTCAGTCTGGCTCTTTCGAAGGCATGATGCTTCATCAACTTGATGTAAAAAATGCCTTCCTACATGGTGACCTCAATGAAACATTGTACATGTATCAGTCCATGGGTTACAGAGACCATACATATTCTAATCATGTCTGCCTGCTAAGGAAATCATTTTATGGGCTCAAACAAGCTCCTAGGGCCTGGTACAAGAGGTTTGTAGATTATGTTTCACATATTGAGTTTTCTAACAGCAGGTCTGATTATTCTCTATTCATATACCGTCAGGGTAATGATATCGTTTACATTCTTTTGTATGTGAATGATATTATATTAACTGTCTCATCTGATGCTCTTCGCAAGTCTGTCATGTCACTGCTTGGCTCTGAGTTTGCAATGAATGATCTAGGGCCACTGAGTTACTTCTTAGGGATAGATGTGACACGTCATGCAGGAGATTTATTTTTATCCCAAAAAAGTATGCGACAGATAATGTTGAACGAGTTGGCATGTCATCATGTAGGCAGTCCACTACTCTGGTTAATACTAAACCAAAGTTGAGTGCTTCGTCCAGCAAGACATATGCCGATTCATCACATTACCGCAACCTTGCAGGGTATCTCATATTCACAAGGCCCAACATCTCTTATGATGTACAACATGTTTGTCTATTCATGCATAACCCGATGAAGGATCACATGCATGCTCTCAAACGCATTGTGTGTTATATTCAGGGTACTCTCGATCATGGCTTGTATTTATATCCGTCTTCGATAACCACTCTTATTTCATACACATATGTCGATTGGGATAGTTGTCCGGATACCAAACGTGGAGCGTCTAGTTATTGTGTATTTCTTAGTTATAATTTGGTCTCTTGGTCCTCAAAACGACAAGCAACTTTGTCTAGATCCAGCGCCAAAGAAGAATACTGAGGAGTTGTCAATGTGGTATCTGAATCTTGTTGGTTACAGAACCTTTTTTTAGAGCTCCACTGTCCAGTTGCGAAGGCGACATTGATTTATTGTGATAATGTTAGTGCAATTTATCTCTCAGGGAATCCGATTCATCACCAACGCACTAAACATATTGAGCTAGATATTCACTTTGTTCGCGAAAAGGTTGCTCGCGGACAAGTACGTTTCTTACATGTCCCCTCATGTTATCAGATTGCCGACATATTTACAAAGGTCTTCCGCTGATTTTATTTGAAGACTTTCGGGACAGTCTCAGCATACGCCGACCCCCCCCCCCTTCGACTGCGGGGTATAATAGAATATTATTTCCATAATAATTGTACATCTCCTATATTAGGTAGAATTAGATTCCTCTTGTAATTATTGATTAGTTACCTAGTTTGTATCAAAGTAGATATTCTTGTAACACTATATATATTGTAATTCATTGATGAATAAAATCAAGAAAGAATATTTCTTACAATAAATTAAATAATTTAGTAAATCAAACTGTAATCCTAAAGCTGAACTTAAACATGAAATCTGAGTTAATTTATGATTTTAGCAATTAAATTAACCGAAATGAATCTGAAAGCTGAATTGAAACATGAAATCTGTGTTAAGTTCTGACTTAAACAATTTAATAAATCAACTAAAATATGAAAGGTGAACTGAAACATGAAAGTTATCTTAGGTTCTGATGACTGAATATAATTGAACTTCTTTATTCTGGTAATTTTATCTAAGGCTGGCCAGTGGGCCGGGACGACCCGATCCCGGCCCGACCCCGTCCCGACCCCGGCCCGGTCCCGCCCCGACCCCGTCCCGAGCCCGCCCCGAGCCCGCCCGACCCGACCCGACCACTTAAACCCTTTGCAAAATAACCTTGCACCAACGACCATTTAGATTATGGCCGGACGGCAACGGCCATTTAGCCCCCTCCCCAACCCCCTACCCTTAATATTTATTTTTAACCCATAGTTATTATATTTACACTTTAACCCAATTTTCAACTATAAATAACTCATTTTCTCTTCATCTTTCTCACAAATCTTCCTACAATCTCTAATTTCTCAATATATCTCTACATTGTTTGCTAAATATTCAATTTTATTAATTCATTTTGGGAATTGGGGTGAAGTTGGCAACTAAGCTTGAGGATCTTCCATCGAGCAAAGTTTCAATTTTCAACCTCTCGATTGCGTCGACGTTAAGTGTTGGTACATTCGTTCCTTCCATTAAATTATTATTGTCTGCTTATTTTATTTAGCGCACTTAATTTTATTGTCTTTAATTATTTATTATCATAATTAAAATGGAAGGATTAAAGGTATGTTTAAGGGTAAGGGTAAGGGTGCTTCTTCTAGTAGAGGCAACCAGTGGCAAGGGTACTTCTTCTAGTCATCTTATTCCCAGATGATTTTGTTGATACTCGACATTTTCCTACAATACCATTAGATTTAGACGAGGAGTTATTTTCGGAACTCAAGAAGACTTTAATTTAGCGATGATCTGAGGCGATACACCCACTAATATTGGATGACAACATCCCACTAGTGCACCTTCAACTGAAATACCTCCCTATTCCCCCTAGTATGAGATTTGCGAGGTCGACCAAAGCGACCATTAAAATCGGATCGTGGACATTTTTGATAGGGACGTAGAGAATCAAGTAGCCATATGTAAAATTTGTAAAAATGTTTTAAAATTTAAAAGCTGGAAAAGGTCACGGTGGGACGGGGGTTTAATTAGACACGTAGTAAGTGCTCATCCACTAGTATGCCCAATACCAGGCTTCAAAACCGGTGCTAAACGGCGCTCCATCGGGACAAGGTTCACATACCGACATCGTCTTGTCAGGACCAAAGCATTAGGTCAAATTAACCCTATGGCCGGGGGGAATTGTAGGCCCTAAATACAATAAACATAGAGATAGGGAAGCAATATCAAAATTAGTTGTTGTGGAGCGTTTGCCTTTTTCATTTCCTCTTCATCTCGGTTTATTCATTACATTAGAGATATATATAATCCTCGCTTTTAACGGTTTTCCTAGATCAACTGTTAAGAGAGATGTATTTAAATTCGCGCATGAATATCAACAATATTTACGTTTTTCATTATATCATTTTAATGGCAAAGTATCCATCACGTCGATATAAGTCGTAGTACTATGACGCCATGATTATTTAACTGTAATTTGTCATTGGATAGATTATAAATGGTCTATGCAAAAACGTATTTTTAGCGATATAGATATATAGATGATAGGCACCTGGTACTTTATTATTGCAGAAAATATTTATCAAGTGTGCGATTATTACGGAATTACCGATAAAATTATGACTATTACATTAGATAACGCTTCTAATAACAATTACGCAATTACAATGTTAAAAAATAGTTTAGCTCCATCTTTTCCAGGACCATTTTCATATAAAATCGCGTGCCATATATATAACTTAATTGTAAAGGATGGTCTATCACTTTTTGAAGACATTCTTAGTAAAATACAATTTGCTATAAACTTTATTTTTAAAAGTAATAAAGTACAACGTAGAAAAGAATATAAAAATTTGTCATGATTGTGGACTACCTTTAGAAGAATTCCACAAGAAGTATCCACTAGGTGGAATTCTTTATCGAGCAACTCCTTGTTGCTTATGACTATAAATTACCTATAACTTTATTTTTAACTCTCATAATAAAAAGCCAGGTGATATGATTTTAGATAGTGATTGGGAAAAAATTTCCGAACTTATTGTATTTTTAGAGAAATTTTTCAAGCAACAAAGGAATTTTCCGGTATATATTATCCTACTATTTCAACTATGTTATTTTATATAACTCTAATATTTTTATTACTTAGTGAATATATGGAAAACCACTTATAAGGCATTATTAAAAATGTTTGTCAAAATAAAAAAATATTTTATTCCTATTCCTTCTATTTATATTATTGGTTACAGTATTAAATCCTACCATTAAAATAGACGGTACTAAATCACTAATTGAAACTATTTCTACGATTGTATAGAAAGTACTACCACCTCCAAGTCCCAAAAATCTAAATCACCCACCACCTATTGAACAAACTAAAGAAGAAGTGTTGAATAGTGTAGAACACCCTTTGCAAAAATATATATAGATTTTATCAACAAGAAAATGCTATAACGTGCGCTACCATACCATCTTCTTCATCTTCAACACAACCTCACAAAAGACATCTTTGTTTTTATGGCTAGTATTGAAAGCCTCGAAATAGAATGTGCGTAGCTCTACCTAACCAACAAATTAGCGAGTTGGATATTTTTTTGTTTGCGTGGTTATGCGTATCAAGAAGTTATCAATGAAGATGGACAAGAAGACTTGTGAAATCTTTGGAGGGAATGAAGACCTTTCGACACTTTCATTGATGGCTCGAGATGTTTTGAACATTCAAGCGCCATCAATCAAGGCTTAAAAGCGCTTTTTCTATGAGCAGATATCAAATAGGAGACCACAGACACTCATTGGCCGGAGACTTGGAAATTGCGGTATTATTGAGATTGGATACTGGCGGAGGCGGGAAGGTCATGCGATCAACGAGATCAACGAAGAAGATGATGAAAACTACCGAAATCTTAAGCAGAAGGTAGTGGAAGCGGCGTGGATCAATTTGACCAACAAATACCTATTCAGCAGAAGAACCACGTGAAATCATCAAGCAATTAGAGCAGATTTTTTGAAAATGTAATTTTTAATTGCAATTTTATTATGTAATTTGCAACTTTTGGACAACACCATAAAAGTTGCAATTTAGATTTTAGACAATTGTATTTGTATTACAAAATCATATGTCTATTAAATAATATAAGAGGCACAAAAAGCGACCTTGGGATGTTTTATTACACTATCTTGTTTTATTTATTGAGTTTTTTTTATACATATGTTATTTTAAAAAAAAAAAAAACCCGACTCGCCGCCCGCCTTCGACCGAGGCGAGGCCCATGCCCGTCTGAATCGACGGGATCGGGATCGGGACGGCTAGGCAGTCCCGCCTTGCATCTGACCCCGCTAGTCCCGATCCACCACGGATCGTCACTTGCCCGACCGACCGCCATGGGACAGATGCCCGCCGATTCGAGCCCGGCCCACTGGCCACCCCTAATTTTATCTATCAAATAATGGCACCTACGAGAGTGAGGATGGCTGACTCATTCCTCGGCCTTTGCGACTTTTACACTTGTGGAGGATGTCCACTTCTCCGAAACACATAAATCTAAACAAACATTGGCACCTTCAAGTGTGAGGATGAGTGGCTCATTTCTCAACCCTCACGACTTTTATACATTAGGAATAATGTATTCACTCCGTTCCAATTTAAGTGTCTTTCTTTTTTTATCTGTCCCAAAAATAGTTTATCTTTCTATATTTAGTAAGTTTTCAATTTCAAGGCAAGATAAGACCACAAGATTTAAAAGATCCCCCACATCTTTAATTTAAGACCACAAGATTCAAAAATCTACTTTTATTTCTTAAACTCCGTGTCAAGTCAAATTAAGATACATAAATTGAGATGAAAGGAGTAAAAAGTATTATAAGTTACAATAGTTGATAATTCAAAAATATTTGAAATACATATCGTAAAGTTTCCATAAAAGAAAATTTTGTTTCACTCTTGAAATCTGAAAAATACTAAATAAATTAGAACTAAGGGTAATAAAAATCAAAGTGCTAAAAATGCAATTTGATTTGTGCACCATTAGATGTGAACTGAAGGACAAAAAAAGGATGATTTTAGAGACATGAGTTTCTCTTCCACTCTCACCCAGGGGTTTTCAGCCACCTCTAAATCTTCAACATATTTTATACCCTTAAAATTTGTAAATTATTCAACAAAGTTATAGCTACCCCGTAAACTTGAAAATACAAACATTTTTGTACAATTCTCATAACAGTACATTTATCATAAATATTCACTCGCATAAGGAACCTCAACCTATTGTTAAACTATTTTGAGAAATACTCACTCGCACCAGGTGTTGACATCAAACCGGATAAACTTACTATATGTACTTAAGTGATTTAATAAGACGAGTGTGTATGTTAATTAAGCGTAGTTAAGTGCTAAATGACAGAAATATACCCGTGATATACACGGCCCACATGTATACCGCGTATATCACGAAAATCGAGAGCCAATTTGTTGTACAAACTTACCATATTTGTAGAATTCTTGTACAAGTATAATTAGGATATTAGTAGTAAAGTAAGAATATGATTTTCCATATTTGGAGATTGTAAATTGTATATATACCTCTTCATTAATGAAAATAATTAAGGGATTATATTCTTTCATGGTATCAGAAGTCTAGGGCAAGAACACCTTCCGCAGCCCTACTTTGATTCTCAGAAATCGAGACATACACCTCGGCCGATGGCCAGAAACTGTGTTCTCTTCTCCTAATTTTTCTTCTAAATCTCTTATTCTCTCATCATTTCTACCTCAAAGAACACGTTTCACCATGCCTTTAGTGTTTCAAACATCAAGAACCACACCCTATCGTTCTTGAAATTGAAAACGTCCAACACGCGACGTGGGCAAAACTATTCAAAGCTCACGCATGCTCGCATCAAGTCCTTCATCACATCATCCCCTCGGTAACCGGCAAAGAGAAGGCGCCTACCCCCGAGGATGACCCTGTGTTACGGACGACCCTTGATGCTACCGTTCTCCAGTGAATTTATTCCACTATCTCTACAAACCTCTTGCAGACGATTATTGAACCCGACGCTACGATGATGGAAACTTGGAATAGGGTGCGTGACATATTCCAAAATAATAAAAATTCTCGTGTTGTCACTATTAAGCAGGAATTTTCTCATGTTAACATGAAAGATTTTCCGAATATCTAAACTTATTGTAAATGTCATGACCCAAACCGGAGGGCCGCGACGGGCACCTGAAATCCCACCCGCCGAGTACCGCTAATCGTACATCCAACACCTAATCACAATTAAATACGGACTAAGCCGAAAAAAATTATAGAAAATCTTAACCAGAAATCCAATTTTCATATATACACACCAATACCAAGGCCAACAAGGCCACACATGACAACTAACCACAGGACACCCGTCTACAAGCCTCTAAAGAATACATGACATCACAAGGACGGGACAGGACCCCGCCATACCCATATGTACAAGCAAAAGAACCGTACCAAAATTAGACCCACACTCCGAACAAGAGAAGTGCTCCAAAAATCTGCTAGGCCCCGAAATCAACTAACGTGAACTGTCACCTTCCTTAACTGCACCTGCGGGCATGAAACGCAGCGTCCCCCGACAAAAGGGACGTCAGTACGACTGATGTACTGAGTATGTCAGGCATGAACAATAGAATAACAGGGATATAACGACAACTGAAACAGAAACAACTGGCCAACAGTAAATGCCTCTGAGGGCCCTAACACACATGCCGAAAATGTTATGCATATACATCGGCCTCATCGGGCATCTTTCTTACCATAACAGCCCCTGTGAGCATCATACCATGTAATGATTAATGAATGTATGCATAATGCAAATGCGGTATACTAATATCCACACAGGAATCCTCCCATAACCGCCTCTGTGGGCATCAGGTTATATCATATTGGCCACACATGCATTCATATAGTCTTAGCCACACAGACATCCATTTTGACCACACATGCTCGATATGTGGCCTCTTAGGGCTCTTTTGTGATAGTCTGTACCAGCTGCAGTTGGTGTGCGTATATAAATTTTCCTCTTTTCTCATATCCCCTACATTTATATATATAATATTTACCATTTAGTAATGTGCACAACACAAGTGGTTCATGGTAGTATATGAATGCAATGCAAATGAATATGCATGAATGACAATAAAATATTCTGAGTGACATAATATCCTTGTACCTTTGGCTAACCCTGTGAATATCAACACATCTTCCGTATGCCTTAATAAGGACTTAGAAATATATTTAAACATGCTTTCAGCATAGGAATCAATAACATGAATATTATTAACTACTAGGAGTAGAATAAATTATGAAGCAATATCACGATTATATTTTATTACATGAGACATGCCAAAAGAAAAAATAATTTATCTTAACATACCTCGAATAATAACGAAACCAACCCCTTTTTAATTACTGTTTGTTGGGACGTTGCTCTGCAACAATATTGCAGAAAATCTTGTTCCAACCAAAATTTAAAAGACTTGGCTGCTGGTTTTGAAAAGGAACTAAACTAATTCATACTATATTTTTTTTCAGAAGTGAAATGGTTGCTTCAGTTAAAAGGTTTGGAGATTTTTTTTGTTTTGTTTTGCAAAGTGAATCACGATTGTAACTACATATTAAATACTACACATATTAATACTAATTCCCCCAATTCGCTGGCCACTGTACGGCTGCCACCAACTCACCCCTAAACTTAGTCACTAGCATAAGTGAACAATTTCCATCCATGTGGACAGCCCCCAAAAAGTATCACGTGAACATGTCTCTTAAAAGTTTATCCAATAATCCCCGTAATTAATTAATTATACACATAATTAATTAATTACACAAATAATTAATTTTAAATCCTACTTTATTTAAATTCCAAAAAAATCATAAGACTTTCGTATACGCAATGTCATAATTTGTAATATGACAGTAGTCCATAATCTCTTTACTAGCATAAATAAATATAACATAAATTTTCCCAATACTCAGGTCTATTTACGCATGTCTAGTGATTTAAACCGTAACCCAAAAGTACGGGATGTTACATTCTTCCCCCCTTAGAAACATTCGTCCTCGAATGTTGGGGTGACATATCTGATCCTTGTCGCGTAACCAGCGAATACAACTACCTTCATGCATCACCACATCAGACCTCTCATACTCTCTTCCATCTTCCGTATGTGAGTGAGACAACTTCTCATAATCTTGAATTTTAACAATAATACTGCCCCTTCTGGCGTATCAATCGTCTGGGTAGAAATCACTCATTTATTGGCTACGAGTATAAACTAACCAAAGTCTTTTTAGTAACCGGCATTACTGAAATGGTATAAGGCGCGAGTCAAACTCGAATTCCTAAGACTCAGCTTTACTGCATGATTTTTGAGATGAAAGAATAGAAACTATTCCTAAAATGTCAAATAGCCTCATGTTTATAAGTATGGTGCACAACATACCTATAAACAAGACTCTACTAGACACGACTTGTAGACTCCCTAGTAGGGATGGCAACGGATCGGATCTGGACCGGATCCTACTAGATCCAGATCTAGATCCGTTTTTCATACCTGAATCCAGATCCGGATTCAGATCCGTCGGGTCCATAAAAATCAGATCCAAATCCGGATCCATCGGATTCACCGGGTCCACGGATCGGATCTGGATCCTAATGTAAAATTTTTTGTCTTGCTTAGAATGTAACTTTGCTAAGAATTTTTTTGAACTGACAAACGATTTTTACTTAGCTAACAGTTTACTGTGTTTTAATTTTAAAATGTTCATATGATATATTTTGTTCGTTGTCTCATTTTGATTGTGTGCTATTAATTGAAAATGTTGGACAATGACAATAGTTGTGGGAAATGCTAACTAGTATTTCCACAATGCAGAACTTGTATGTGCTTGAAATCTTCACAAATGAAGTGAATATAATTTTAACTACTTGTCTATGGAGATGTTAGTCATTCACTAATATAACATTGATTTTATTCTCTAAGTTACCTCTTTATTTTTTGGTTTTTGAGTTAACGCGGGGATAAATTAAACTTGTTTTGAGAATTAAACTTGCAAGGATGTGCTTCTTAATTTTAAGAAAATACTTATAAAATTACATTCTAGGTTATGAATATATTTAATAAAAAATGGATCCACGGGTCGGATCTGGACCTGATATGGATCTCAAATACAAGATCCAAATCCAGATCCAATCCGTCAGAAATGGATTTGGGTTCGATTCGGATCCGTCGGGTCCAAATTTTGAAGATCCATATCCTATAAAATGGATATGGATCCACCGGATCCGGATCGGGTCCAGGATCCACTGCCATCTCTACTTCCTAGGACAGACATGCTCTGATACCAAGTTTGTCACGACCCAAACTGCCTCCTTGGATGATTTGTGCAAGTCTATCATGTCCCTTCTCAGTTCAGAATTCGCCATGAAAGACTTAGGACCCTTGAGTTATGTTTTGGGTATAACTAGCACTCATCATGCATATGGTCTATTTTTGTCGCAGAAAAAATATGCAGCCGAGATTATTGAGAGAGTTGACATGTCATCTTGTAAGTCATCTTCGACTCCGGTGGATATCAAATCGAAGCTGAGTGCTACTTCAAGCACACCAAATGAGGATCTTACCCATTATCGTAGTCGTGCAAGAGCTCTTCAGTATCTGACTTTCACAAGACCAGATATTACTTATGCAGTATAACAGGTGTGTTTATTTATGCATGATCTACGGATTGAGCACATGCATGCGCTCAAACGCATTATATGATACATACATGGCACACTTGATTTTGGATTGCATTTATATCTGTCCTCCGTCTCTACTCTTGTGTCGTATATATATGCTGATTGAGGTGGCTGTCCAGATACCAGACGTTCGACTTCTAGTTATTGTATGTTCCTTCGGGATAACTTGGTCTCGTGGTCGGCCAAACACCCGCTATTTTATCACGATCCAGTGCGGAGGCCGAGTATCGAGGGGTAGCCAATGTAGTATCTGAGTCATGTTGGCTACGTAACCTTCTACTAGAGATACATTATCCTATTCAGAAAGCTACCTTAGTCTACTGTGATAATGTGAGTGCATTCTATCTATTTGGAAATCCAGTCCAACATCAACGTAAACATATCGAGATGAACATACACTTTGTTCGAGAAAAGGTAGCTCGTGGACAAGTACGCATCCTCCATGTCCCTTCGCGGTACCAGATTGCAGACATATTTATTGAAGGTCTTCCCTTGGTTCTGTTTGACAATTTTAGGGACAGTCTCAACGTACGACAACCGCTCGCTATGATTGCGGGGGTGTGACAGAAATATACCTGTGATATACACGACCCACATATATACCGTGTATATCACGGAAACCGAGAGCCAATTTATTGTACACTTACCATAGTTGTAGAATTCTTGTACAATTATAATTAGGATATTAGTAGTAAAGTAGGAATAGGATTTTTCATATTTGGAGATTGTAAATGGTATATATACCTATTCATTAATGAAAATAATCAAGGGATTATATTCTTTCACTAAAAATTTATATACAAACACATGTCATGCATCGATTAACTTGATATAAAAATCGGGCATTGGTACATTTTTACCCAATTTCTATGCTATTCTAATTAATGGGTGCATCAATTATCATGGTCCCAGGAATACTTTTATAGTTCTTGGCTTTAGTGGTACAGGGTGGAAGTTAACTTCCAACTGCAAAATAATATATTGTTCTTACGGAAACAATTTTGTCTGCAATTTAAACAACCCATTTAATACCAATATTCTTCTCTTTTCCATCCTTTTATCAATAATTCCATAGAAATCTCTATAGAAAATAGTTAGGTTTCATCTATGCACCACTTCAAAAGCGTCCATTTGCAAAAGAAAAAGAACAAAAAAGGAAAAAGAACCAAAGGTGCTGATGAAAGACTCTTCTCTTTTCTACACGGGCCCAAATTAAAACACTTTATTAATAAAAAAAAAGAGCTGTCCGTTATCCCACATCGGTTAAACATTACAATGAGAAAGTATATTTAAAATTGACCATGGGGATAACAAGTCACTATATTACTTGAACAACATCTGTTTTATAGGCTCGTACCACCTTATTCTGGAGTTCTAGGGAAATAGGAAATCAAGTTTGGTGGATGAACAGTGACGGTGAGTATTGAGTAAGGCTGGCCATCGAGCCTGGCCGGCTTGGTCCTGCTTTGAACTCAATTATTTTTTTTAAAAAAATTATCGGTATCGAGATTCGAACTGGGATGGGGTCTCGTCCCGCCCCAGTCTCGCCCCGATCCTTATTTACAAAAGAAGAACCCGATCGATCGGAGTACCCTTCCTCTTTTTTGAGGATTTTAGACCTCCGGTCAGTAAGGGGTTGACATGTGACCGATTTTTTGGGGGAATCCATTCTTTGCCCTACTGTCTGTGGTAAGTCAGTCTGCTTTGCCTTCTCGGTCGAATTCTTTTACCGCTATACCGGGTCCTACTCCACGTATTGCTTAACGTAAAAGAGATAGAGGATTTCTTTCTGTCTTTTGTTGAATCGCTCGATAGAGAATTTGATAAGCCAGTATCCGCGGTAAGTTCTAATGCTTGATAGAGTAAAGTAAAGAAAGGGCGTTCGTTAAAGAGTAAGTCAGTCCCCTTGAAAGATGCATCCAAATCTGCACTCGGGGTACGCATAAAGCTTCAGAACAGGGTTGGAAACGAAATGTTATGTTATAGATAGTTATCGGCCCGATCCCTCCCCGAACTCGACTATTTAAAAAAAACATTATCGGTATCGGGACTCGACCTGGGATGGGGTCTCGTCCTGCCCCAGTCTTGACCCGATCTCGGTCCCGCCCCGATCCTTATTTACAAAAGAAGAACCTTGTCGATCGGAGTACCCTTCCTCCTTGTTGAGGCTTTTAGGCCTCCGGTCAGTCAGGGGTTGACATGTGACCGAATATTTTGGGGAATCCATTCTTTGCCCTACTGTCTGTGGTAAGTCAGTCTACTTTTCCTTCTCGCTCGAATTCTTTTATTGCTATATCGGGTCTTACTCCACGTATTTCTTGACGTAAAAGAGATAGTGGATTTCTTTCTGTCTTTTGTTGAATCGCTCGATATAGAATTTGATAAGCCAGTATCCGCGGTAAGTTCTAATGCTTGATAGAGTAAAGTAAAGAAAGGGCTTTCTTTAAAGAGTAAGTCAGTCCCCTTGAAAGATGCATCCAAATCTGTACTCGGGGTACGCTTAAAGCTTCAGAACAGGGTTGGAAATGAAATGTTATGTTATAGATAGTTATCGGGAAAGAAAGACTTGATGACGGCTGCACTAACTCAAAGGGTTCCTTAGCTCTTTACAGAGAATCTCCCAGTATGCTAAACAGTGACATCTCTCGTTATATCATGAATGTGCATCCAGTTTTGCAAAAATAACCGTTGCACCAACGACCATTTTACATTTTGGCCGTTGTGAGTCTAGAGTAAGGCTAGCCTCAGGCCTGGTCGGCCCGGTCCCGCCTCGAACTCGACTATTTAAAAAAAAAAATTATCGGTATCAGGACTCGAACTGGGACGGGGTCTCGTCCCACCCCAGGCCCGCCAGTCCCGACCCGATCCCGATCCCGCCCCCATCCTTATTTACAAAAGAAGAACCCGGTTGATCGGAGTACCCTTCCTCCTTTTTGAGTCTTTTAGGCCTCTGGTCAGTCAGGGGTTGACATGTGACTGGATTTTTTGGGGAATCCATTCTTTGCCCTACTGTCTATGGTAAGTCAGTCTGCTTTGCCTTCTCGCTCGAATGCTTTTCAATGTAATTGAATTCAATAGTATGACTTCTATTTCATTGGGAACTTGATGAGTCTATCCGCCTACACGTCTTGCTTTTACTGCTATATCCGGTCTTACTTCACGTATTGCTTGACGTAAAAGAGATAGTGGATTTCTTTATGTCTTTTGTTGAATCTCTCGATAGAGAATTTGATAAGCCAGTATCCGCGGTAAGTTCTAATGCTTGATAGAGTAAAGTAAAGAAAGGGCTTTCTTTAAAGAGTAAGTCAGTCCCCTTGAAACATGCATCCAAATCTGCACTCGGGGTACGCATAAAGCTTCAGAACAGGGTTGGAAACGAAATGTTATGTTTTAGATAGTTATCGGGAAATAAAGACTTGATGACGGCTGCACATACTCAAAGGGTTCCTTAGCTCTTTACAGAGAATCTCCCAGTATGCTAAACAATGACATCTTTCGTTATATCGAGAATGTGCATCCAGTTTTGCAAAAATAACTGTTGCACCAACAACCATTTTATATTTTGACCGTTGTGCAACGACCATTTTTTGCCTCCCCCCTCCCCCAACCCCCTACCCCCTTAGTATTTATTTTTAACTCATAAGTTATTATATTTACACTTTAACCCAATTTCCCAACTATAAATACCTCATTTTTCTCTTCATCTTTCTCACAAATCTATCTCTTTACAAGTCTACATTGTCTACTAAATATTCAATTTTATTTATTTATTTGGGAGTGAAGTTGGCAACTAGTTTGAGGATCTTCCATCAAGCAAAATTTTAATTTTCAACCTCTCGATTACACGTCGACGTTACGTCGGCGTTTGGTACATTCGTTCCTTCATTAAATTATTATTGTCTGTTTATTTTATTTAGCGCACTTAATTTCAGTTACTTTAATTATTTATTAGTATAATTATAAATTTATAATGGAAGAATTTAAACGTATGCTTACAGGTAGGGGTTATGCTTCTTCTAGTAGGGGCAATAAGGGCAAAGGTCCTATTTCTAGACAGAATTATATTCCTACAGAGGATGATTTTGTTGATACTGAACATTTTCCTACAATACCATTAGATTTATATGAGGAGCTATTTTCTGGAACTCAAGAAGACTTTAATTTAGACGATGATCTAGATGATACACCACTAATGTAGATGACAACACACCCACTAGTGCACCTTCAACTGAAATGCCTCCTATTGCCCCTAGTATGAGACGAGGTCCAGCGAAACGAACATTAAAATAAGATGCATGAATATTTTTTGATAGGGACGTAGAGAATCAAGTAGCTAAATGTAAAATTTATAAAGATGTTTTAAAATTTAAAACTGGAAAAGGTCAAGGTGGGATATGGGGTTTAATGAGACACGTATCAAGGTCTCATCCAGCTAGGTATGCCCAATACGAGGCTTCAAAACCGGGTGCGCAAATGTCCGCTCCATCGGGACAAGGTTCAAATACTGTCCCGGAACAAGTACAGGGTCAAATTAACCCTATTACGGGGAGAATTGTAGGCCCTAAATACGATAAACATAGAGATAGGGAAGCAATAGCAAAATTAGTTGTTGTGGAGGGTTTGCCTTTGTCATTTCCTTCATCTCCCGATTTTATTCATTACATTAGAGATATGTATAATCTTGCTTTTAACGGTTTTTCTAGATCAACTGTTAAGAGAGATGTATTTAAATTTGCACATGAATATCAACAATATTTATGTTATTCATTATATCATTTTAATAGCAAAGTGACTATCACTTCTGTTATAGGCCGTAGTACTAACGGCCATGATTATTTAATGGTAACCTGTCATTGGATAGCTTATAAATGGTCTATGCAAAAACGTATCTTAGCGTATAGATATATAGATGATAGGCACACTGATACTTTTATTGCAGAAAATATTTATCAAGTGTGCGATTATTACGGAATAACTGATAAAATTATGACTATTACAATAGATAACGCTTCTTCTAACAATTACGTTATTACAATTTTAAAAAATAGTTTAACTCCATCTTTTCCAGATCATCTTCATATAAAACGTGTGTGCCATATATATAATTTAGTTGTAAATGATGGTCTATCACTTTTTGAAGACATTCTTAGTAAAATACAATTTTCTATAAACTTTATTTTTAAAATAATAGAATACAACGAAGAAAAGAATATAAAAAAACTTGTCACGATTGCCAACTACCTTATAGAAAAATTCTAGAAGAAGTACCCACTAGGTGGATTCTTTATACGAGCAACTACTTGTTGCTTATGACTATAGAAAATCTATAACTTTATTTTTTAACTCTCATAATCAAAATCCAGCTGATATGGTTGTAGATAGCGATTGGGGAAAATTTTCTGAACTTATTGTATTTTTAGAGAATTTTTTCAAGCAACAAAAGAATTTTTTGGTATATATTAACCTACCATTTCAACTATGTTGTTTTATATAGCTCTAATATTTTTATTACTTAGTGAATATATGGAAAAACCAGCTTATAAGGCAGCTATTAAAATATTTTTTATCAAAATAAAAAATATTTTATTCCTCTTCCCACTATTTATATTATTGGTGTTGTATTAAATCCGACTATTAAAATAGACGGTACTAAATCACTTATTGAAACTATTTACGATTGTATAGAAGTACTACCACCTCCAAGTCCCAAAAATGCAAATCACCCACCACCTATTGAAGAAACTAAAGAAGAAGTGTTGTCCAGCGTAGAAGATCAATGCAAAAAAGTATATAGGTTTTACCAACAAGAAAGTGCTAGTAACCTACCGGCTTCCATACCATCTTCTTCATCTTCAACACAACCTCACAAAAGACATGTTGTTTCTGCGGCTAGTATTGAAAGCCTCAGAAATAGAATGTGCGGCCGTACTGCTACTAACCAAATTTGCGAGTTTGATATTTTTGTTTTGCAGGATTCTGTACCGTACCAAGCAGTTATCAATGAAGAAGGACATGAAGACTTGCTGAAATACTGGAGGGGGAATGGGAAGACCTTTCCGACACTTTCAATGATGGCCCGAGATGTTTTGAACATTCAAGCGTCATCAACTGCGTCTGAAAGCGTTTTTCTGCCGGCAGATATCAAATAGGAGAGCACAGACACTCATTAGCCGAAGACAGCTTGAAGATTGTAGTATTATTTAGAGATTGGATACGAGCGGAACGGAGAAGGTGCGGTCAACCGGAGATCAACGAAGAAGAAGATGAAAACTACAACGAAATCTTATCCGAATGTGGTGGAAGCGACGTGGAGCAATTTGACCAATAAATACCAATTCCAACCGAAGAACCACATGAAATTATCAAGAAACTAGAACAGGTTTTTTTCAAAATGTATTTTTTAATTGCAATTTTACTATGTAATTTGCAACTTTTGAACAACACCACAAAGTTGCAATTTTGACAATTATATATATGTATTACAAAAAAATTCATATGTCTATTAAATAATATAAGAGGCACAAAAACAACATTGAGATATTTTTATTACACTATCTTGTTTAATTATTGAGCTTTTCATATATATATATATATATATATATATATATATATATATATATATATGTTATTTTTTAAATTAAGTGCAAAAAAAAAAAATTGCCCCGCCCCAATCCCGATTCCGCCCCGACCCCGATTTCGATGGGATCGGACGACGACGAATCCCTCCGGTCCCAACCCGATCCCGTCCCGACCCGATCCCGTCGATCCAGACCCGACAGACCCGATTCCGGCCCACTGGCCACCCATAGTCTAAAGCGTGATTAACAACTCCTGTGGCCTTCGAATCATGGCGCCGTATACGATCCTTCTCAGCCCTGACTATGGGTGTTGGAATGGTCTAATGTAGAGCGTGATTAACAACTCTCGTGGCCTTTGGATCATGGTGCCGTAGACGATCCTTCTCAGCCCCGACTATGGGTGTTGGGATGTGGGATGGTCTAATGGCTCTGTGACAGACTCTTTAACCTTTTTATTCTGGATATAATATCGTCATAGATGACTGATCCGTGGTTGTGAGTCCAGAGGATGATTAACAACTCCCGTGGCCTTCGGATCATGGTGCCGTAGACAATTCTTCTCAGCCTCGACTATGGGTGTTGGGATGGTCTAATGCAGAGTGTGATTAATAGCTCCCGTAGCCTTCAGATCATGGCACCGTAGACGATCCTTCTCAGCCCCGACTATGAGTGTTGGGATGTTGGACGGTCTAATGGCTCTGTGACAGACTCTTAACCTTTTTATTCTGGACATAATATTGTTATAGATGACTGATCCGTGGCTGTGAGTCCAGTGCTTTAATATTCACACATTGTTGGGCAGCTCAAAACAGTGGTTACAACCACCAAGGCAACAAATGACCGTACTTTCACTATTGTCAATGTTTTATCAATTTAGTAGTAATTTTTCTTAGTTAAAAATGTGTATAATTCATGTGTATTTGTTAATTCTTCTTGCTTACCCTGCCCATATACATAGAGTTGAGTTAGGACTTACGGGTGTTCCTGGATCAGATTGATTTTTAGACATTTTTGGGGGTACTTTTTGTTGGAAATTTGCCTTTGGTGGGGAGGTGCGTCCACCCATATTTAATGAATTAAATGCGTCCACCCATTTTTAATGAATTAAACACTAGGGTTCCTTATGTTGGAGGCTTTGTCTTTTCTCACGTGCATAATCTACTAAGTGAGTAGATGACCGTAGGGCCAAGAATCGTCAAATTTCGTTGAGAAATGAAAGATATATTAGTCCACGAAGTAAGGTGTTTGAGGCATGGAAATATGGTGTGGGACAAATCTACCACATCGGTGGGAAAATGAAGAATTGCTCTCTTTATAAGTCTCTAAATTGGCTAAGTGTTTGGGACCCCAAGGGGTATCACATGTGTTTAAAGGAGGGAGGACCTAGATGTGCTTGGGTTCAAGGCTAACCCCACACGCACGCCGCCGCCGCCGCCCGCCCTTCATGTCCGGGCTCGTGTCTCGGGTCGTGGGTCGTGGACTTCTTCTGATATTATATCTTTGGACCCCAAATTGTTTAAACCTTAACGTTAGGACGAAAATCGTGTTTGTTTTCTTCATCAGAATCAACCTAAAAGCATATATATGGGGCAATCTTGTCTTAAAGACAGAGTGCCATCACTCGACTCAGCACACAGTTGTAACAATCCAGATTTAGTGTTTCTTGATTTCAGGTTATCAAGATTCAAGACTCAACAACTTTGCGGCAGTTCTGAATATTGGCAATTCGTTTATCCTTTCGAACAGTTGTAATATTTATTTACTTCCCGTACTGCTTTGCATATCCAACACTTTTTGTATTCGATTTCATAAAATGCTAGTATATCAATATCATACCTTACTAAATTCGACGTGATTCGATTTTTCTCCTTTCGGTTTATTTAATTTGATAATTTCGATATGATCGACTTGGATAGAGAATTTTAAATTTCGTTTTTGTCTTTAAGAAGTAAACAATTTTTTAACGAAATACTAAATATAAGAAGTTGTTGGTGATAATACAATCGAAAATACAATTACAATTGAAAAACTAAAAAGAAGAAAATAATATCTTCAAGTTGAGGCGCGAATATCTCGCTCTCTTTAAGAAGATTCAAGCCAACTGCCGCACTACAACAAATCCTTACTGGTCCAACAATAATCTTCCTGACTTGTCCTCTACAAGATACAATAACCCGACAACGTCGTACAACTCAACAAACTCTGGACAAGATGTTGAGTCCAAAAATCCACCAAAAGAAAATCTTCCTTCAACTAAATAAAACTCCTTTTTTAACTCACTTTTTTATGCACTCTAAATTTTTCACACACCCAACAAAATAAGAATGACTAACTACTTATAATTGAAGAAATTCATCGTTGAAATGAATTGGAAGAAAAGTGGGAAGGTGAGATAATAATGTAAGTTGATAATGAAAAAAATTATGACTCGGAAGTTACATGAACTACAAGACATAATGTGAAAGAATGTAGATGAATAAATGAATTAGTGGAAAAAAGATAGGTTAAGGCCACATTCTGCCATCTAATCCCACTAACGAGAAGGAGTAATTAGTATTAGCGAATATTCTCCGAATATTCCCTGTATATTTTGTAATTATGATATTCTCCAAATATTCCCTGTATATTTTGTAATTATGATAGATGTATATTTAAGGTAACTTAGGATTCTAATTATATTAGGAATCAACCTTTGTAAGGTAAGTTAGGATTCGTACCATATTAGGAATCAACCTTTGGACAACTATATATATTGTGAATAATGAAAGGAATCCCCATGGGAAATTATTCCATCTTTCATGGTATCAAGAGCCTAAAACCTAAATCCCTTCTCTTTCTCATTCTCGGCCGAAATCAACATTTTTTTCTGATTTCACAGAAAAAAAAAATCTGGTTTCTTCCTCCCTTTCTCGGCCAAACCAGAAAATTTCCTTCCCTCGGCAGGCGGCAACCATGTCTTCCCCCACAAATTCCGGTTCATCCACTGGCACACTTGACAACCCCTCTCAACGTTCAGTATCTTCTTTTCATCCGGCATTCGCCGTAACAACATCAAGAATTTTATCCCTATAATTCTTGACCAAGAAGACTGTTAATATTCCATATGGATGGAACTATTCTACATTCATGCATGTGCATACAACATGCTCAATCATATTGATGAATCTGTTCCTCGTCCCACCGATGTTACAGACTCAATCTGGCGTCGTCTTGACGCCATCGTCAAACAATGGATCTACGGCACCATCTCCAAAGACCTGTTGTGCACTATCATGAAAACAGGTGCTACGGCACGTGAACTTTGGGTCAGCTAGAAGAAATCTTTCAGGACAATAAAAATACTCGGACCGTATATTTGGAAGATCAATTCAATAATACCCGCCTCGAGAATTTTAACAACATGTCCGAATATTGTAAGCAACTGAAACTCATAAGCGATCAACTATCCAACGTCGGGACTTCTGTTTCAGAAACCAAGATGGTGCTTCAACTTGATGCGGGTTTACCAAAAGGTGAATATGACACACTCGCAACAATGATTCAATAAGCCGACCCTCTCCTAAGTTTCAACAAGGCACGTTCACAACTATTGTTGGAAAAAACTAGACGTGCTAAACAAGAGGAACATAATCAAAAGGCATTAGCCGTTGACGGAATGGAAACACTGGCGCCAAGCAAAGAACCAAACCATCACAAAGATGTCCAAAGAAGAAGAATAAAGCCAGTGGCGGCAGAGGTCGCAACAACAAAGGCAAGGTCAGTGGAAAAGGCCAATGCAACCATTGGCTTGGACAAGAAGAATCGCAAAGAATAACAACAAAGATGGTCCAACCAAGAAGAATAGCGGCCCAACCAAAGAAATCGGGCCTCGCCTACATGCCCGCATTCGACCGCAGGGCCCGGCCCAGCAGCCTTGGTCGATCGCCACTTGGGCCTCGCCAGCCACCAGGCAAGCACCACCAGCCCAAGACCACCTGGTTACACCAAGAAGAAGAAGCCTCAGCGGCCTGGCCCGGACTGATTTGGGCCAGGCCTACACCACCATGAACCTTCAACAGCCCGACGACAATTGGTACATGGACACCGGAGCCACATCTCACCTCACCCGGTAGTCAGGTAACCTATCTCAACTACGTCGGTTAAAATGTCCTCAATTTATTACTGTCGGCAATTGTCATCGCATTCTAATTGAAGGTTACGGTAACACACATACCAAACATCCAAACCCACCTTTCTCCCTAAATCACGTCCTATACACACTTAACATCATTAAAAACTTAATCTCCGTTAGAAAATTAACTAGCAATAATTATGTGTCTGTCGAATTTGACCCTTTTGGTTTTTATGTGAAGGAACTCAATACGGGAAAAATTCTTACACGCTGCAATAGTGTGGGAGATCTCTACCAATTCACTCAATCGTCCGCTGTCAGACCGCAAGCACCTCTATCCCTTGCGGTGATCTCTCCCTCAACTTGGCACAACAGACTCGGACACCCCGGAGATCCAGTTTTTACTTTTCTTAGGACTTCTAAGCGTATTCAATGTAATAATGGGAAAATTGCCCAATAATGTTTTTCTTGTCCACTAGGAAAACATACTCGTCTTCCATTAATGTCATCAAACAGTGCCCTTTGATATTGTTCATGCTGATTTATGGACATCTCCGATTGTTAGCTCTTTGGGTCATAAATTCTATCTAGTATTCTTGGATGATTTTTCACACTTTGTCTGGATTTACCCACTGAAATTCAAATCTGAAGTTTTTGCAAAATTCCTCGAGTTTCAAAAATTCATTAAAACACAATTTGAAAAATCTATCAAATCATTCCAGTGTGATAATGGACGAGAATTTAATAACTCATCATTTCACAATTTTTGTTCTAAACAAGGCATGGTTTTCCATTTTTCTTGTCCCTATACTTCTTCCCGAAATGGAAAGGCTGAACGAATTATATGTACCATCAATAACATGGTTCGCACACTCCTGTTTCATGTCTGCCTACCACCGCCTTTCTGGGTCTATGCTGTCAAAATGGTAGAATCACTTCTTAATATTTTACCAACTAGCACACTCCAAAACAAGACCCCTACCGAAATCTTATACCATAGGCTACCATCATATGATCACCTACGTATTTTTGGATGCTTATGCTACCCTAACATAGCCTCCATTGCACTTCACAAACTTGCCCCTCGCACTCTGCCATGTGTCTTCCTTGGTCTTTGTCCTAATCATCGGGGCTACTTGTGCTTTGACATTGCTACTGGCAAAATCATCATCTCCCGTCACGTCACCTTTGACGAGACAACCTTTCCTTTTTCCAATCTCCGGAAATTTCAGCCCACCGGTTACTTCTTTCTCGATGAACCGAGTATGTCCCCGGTCATCCAAAATCTGTACCAACAGCGAGCTTCATCGTCCCTCAGCGAAGCGATCTTGCTCGCCCTCCAGCCAGCCGATCTTTGCTGGCCCTCAGCGGCATCTTTGCTGGCCCTCGACAGCGATCTTTGCCTGGCCCTCCAGCAGCATGCTCTCGGTCTAATACCCATACACTACCCATACTACCTCCAGCCGAGTCTCCTGCACCTCCAAAGACCATCGCTGCCCTCACCCCAAAGAACCAGCCCCATAGCCATGTCGCCTCCCAACCAAAGAACTTTGTCATGCAGATATGCAGCCTCACAGTCCTGACCCACCACCACTGCCTTCTCATCGCATGGAGACTCGTGCACAACACAGGATCTTCAAACCCAAGGTTCACTTCAATCTCTCCATACAAACTTTATCACCCATTCCAAAAAATCCAAAACTAGCAAAACTGGACCCAAATGGGAATGCGGCCATGTGCGAGGAATTTAACACTTTAACCAAGCAGAACACTTGAGATTTGGTACCTAGACCAGCTGGTGTGAATGTTATCCGGTGTATGTGGCTATTTCATCACAAGTTCAGAGACAATGGTGACTTAGAGAGGTATAAGGCAAGACTAGTTGCCAATGGCACTAATCAGCAAAAGGGTATTGATTGTGGTGAGACATTCAGTCCGGTTGTTAAACCGGCCACTATTCGAACTGTTCTCAGTATTGCTATGGGCATGCATTGGCCGATTCATCAGCTTGATGTCAAGAATGCGTTTCTTCATGGGGATTTGAAAGAGACTGTGTACATGCATCAGCCTCCTAGCTTTGTTCATCCGGCAGCTTCGCAGTTTATGTGTTGTCTCAGGAAGTCATTATATGGATTGAAACAGGCACCCTGTGCTTGGTATGATCGGTTCGTCAAGTATCTTCTGCAGATTGGTTTTTTATGTAGCAGGTGTGATACATCTCTCTTCACTTTTCACCGAGGTAGCAGCACTGCATATTTGCTATTATATGTCGATGACATTGTTCTTACTGCCTCATCTGACGGGTTGAAGAATGAAATCATTGAGCTACTCAAAACTGAATTTGCTATGACTCACTTGGGCAAGCTAAGTTATTTTTTGGGTATATCGGTGACAAGATCTGCAGCCACTATGTTTCTGTGTCAGCGTAAGTATGCAGAAGAGATAGTGTATAGGGCCAAGATGGCAAATTGTAAAATTATGCCAACTCCGGTGGACTCAAAATCCAAGCTTAGTGCCAATAACGGTGGGCCAGTTTCTGATCCCACTCTATATCGGAGTCTAGCAGGTGCTCTTCAGTATCTTACATTCACTAGGCCTGATATTGGATATGCCGTTCAGCAGGTGTGTCTGTTCATGCACGACCCCCGAGAGTTCTATTTTGCCGCCCTGAAACGTATTATCAGATACGTTAAGGGCACACTAGACTTCGGATTACATCTATACCCCTCTGCCCCAACCAAGCTACTTGTCTACACGGATGCAGATTGGGCAGGATGCCCCGACACACGTCGCTCCACCTCAGGGTACTGTGTATTTCTTGGGGATAATCTTATCTCATAGTCCGCCAAGCGGCAGGCAACACTTTCTCGTTCGAGTGCTGAAGTAGAATATCGCAGTGTTGCTAACGTAGTTGCTGAGATCTGTTGGCTCCGGAATCTTCTTTTGGAACTCCAGTGTCCACTCCGCAAGGCGTCTATAGTCTATTGTGACAACATATCTGCCATTTATATGTCTCACAATCCGGTCCAACATCAGCAGACTAAACATATTGAGATGGATATCCACTTTGTGCGAGAGAAGGTTGCCCGTGGTCAGGTCAAAATATTACACGTGCCTTTCTCTTATCAGTATGCAGACATCTTCACAAAGGGACTACCGCGACAGCTCTTCACCGACTTCCTATCCAGCCTTAGCATTCGGCCTCCTCCCGTTCCGTCTGAGGGGGAGTATTAGCTAATATTCTCAGAATATTTCTTGCATATTTTGTAATTATGATAGATGTATATTTAAAGTAACTTAGGATTCTAATTATATTAGGAATCAACCTTTGTAAGGTAAGTTCGGATTCGTACCATATTAAAAATCAACCTTTGTACAACTATATATATTGTGAATAATGAAAAAAATTCGGAAGGAAAATTATTTCATCTTTCAATTAGGCAACAAAATGGACACATCAATTTGATCACTTTAATATATTATTTATAATATTAAAATGCTCTAAAGACCAGCAAAAGTTCCCATCTAGAACTTCCGATTTTCTAGAGAGTGATCAGTTAGAAGAAAAGTCTGCGTGTTCAGTGATCACGTATGAATTTTTTAATTGAACTACCATCTGTTCTATAATAAATAGGTGAAAAATTGAAATTCTTGATTTCTGATTTCTAATACATAAAGGTGAAAAAGTTGAAAGGAAAGTAAATAACCAACAACAAAAGGTGAGAAAGGCAAGTAAGTAACCAATAAAAGGTGGGGAGGTAGTAAAAGTCCAAAGGATAAAGGAAGTAAGATATTCGGTCTCTTTTATATTTATGTTATAATCTAAAATATGTGTATTATCTAAGTTGACATGTATTTTTGTATTTTTTTTCAAATTATGGAATATCGTATTGAATACTGAATATTTTAAAAATAAAGACCAAATACTCAGATATCGAAATACGAAATATCGAAGTGTTCGATTTCAATTCGATAATTCGGTGTATACCAAATTATGCACACCCCAACATAAAATATATAATACATAATAAAGATACTTGCCTAATATAAGTAATTGCGAGGAGTTTTTTTTATTGGTAGATACTATTGAGGAGCGGATTTACCTTGCGACAAGCGCTCATGAAATACCACTTCGTCGAAAATTTTACAAAATACAAAATATTGGGTATAGATATAAAAAAAATAACACGCTTATATGCTATTACATAAGGATCATTGGTTCTTCGATGACATTCCGGTTGTAGCAATTTCTACCCATAGCGGCTTATTAAATATCAGGACCAAAATTACGAGTCATGATGATATTTACACTAACCCTCCTCCCTTGTAGGCCAATCATCTCCAACATCAACAATGTCATTAATCATTAAGTGAGAAAAAAATATATTAAAAATAAGATATTCTTCAAGCCCCGATAATATAGAAATGTGAAAAAGGCCATAATCACAATACATCCCTAAAATCGGGTGTCAATCGTACAAGAGCACAATTTACTGAAATACAAGTCACGTAGGACTGAAAGGACTGTCAGAAAGAAACGAAATGTGGAAAGCAAAGGAAGAGATCCAGAAACTGCGGACCAGCCAAGCAGCTCACTCTTAAATTTCGGATAGTGCGCCTCAAAATCAGCCACGAGGCTTAAAACTGTAACAAGGGTCCGTATCTCCACGATCCACTTATGATACTTTTCTATGTCTTTTCATCAAGTAAGATGGAATACTTTCCTACTAGAAAAAGGACAAAATTCATAAATAATTATTTTCAATTTTAGTAATAGTAAAATAGTCATTATCATAAAATTTTAAATTTTATTTGTGGAATATACGTAAATTTCACGAGTAGAATTTAGGACATTTTTATGAAGTTTCACGTATGTAATTTCAAATTTCATAGCAATAGATATATTTAAAGACAAACGAAAAGTGGTAATTAAATACTATTTCTACGTAAAAGAAGTCTTCCACTAACTCCAAGTAGTAAATATTATGCGTCCACCTCAGTTTACATATATCTATTGAGCTTTAGGCCTGTGTCAATTCGGTTGGGGTAAGAGGGCCCGTGATAGGCTGTTGTTGTTGGGCCACTGCAAGGTGGGCCTGATCGGTGGAGGCCGCTGGACGTGAGCCTGGAAGAGGGCCCAACACACTAGGTTGTTGCCACTGGCCCAGTTGTTGGGCCTACTGGAACTGATAGGGGCCGTAAGCAGTTGCCCAATTTCCCCAAGGCATGGGCTGGCCCAAGTTTCTTGATAAGGGGCCTGCGGTGGTGTGATATTGGAATTGGGTCTGCTTCCAAGCCCTAGCCTTTTCCACCGCAGTGGTATTGGCTTTTGGTGGGTGTCGGTGGTCCGATGGGTGTGGTGGCAGTCGACAGACGGTGGCTGCCAATGCCTGTTGGTGATGTCTGTCTCATCTCCTCTAATAGCAATTGGGACCGCGCTTTGTTAAAACTCGGTAGGGGATCGGCTTGTTGAATCATCGTTGCAAGTGTGTCGTATTTGCCCTTCGGTAAACCATTAATCAATTGCAGAACCATCTTCGTGTCAGAAATTGGAGTACCCATATTGGATAATTGGTCGGCAAGAAATTTTAATTGCTTGTAGTAGTTGGCCATATTTGCAAAATTCTCAAGACGGGTGGTGTTGAATTACTCCTCGAGATACACAACACATGTATGTTTGTTGTCTTAAAAATTTCCTCCAACAGTGTTCATAACACCTGAGCCAAAGCTCCGTTCTTCATAATTGTATGAAGTAAATCCTTGGAGATAGTTCCATAGATCCACTGCTTGACAATAGCGTCAAGCCATTTCCACGTCATGTCATCGACGTCGGGTGTGCGGGGAAAAGTGGTATCAATGTGGTCAAGCACGTTGTAAGCACATGCATGAATTTGGAAAAGTTCAACCCACGATGTGTATTCTCTGTCCTCTTGATCAAGAGTCAATGGGATGAAGTTCTTGATATTGGTTACGGCGAAAGCCGGATGAAAGGTGTTGGAGTTAGGAGAGGGAAGAGGATGTGTGACATTCGAGGTTAATGAAGAGAAAGTGGGCGAAGCTATGTGGGCTGCGGGTGACGCCACGCGGGTTGTCAGAAAATAGTTAAAGAAAAAAGTGGGGTTCAAGACGTATACGAGGTGTATATGGGGCAGTATCAACCGTATATCGACCTAGGGATGCTGTATATCGATGTATACGGGTAGTATATGATGACAAAGATGATATATCAGTTGTATACGACTTTTGGGTTCTTTGTATATCATCGATACTGTAGTATATCACTTTGATATCTGAAAGCAAGATGGTGGCAAAGTGTATATCAACCGTATACAGTGTGTATTTCGGCTGTTTTCAATAGGATTTGGCATCGAAAGAGAAGAAGAGGGTGGGGGGTGGGGGGTGGCGACCGAATAGGGTTAGGGTTTTTAGGCTCTTGATACCATATAGAATAATATAAATCTCCTTGAGTGGAGTCATTTTATTAATACAATATATATAGTGTATACAATTGTAGTTCTAATGGAATAAAAATCTCTACTTTACGTAATTATACTAAAATATTAATTACAGAATAATACAAAATATACCGTGAATATATATAAATTTATATATATTCACTATCACAAACAAATGACGCCTTAGGTTCTGATGACTACATATAATTGAATTTCTGACAATTTTATCTATCAATTAATGGCACCTGCAAGTGTGAGGATGGCTGGTCCATTCCTCGGCCTTTGCGACTTTTACACTTGTGGAGGTTGTCCACTTCTCTCAAACACAAATCTAAACAAACAATGGCACCTTCAAGTGTGAGGATGACTGGTCCATTTCCCAACCTTGATGACTTTTATACCTGAGAAACTAAGTGAAAAATACTATAATTAACAATAAATGATAAATCAAAATAATGCACTAAGAAACTGTTCCCAACCTTGACGAAAGACTCTTCTCTTTTCTACATCGAAGAAATACTGCACTAAGAAACTGTTTTTAAGGTTGAGCACGGGGATAACAAGTATTGACCTTACTTGAACAGGATCTGTTCTATAGACTCGTACCACTGTATCCTTGAGTTCTTCTGAGACAGGAACCAAGTTTGGTGGATGAATCATGGCCATTAGACCAGAGCGTGATTAATAGCCCCCGTGGCCTTCTGGCCATGGCGCCATAGAGGATCGTTCTCAGCCCCGACTATGGTGCTAGGATGGTCTAATGGCTCTCTGACAGACTCTTAACCTTTTTTTTCTGCACATAATATCGCCATAGATAACTGTTCCGGTGGCTGTGAGTCCAGCGATTTAATGTTCACACTTTGCTGGGCAGCTCAAAACAATGGTTACAACCACCAAGGCAACAAATGACCGTACTTTCGCTATTTTCAATGTTTTATAGATTTAGTAGTATTTTTTCTTAATTAAACAATATGTGTATAAGTTAATTCTTCATGAGTACTCTGCCCATATACCTAGAGTTGAGTTAGGGGTGTTCGTGGATCGGTTTGATTTTTAGATATTTTGGCTGGTATTTTTTGTATTCAGTTTCATAAATATCATACCTTATAAATTCGGTATGATTCAATTTTTTTTCCTTTAAGTTCATTTTATTGAAGTGTGTGACCATCTGATCTAAAAGCTTAAGCTGTTAGATAGAACACACTTTTAATATTTGATTATATTCTCAACACGCCCCTTCACGTGCTGACCTGATTTTTTCCATGGTCCAAACACGTGTAAATTCTTTTTGATAATGAGTGACGGTGAGGTTCGATCCCAGGACCTTTGGCCTGCTCTGATACCATATTGAAGTGAACACCCTTTTAATATTTGATTATATTCTCAACACATTTGATTCAATAACTTTGGTCTAGTCGCTTGAATAGAGAATTGTAAACTTTGTTTGTCTTTTGGAAGTAAACATTCGAACGAAATACTAATGTAAGAAGTTCCCATCTAGAACTTCCAATTTTCTAGAGAGCGAGTTATAAGAAAAGCATGTGTGATCAGTGATCATGTATGAATTTTTGAATTGAACTACCATCAGTTGTATGATAAATAGGTAAAAAACACGTTACCTTCTAAAAAACAATAGGTAAAAAATTGAAATTGTCGATTTTTGATTTCTAATGCTTAAAAATGTGTATCATGTAAGTTGACATGTATTTTTGTATTTTTTTTCTAATTATAAATATCATATCAAATCTGAATATCTTAAAAACTAAAATATACATATGGTAAAATCTAAAATATACATTATAAATTTGAGCTAGGTGATGTATGAAATTATGTAATTCCTATTTGAGAACATATGTATGTTGCTATATTTTCATTAAAAAGGGGGATTGTAGATCATTTACCACCTTTCCATATTTAGATTTGATCCACTGTGGATCCACAATATGGTTGGCTCTTAGGTGAAGCTAATGAAATAGGTGCTTTAACCGTTTTTTGTAATAGTAGGTTTATAAGTTTGCTCTAAAAAATACTAAGTACTAGTAGTAGAAAAATAATCGTTTTCATATAAAAGAAAAGATAAATTTTGACTGTGAATAAAGAAATTATTAACAATATTTTTTTAAATTTTGAATAGCGTGTTCATTCTAATTCTTAAATCATTTCAACAACACGTAGAAAAAGTCGTATTGAAATTATTAAAGCAAAAATATTTTAAACTTCACCGATACAACAAAAACATACCCAGTGAAATTCCACAATGTGGGGTCTGGGATGGTAGAGTGTACGCAGACCTTACCTCTACCTTGGTAGGTAGAACGACTATTTTCGAGAGACCCTCGGCTCAAGACAAAGCACAAGCCTACGCAAAGTAAAACAAACAAAGTGAGTAAGTCATGATAACGAATTTTGAAAGAGAAAAAGAAGCAAAAATAAGCAATAAATAATGCAAGTAAATAAGACAAACAAAAGACACATAACATCATAAATCAAACGACAAATGACTATAAGGCAATATTATGCCTACTAGTATGCTAGGCTAAGCGAGCCTACAATAATAATATTACAACTACCAGTTTGTAAGCATAGGCACTTGCGCCATGTCCCGTCTAATCACCTCTCCTCAATACTTCCTCGGCCTACCTCTACCCTTCATGTACCCGTCCATAGCCAACCTCTCACAACTCCGCACTGGGGGCATTTGTGTCTCTCATCTGCACGTGCCCGAACCATCTCAACCTCGCTTCCCACATCTTATCCTCCACCGAGGCCACTCCCACTCTGTCTCGAATATCATTATTTCTAATTCTATCCCTTCTTGTATGCCCACACATCCATCTTAGCATCCTCATCTCCGCAACTTTCATCTTTTGGGTGTGCGAAGTCTTGACTGACCAACACTCTGCTCCATACAACATAGTCGGTCTAACTACCACCCTATGAACTTGCCTTTAAGTTTTGGTTACACCTTTTTGTCACATAAGACTCCAAATGCCAGCCTCAATTTCATCCACCATGCTCTAATACGATGAGTGACATCGTCATCAATCTCTCCATACCATTGGATAATAGACCCTAGGTACTTGAAGCTTCCTTTATTTGGAATGACCTGAGTACTAAGACTTACCTCCACGCCTGTCTCAGGGTCGCTCCCGATGCTGAACTTGCACTCCAAATATTCTGTCTTGGTCCTACTCAACCTGAACCCTTTAGACTCCAGAGTCTGTCTTCAAACCTTCAGCTTGGCGTTCACTCCACTACGAGTCTCATCAATCAGGACTATGTCATCTGCGAATAACATACACCATGGTATCTCCCCTTGGATTTTCCGCCTCAGTCTGTCCATCACCAAGACAAATAGGAATGGGCTAAGAGCTGATCCCTAGTGCAGCCCCATCATCACTGGAAAGTGCTCCGAGTCTCTTTCTACTATCCGTACTCTAGTCTTGGCTCCATCATACATATCCTTGATCTCCCTAATGTACATCACATGTACATCTCTAACCTTCAAACATCTCCATAGAACCTCCCTAGGGACTTTGTCGTATGCCTTTTCGAGGTTGATGAAAACCATATGTAAGTCTTTCTTCATCTCTCTATACTGCTCCACCAACCTCCTAATAAGATGGATGGCTTCTGTGGTCGAACGCCCCTGCATGAATCCAAACTAATTCTCGAAGATAGACACGTCTCTTCTCACCTTCATCTCCACGACTCTTTCCCAAACTTTTATAGTGTGGCTTAACAGCTTGATACCCCTATAGTTGTTGCAACTTTGGATATCACCTTTGTTCTTGTATAAATGAATCATTGTACTCCACCTCCATTCTTCGGGCATCCTCACCATCTTAAAAATGATGTTAAACAACTCTGGCAGCCACTCCAAACCTACCCTACCAGTGCTCTTCCAAAATTCAACTGGAATCTCATCAGGCCCGGTCACTCGTCCCTTGCGCATCCTGCGAACATCACCCTAAACTTCCCAAATCTTAGTGTTTTCACAATACCCAAAATTCTGGTACCTACCAGAGTGCTCCATATCTCCCAGCACAATGTCTCTATCTTCTTTTTCGTTCAAGAGTTTATGGAAGTAAGTCTGCCACCTCCGCCTAATATACGCGTCCTCCATCAGTACTTTGTCGTCCTCGTCCTTGATTCACCTCACGTGATCCAAGTCCCGGGCCCTCCTCTCCCTCGCCTTGGCTAGTTTGTACAACTTCTTATCCCCATTTTTTACTTTAATTTCACATATAGACGTTTAAAAGCCGTCATTTTCGCTGTCGTAACCGCTAGTTTTGCCTCTTTCTGCGCCATCTTATATAATTCCATATACGTCCACTTCTCTACCTCATCCTTGCTTTCTACCAATTTTGCATACGCCACTTTTTTCGCTTCCACCTTCTCTTGAACTTTACCATTCCACCACCAGTCCCCTCGATGCCCACCACACGACTACCCCGCGAGACCCTTAAAACTTCTCTAGCAACCTCCCGAATGCAACTGACCGTCTTGTCCCACATACCGATCGCATCCCCACTACTCCTCCAAGCCCCCTTTTCCATCAACCTCTCCCCATCTACTTTGCACTGGCCATGGTCAAACTCCCCCCATTTGATTCTTAACCTGTCATCCACAACCCTCTTCTTCTTCTCCATCTTGATCTCTAAATCAATCACCAAAAGCTTATATCGGGTTGTAAGATCCTCATTCGAAATAACCTTGCAGTCTTTACAAAGACCTTTGTCAACCTTCCTAATGATCAAAAAGTCTATCTGAGTCTTAACCACCGAACTACGGAAAGTCACCAAATGCTCTTCCTTCTTCAGAAACCTCTAATTGGCTATCACCATCCCAAAAGCTCTAGAAAACTCCAAAAGTGAGACGCCTCTCCCGTTCCTGTCCCCAAGGACAAAACATCCATGCACGTCGTCATACCCCCCAAAAGTGCCCCGATATGTCCATTAAAATCCCCTCCTACAAATAACTTCTTACTGGGTGGTATACCTCCTACCACTTCTTTCAAATCTTCCCAAAAACGTCTCTTCTCCTCCTCCTCGTTCAAGCCCGTCTGCGGCGCATACGCACTAATAATGTTCATAGTGCACCCTCTAAGTACCAACTTAATCGCCATCATTCAGTCATTTACCCTCCTAACCTCTACCACCTGAACCATTAGCTCGCTGTCTACGAAAATGCCTACCCCATTCCTATACTTCTACCTACCCGAGAACCATAACTTATACCCGTCTACATCCTTAGCCTTGGGTCCTACTCATTTGGTCTCCTGGACACATGCTATATTAATCTTCATCCTCTTAAGAATCTTAACTAGCTCTATGGACTTTCTCGTTAAAGTCTTAATATTCCAAGACACTATTCTCAGCCTAGCATTTCCCTTACCCCACTTACCCTCCCTAACCCTTGCCTCCGTCCCCAACCGAGAACATGACCCTAGTCTACCATCATTCACCAACGCTACTAGAGCAAAAGATACTAGTCAAAGGTTAATGTTATCACACACGGGAACCAATACTAAAGCACAAGTTAGTAAGAATCTAGAGGTAAGTCAGGGTACTACGAACCAAAATGCTAAAGCAAAACATAAGAAGAATAAAGACAAGAATGTAAAGTCAAGATTCAATAAAACATAACACACAATAATTTAACTACAAGGATAAGGATAAATATTGAGTACGGGAAACTGGAGGTGCCAACTCTAGGCTAATAGAACATGTTCACACACTAAAAATCATTGTTCACACGCTGGAACACACTGATCACTGCCTAAAATCACTGTTTCCTACCGAAAATTTTGTACCCGAATGCTAGGCGGGAGAACAGAGCGATAGAACCCAGGTGCACGTCGTGGCAGATCTTGTGATACCTGCAAAAACAGAAAAAGAAAAAAGGATGTTCGCCGGAGGTCGGAGCTCCGACGTTAATGTTAAGTGGAGCTGATATTTTTCGGCGTACTGACTGGGGTCCGACAATGGCGAGATACTGCTTTGAGCCAGCAGAATAAAAAACAAATGATAACTTTTTGACTTTAGACGAATCAAGTGGCTGATTTTTCATTGATGGCCCTTGTTAAAATCAATAAAAATGAAAGCTTAACAAAAATTCAAACAATGATGTTACGAGTGTAGATCTCTTCAGCTTTTGACCTAAAGAATCAATGGAGTAGGGTTTGGGAGAGCGCCGATTCAGTTGATGTCTTATATGAAACTAGCGTAAAAAGGTCGGGAAACTAGCTTAAATATACCGAGAAACTAGCGTAAAAAGGTAATCCAGTTTGCAAAAGTTTACAATCAAACAAACTGAAGCGTATGAAAATATTTTTGATTTTCTATTTGGTGGTAAAATATGAGATCATTAGATGACAAGAATTTTTAAAAAATTGCCTAAACCTTGATGTTTTATAAAACATAGTAGTCACTTCCTCACCTGATATTGATGATTTAAATTTATTTTTTGAATTAAAAATGTTAATAGAAATCATACAAGTAGAAAAGAATATACTAATCGATATACTCAATCAAATAAAAATTCTTGATTTTTTTCAAATGCTTATACTTCTTATAAAATAATGTTAACAATTCTGTAACAATTACCTCAGCGGAAAGATGTTTTTTTCAAAAATAAAAATGATAAAATCTTACCTAAGATCAATATTGTATCAATAAATATTAAACGGATTAACTATATTATTAATTGAAAAAAAATTATCAGAATGAATCGATTATAAAAATATATTAATAAATTTGCATCTAAAAAAATTAGAAGAATAGACTTTTAATCAATATATATTAAAGATTATTTTGTTAGTTTAAGATCTCCCATTAAATTATGACTTTAGGTCCCTAATGTGCCCCTGATCCACATCATCAAGTTGATGAAACACAACAAGATTCATCTGATGATAATAACAAGACTCCTCTTTCAATAGCTTTTCAACAGCTTCTTTTCCTCTTTTCTCATCCCTATTCCTTTGTTTTCTCCAATAACTACTGCATTCCTGAAAATTAAACAATCTACTAGATATTAAAAAGAGAGACAAAAGAAATTAATTAACAAAGAGATTGACTGATTTTGTGGGCAAGGAAGAAGACTTGCATTCTTGTTGGATGGTTGTTTATGGCCGACTCTTCTGCCATTTCGGTTTTCTTCTGTACAACTCTCTGTTTGGTGTGCTTTTCTGGAGGAAAATATGGAGAGCTGCAATGAGTGTATTTATATATATCGTTAAATAAGGCAATATACACACAATGTACAGGTGTATATTGCCTTATTCATAGGCATGATTCTGCCCCAGAATTAGTGCTCTCGGTTTGGGCCAAATTGGACATAAGAATATTGTATATTTAGAAAATATATGTGTAGTATATTGTAATGTATTTGTTACCTAAATTAGGATTATACACTACCATAATTGTAGAGTTAGAATTATGGTAGAAGAAGATTTTAGGAATAGAATAGGAATATGATTCTCCTATTTTGTAACTTGTATATATACCTATTCAATTAATGAAAATAATCAAGGGGATTATTTCTTTGGGGATCTGTATCCTATCATGCCCGGTTTCAGTCCATCGAGTCAAGCCTTGCCGTCAGTTTTTGCAGCCATTTCTCCTTCCGCGTGGCATGCTCGCCTGGGTCATCCGGGATCTTCTATTTTATCAGTTTTAGATAAAAATAGCTTTATTTCTTGTAAGGGTACAAGTCGTACTCATATTTGTCAATCTTGTTCATTGGGAAAAATTGTTAAATTGCCATTTGCGGACTCAAATTCTCATACTTCACAGCCTTTTGATATTATTCATAGCAACCTATGGACGTCTCCTGTTCTAATTTCATTAGGTCATCGATATTATGTTCTGTTTCTGGATGATTATTTTAAATTTTTGTGGACTTTTCCAATTGCCAATAAATCTCAAGTGTTTTCTGTCTTCATAAAATTTAGAGCATTCATTAGAACACAATTCGAAAGAGAAATAAAAAATATTCAGTGTGATAATGGGAAAGAGTATGACAATAGGGTGTTTCAAGAGTTCTGTGATAATAGTGGGATAAATTTTTGGTTTTCGTGCCCTCATACATCGTCTCAAAATGGGAAAGCCGAACGAAAAATTCGTTCCATAAATAACATTGTCCGCACTCTCTTACTTCATGTTTTCGTACCCCCGTATTTTTGGCTTCATGCCCTGCAAATGTCAACGTATCTCCTAAACATAATTCTGTCCAAAGGTCTGACATATTCCTCCCCCCTCCAAATCTTATATAATAAGAACCCTTCTTATTCTCATATTCGGATTTTTAGGTGCCTGTGTTTTCCGTTATTCCCAACCACCACAATTAACAAACTTCAGGCTCGGTCTAACCCGTGTGTATTTTTGGGTTATCCGTCTAATCATCGTGGTTATAAATGTTTTGTTTTGTCCTCCAAGAAAATCATAATTAATCGCCATGTCATTTTTGATGAAACCCAATTTCCGTTTGCCAAAGTTCATACTCCCGAGCCTCGGTCGTATAATTTTTTGGATGAACAAATATCCCCGTATATTATTCGGCATTTGTCGGATATCTCCCGCTCCCAAAATCCTCCAGTAGGACCATCGCTTCTTTGGACCTCTTTGTCACCGTCCCTGTTCGGTGGTGGATCAGTCCCAACAATTGGGCTAGTCCAGCCCAATTCTGGAACGGGTCCAGATGACGCCCCAATTTTTCGAATTGGGCCAGCAGGCCCACAGCCTGCTGGCCAGTCCGTCCCGAGGCCAGATAATTCCCAAAATTCCCTCAATTCTTCCTCGGGTCATAGACCGGTCACTCGTAGTCAACGGGGTATTTTTACACCTAAAAGACATTTTAATTTACATTCTGATGTCTCTAAATCCCCCTTGCCCCGAAATCCTGTGTCCGCATTAAATGACCCTAATTGGAAAATTGCTATGACTGATGAATATAATGCTCTTATTGATAATAAGACGTGGGAGTTGGTGCCCCGTCCATATGGTATTAATGTTATCAGGTCTATGTGGATTTTTGCTCATAAAGAGAATTCAGATGGTTCATTTGCTCGACATAAGGCGCGGCTTGTGGCTGATGGTAAAACTCAGCAGGTTGGGATAGATTGTAGGGAGACGTTTAGCTTGGTAGTCAAGCTGGCTACTATTCGCACTGTGCTTAACTTGGCTCTTTCAAAGACTTGGCCTATTCATCAGTTGGATGTCAAAAATGCTTTCCTACATGGTGATCTCAAGGAAACAATATATATGCATCAGCCATTGGGTTTCATGGATCCCAACCGTCCTCATCATGTCTGTTTGTTGAAAAAGTCCTTATATGGGCTTAAGCAGTCTCCACGGGCCTGGTATACGAGGTTTGCTGACTTTGTTTCAACTATTGGGTTCACTCACAGCAGGTCAGATAATTCCTTGTTCATCTACCGTCGTGGTTCATCCTCTGCCTACATTCTGTTGTATGTGGATGATATCATTTTGACTGCCTCTTCCGATGCCTTGCGCCAGTCTATCATGGCCATGCTTAGTTCTGAATTTGCTATGAAAGACTTAGGGCCTTTGAGTTACTTTTTGGGGATTGCCGTCAAACGTCATTCTGGAGGGTTGTTTTTGTCCCAAAGAAAGTATGCGGCTGAGATCATCGAGAGGGATGGGATGTCATCTTGTAAGTCCACTTCCACTCCAGTTGATGCAAAACCCAAGCTTAGTGCCGCGACAGGTGCACCATACGAGGACCCAACCCGCTATCGCAGTCTTGCAGGGGCCCTCCAGTATCTTACCTTTACCAGGTCGGATATTACGTATGCTGTTCAGCAGGTATATTTATTCATGCATGATCCCCTAGTTGAGCACATGAATGCAATCAAATGCATCATTCGTTATATTCACGGGACGCTGGACTATGGTTTGCACTTGTATCCTTCATCTACATCCACACTTATCTCGTACACAAATGCGGATTGGGGTGGTTTTTCGGACACCAGGCGGTCTACGTCAGGTTATTGTATGTTCCTTGGCAACAACTTGGTCTCCTGGTCTGCGAAGCGTCAGGCGACTCTATCCCGCTGAAGTGTAGAGGCAGAATATAGAGGGGTAGCTAATGTGGTCTCAGAATCATGTTGGTTACGTAACTTGCTTTTAGAGCTTCATTTCCCCATTCAGAAGGTAACCTTAGTATATTGTGATAATGTTAGTGCCATCTACCTCTCAGGTAATCCGGTTCAGCACCAACGCACTAAGCATATCGAAATGGACATTCACTTCGTCCGTGAAAAGGTTGCTCGGGGGCAGGTACGCGTATGTCATGTCCCGTCAAGATATCAAGTTGCAGACATCTTTACAAAGGGTCTTCCCTCGGTACTCTTTGAAGATTTTAGGGACAGTCTCAACGTTCGAAGACCGCCCGCTATGACTGCGGGTATGTGTTAAATAAGGCAATATACACACAATATACAGGTGTATATTACCTTATTCAAAGGCACGATTCTGCCCCAGAATTAATGCTCTCGGTTTGGGCCAAATTGGACATAAGAATATTGTATATTTGGAAAATATATGCGTAGTATATTGTAATGTATTTGTTACCTAAATTAGGATTATACACTACCATAATTGTAGAGTTAGAATTATGGTAGAAGAAGATTTTAGGAATAGAATAAGAATACATTTTGTAACTTGTATATATACATATTCAATTAATGAAAATAATCAAGGGGATTATTTCTTTCATATATATTACATTTTCTTAATTCAAGATATATTACTCCAAATAAATGTTATGGATTAATATAATTGAACTAACTATTTAAGTATAAAAAATATGAATTTAATTAATGGTCCGATTTTATTGGGCTAATCCATTAGTTTGGGCTATAAATGACGAGCCCATTTTGTTTAGCCCAGTATGTCATCTTCCTAGAGGCCCAGTTGGTGCCACATCTCAAATGACATGGCACACCAAGTCAAATGAAAGAGCCAAAATGATCATATCACATGTCAAAATGACACATCATGCCTAGTCAAATCAAAGACCAATGAAAACGTATCATGCGTACAAATGACATATTTCAACCAATCAAATATCGCTATGTCAGCTTAAATCTGATTGACAAAAAGAAGTTTGTCCTTATCACAACTCTTCCATCCTACAACAATAAATTGAGGTTCATAATTTAGAAAATGATCAAGAATTCTAACAAGAAGCCAGAGAGAGCTCGTGGATCAAACGCCTCAGATTTCTCTACAAGCTACAAGCATTCAAGCACTCAAATATTTCTCTACAAGTTCTAGGGATCAAGACAAAGATCCACGATCAAGCCCTTGAATCCAAACACAAATCAAGATCAAGACCACCAAATTCAAGATCAAGCTCAAAAACCCTTAAATTTATTACCAAAAAGACGAATCAGAGGATTCATAAAGATTGTAACACTCATATTTGAAATCAGATACTACGATTGTTGCAATATTTTTCAGTCTTCATTATTATTTTCTTGACGCAAATTTTATTGTCTACAAATTTTGGCTCGCCCACTGGGACAATCTCTACCTCTCATCTATTTTTTTTAAAAGTTGAAGAACATCCAAATGACTCAAATGAAGATCAACCCTAAATCCGATATTATTACAACTGCTCACTCTAAAAGTGGATTGGAAGCTATCATGCAAATTATTGACCAAATTAAAAGGAGCAAAATCAAAACGCTAGGACAACAAGTGCTGCAAGTACCGTCCAAGTCAACTCATGTTTTTGGTTCATCTTTCCCAAAAGGAATGAAATCCTCTTCCCCCATGCTAAAAGAAGCGAATAATATTGTTGAGGCGGTCGAAAGAACTGTGTCTCAACTTAATTTGCCACAAAAACGCTATTGCAAGTCCAATAACCCCTTTAATGCAAGAAGATGGTGATGTCTTAAACGTTGGATATGCTTCAATAGCCTATTAGGATACTCTCAAGTCCAAGCTCTATTCAAATGGTGATCCATATCATTCTTCATCCTCCATGATGGTTATGCAAGCAATGACGATTGACATTTCTACTGTAGAAGAACGACTTGCAAGTTTGACTATAGCAGTTGAAGGATTGACAAAGAATGTGCAAGAACAAGATGCTAAACTTTTCAAGCTGACAAATAAGATGGAGAGCATGACTGAGAGAGAATCAAGTCAAACACCTATAAAGATTCCTGAAATTCAAGAGAAAGGAGAGCCCCCCCTAAAGCAAACAACAATGATCAAAGATATCCAAGTCTTTGCTAAAGGTCTGATTCCTATTGATCAATTGAATGATTTCATCATGGGAGCAATTGAAGATAAATTTGAATTGCCATCCAAATCTTCTCTCACGTATGAAAAGATATACACGCAAAAGATTGATAATCTGAAGATGCATGGCGGCTACCAACCTCTTAAAGTCCAATAATTTGATGGCAAGGAAAATCCCAAACAACATATAGTGCACTTTATCGAGACTTGCAATGATACTGGGACTTATGGTGATTATCTCGTCAACCAATTCATTCGATGTCTCAAATAAAATATGTTTGGTTGGTACACAGATCTCGACATGGTTCTATAGATAGTTGGGAGCAGCTGGAGAAAAAATTTCTCAATCATTTTTATAGCACAAGGCGTATCGTTAGTGTGATTGAACTTACAAATGCATGCCTATCAGTCGCTGGGGGAGCTTGAGCCTCAATTGCAAAGATCGCCTTAGTGAAACTTCTAGCATTGAAATGTGCATTCAAGGCATGGATTGGGGTTTTCGCTACATCTTGTAAGGAATAAAGCCCAATTCATTTGAAGAGTTGGCAACCCGTGCGCATGATATGGAATTGAGTATAGCTAGAAGTGGAGACCAATGGTGGCCTGTCCTTGAGCCTTATGAAGATGAATATATAGAAGAACTCCATAGTGGGAGCAAGTTTGAATCTGAAGATGAAACTGAAGAGTCCATGTATGTTGCAATGCTCCTCATCGTACTAGCCTAAACTATAAGTTATAATGCTTCTCATCGCACGAGCCTAAACTGAAAGTTATAATGCTCATCATCGCACAAGTCTAAACTGGAAGTTATAATGCTCCTCACACGTACGAGCTTAAACTGCAAGTTATAATAATCCTTGATGCACGAGTCTAAATTGCATATTTGAAACTCCTCAAATTCGTGCTAAATCCTCAAGTCATAAAGCTTTTTAAATTATAGCTAATCCTTCAAGTTATAATACTTCTTGATGCACGAGCTAAAATTGCACGTCACAAAGCTCATCAAATTATGAGCCAAATTTTCAAATCATGAAGCTCCTCAAGCTTGAGCTAAATCTTGAAATCACGAAACTCCTCAAATTTGAGGTAAATTTTCAAGTCATAAAACTCCTCAAATTCAAGCTAAATCATCAAGTTACAAAGCTCTTCAAGTCGAGCTAAAATCTTCAAATTAAAACGCTCCTTAACATACAAGCATAAACTGCATGTTACTCCTGGCCCGCAAGAGTATAAACTGTGCATGTCCCAAAAAAAGTCCGCTAGGCTGAACATCTCGCAAGAGGCGACCTAGACAAAAGTTAGGACAAAATAAAAATGTTCGCTAGATTGCAAATCTCGCAAGAGGTGGCCTAGGTAAAAGTTAGGACCAAAACAAATGTCAGCTAGGTTGAAAATCTCGCAAGAGGAGGCCTACGCAAAAGTTAGGACACAAAAAAACTCAATTTTCTGAACTACAGAATGACTTGATCCACTTCACTGAGCTACGTAGGCAGCTTAGAGTTTTATTCTATGTTCAGTCTCATAAATTAAAAAAAAATACATCACTCTATGTGTTGTTCGATTGAAGTGTGATGGAATGAAATCCATTTGACCAGGCACATACAAATCATATATACAAGCACCCATTCATAGAAATTTGGACCTTCACCAAATACTGACGGTTCAATGGGGGCAAATCACCATGACAAATGGGTTCTCCGATGGGATGACTGCAATCTCTTAGCAATTTGTCAATTCAGCATTGAAATGTTATGGGAAATAACAAAAATACATGATACATATACAATCGTAATCATTGCAGTTGGAGAGAATTTCATTATCTTTTTCAAATCGAATTTTTGGCAAAGCTTAAATTCAAATGCCAAAAGTGTAATGTCAATCGTCTATTTTTTAATCAAATTTATATGATTGACACAGTTTCCTCAAGGACAAATATTTCAACTAGCAGGCTTGCATTACAAATGGATGGCATGAGCTACGTTTTGGAGTTCAAAGTCGACATGATATTCAAATTAAATGTCTTCAAGATACTTCAAGGCCCGACTTTGGTTCTGACAAATCTACACATTAACAAGTCTTGGAGTGAGGGCAATTATGAATGTTTAAATTTTATCAATTTAATCCATAAAGTTATTCGGATTATATATTTTTAATTCAAGATATATTACTCCAAAAAAGTGGTATGGATTAATATAATTGAACTAACTATTTAAGTCAAATAAATATAAATTTAATTAATGGTCCGATTTTATTGGGCTAATCCATTAGTTTGGGCTATAAATGACGAGCCCACATTGTTTAGCCCATGATGTCATCTTCCCAGAGGCCCAGTTTGGTACCACATGTAAAAATGACACAATATGTCTAGTAAAATCAAAGACCAATGAAAATGTGCCATGCGTACAAATGACATGTTCCGACCAATCAAATATTGCCATGTCAACTTAAATCTGATTGGCCGAAAGAAGTCTGTCATTATCACAACTCATCCATCCTACAACTATAAATAGGAGTCTCATAATTTAGAAAAGGATCAAGAATTCTAACAAGAAGCTACAGAGAGTTTGTGGATCAAACGCCGTAGATTTCTCTGCAAGCATTCAAGCACTCAAATATTTTTCTACAAGTTCTAGAGAGCAAGACAAAGATTCAAGATCAAGCCATTGAATCCAAACACAAATCAAGGTCAAGACCACCAAATTCAAAATCAAGATCAAAAGCCCTTAAATTCAAGTACAAGTCAAGATCAAGCTAAAAAACCCTTGAATTTATTATCGAAAAGACGAATAAAAGGATTCATAGAGATTGTAACACTCATATTTGAAATCAAATACTACGAGTGTTGTGATTTTTTCAGTCTTGATTATTATTTTCTCGACGCGAATTTTATTGTCTAAGTTGTAAATATTAGAATGACGACTTTAAGTGATAATAATTGATTCTACGTTTAATATTAGCATATATTAGGAGTTGTTGTTTATCTCACCCAAATTACACCATAACACAGTATAACACGGTCATTGTCAAATATAGTAACCCAACTAGGTTGGGGTCGAATTCCACTAGGAATACGATGAGAAATAAATCTTATTCGCATTGTATCATTCCTTTACTAAATACTTTACTCCTAAGATAACCAAATTGTTTGTTTGTTTGTTTGTTTTAACTACTCAATTAACTACTTCAATTATCAATTAATGTACAAATAAGTTGGAGTTCTAGGATTGTGACTTAATGCATGGAAGTGATGTTGGGTTATGCTGAGTTGGGTGTGATAAGTGTGTTATGAGTAATGAGGACTAATTTCTAGGTGATGATTTCTCAATTGACCCACCTAATTTCACTTTAGGCTTTCTCAAGCTCTAAAGTGTGGAATATAAGAACACCCATTATATATACCCTTAGTTGATTCTCTTCTAATTAAAGTTGAGAATCATTAAATCAGGTTTAAATCCCCAAGTCCAAATTAACTTACCTCTTTCCTAGACTCTAGTCTCCTTTTTCAAATTTAATTAGAGACAATAGGCATTAAAAGTGTGTTTGCAACCAACCCTTAAACATTAAGAGTGAGAGGTAATTAAATGCCACTATTATATAACCATTTTCATTTACTATAAACTAACCCAACTACCATATTATATTTTTGGGTCACAACCCCAACCTAAATTCTAGCTACTCATAAAAAAAAGAATATAATACTAAGCAATAAATAAGATAAGACATAATAAACATTAAATAAATCTTATAATGATTTTTGTATTGAAAATAGAACTTGTCTCTACAAAGTGGAACACTACTCAAGATTCTTGGAATAAAATGATAAGCACAATAGAAAATAAATTACTAGATGAATAGTGAAAGGAATAGTTTGATGTCTAGCTAATACCTAACAACAATGAAAATACTAGTAGTCAAATCATAAAAGTGATACTATCACAAAACCCTAGGTAACTATTTATAGGGACCTAATTTTTAGACTTTACGTAATTACAAAAATGCCACCGCCTAATCACTCTGCGATCGCAGAAAGGGACCACATAATAGGTCTGCGGCCCGCAAAGTAGGACTAGGGTTCGCAGAGTGGGTTTTGATTTAGACTGTCTAGAACTGCCGCTGGAAGTGCGGTCCGCAGAACTGACTACGGTCTACAGAAGTGCCTTGAAGCTTCATAATCTGAGCTGGACTTGAATTGAAACAGTGATTCGCATACCGTAATGCGGTCTGCAGAACAGTAGTGTGGACCGCAGATTGGGTTGCACTTTGGGGCTCCGGAGTCCTCTATCAACTGTTTGAATCTGTGATGTTGCTTACATTCTACGGTCCGCAGAAGTAGTCTTCTCAACACTTCTTCCTTTTTCAGCACTTTTGTCCATATTTTAGCATTTTCCCTTGCTTTTGGTGTACCGAGACAAAAATTCTACAAAAACTAAAATTACATAAGCAACATATACTATAAATGTATTAAGGACAATAATAATTCATGAAATTGGTATCAAATGTGCCGTAATTTCTCGGCACATCAACACCCCCAACTTAAACTATTGCTTGTCCTCAAGTAACCTAAACATCACTAAGTTACGACTAATGATAAAACTAAGATGACTATGGTTGGTTCTATTTATGAGTCTAGAAGCATGTGTTTCACATAATCGACATCTCCTCATATTTTCAAAATAAAGTTTCAAAAGTGCATTTCTACAATCAACGAGCCCATGAAAATCAAGCCTCACTAGGTGTCTAAACGCTACTAGTGACTAGATGCGCCAAGAATTCAACTAGAAGAGCTCCCATTTCACAAGATTCGTGCATTTCAATGTGCCCTCACCACAGGAAAAGTTCCATACTCACATGAGAAGTTTCCTTTCAAAACAGGGGACACAACAAGATCACTCACACTCACAAGGAATGTCAAGCATCATAAGTATCATGCCATAGGCTTGCCTTATTTTAAGTCACTACTACTCAAAGAGTGCCCGGTTTGGATCTCTAAGGACTTTTTCAAGCTTGTAATGTAGGCTTAGGGATGAGTAAGATATTCATTTAGGTACAAGTGACTTTTCCCTCTTTTTGCACTACACATCTTTCATTCATTTGCTCAATTTCTTTTTTGTTTTCCAACTTCTTTTTCCACCACTTTTTATTCAAGTATCCCCCAATTTATTTCATTCTTTTTATGGTTCATTTTCTCTTTCTTTTCTATTATTTTTGCATTTCATTTTCTTCTTTTTCTAACTTCTCTTTTTTTAGAACCACTCATATCATAATCTTCTTCCTTTTTTTTGTATCCCACCCCCAACTTAGGCCTTTGGCCTCAATTATCATTTTTCATGCATTCAAGGAGGAATTTGATTCAAAAGACGGTTCATTTTAAAAAGAGTTTCAGTTCGTAATGTGATAAACAAAGAAAAAGTTAAAAAGCTCAAAAGGGAATAACTAGTTCTCTCAACTAACGGGTAGGTCAAAGAAGTATTTAATCAAGAAGGTTCACTCTCATATGAAGGCCTAAGATCATTTCCTCAACCAAAAAACTCTAGTTTAGCAGTGACAAACCAACGAGACAAGTTCTAGATAATACAAGCAAACACAAGATAGCAATCGAATCATCACCACTCTATGCACATGAACTACAAGAACCACTACATTTTATACTCTCTATCGAACACAAGGCTATCATCTCATGAGATTCAAACACAAGTAGACATAAAGTCACAAAATGAGGCATGCTTTTATAGAACAATCATGTAAAGTGCCATGCTACTCTTGTTTTCAAAATCTAATTTTTGAGGGGTGTCACAAAAACCAAGAAGAGCTACATATGCTAGAAACTACGTACAAACACCAATCAAGTCAAACTATTCTATCACTAGATCATGGTTACTGAACATACTCCCTTGAAAAAGAATCAGACAACGAAAAACCAAGGAGAACTAAAATATAAAAACCAAACACATATATACAATCTACTTGTCAAGTCATTTCCAAAAAAAACATACAAGATACCCCACCCCCAACTTTAAAAATATGTGTTGTCCTCAATGCATAAAGAATATAAAGTACAAGGATAAAAAGTTTGAGGGTATCCCTAAGGCGCACTAAGTGCACTCCTGAGTCTGACTTATAGACGTGGCCTTTGTTGGGGCATTAGTGCTCTGTGACTGTGGAGCGGGGATGGGTACCTCTACGTCGCCTATCACGAGCTCACTCTGTGGTGGTGATGATGGACTGGTACATGGAGCATGTGGAGTGGTGCCCACAACTGGCGAAGGAGTAGGACCTCCGGCATTAATAAATGTCTATGGCTCCTGGGCTACTCCACTAGAACTAATCATAGAGGTCTCCTCAAGAGACTGTGCAACACCACATTGAACACTGCTTGCTCCATCAACTGCAGGTCCTCCTCAACTGTCTCAGCTACAACTTGGGGCTTCTCAAGCCCCTCCTCATCTATCTCATCATCATAATCATCAACCACTTCCTACCTCTCTGAATCATCTGGAGTCTCACCAGCACCCTCTCTAATCCTCCAACTCGAGCCCACTCATCTGCTGTGGCTTTACTCTCTATGTCTAGAGCGGGATACCCAAGAGGACCGAGCATCCATAATCGCAGCGATCTGTCCTATCCTCACTATCTCGACCATCGATAGAACGAGATGTGATCTCGTAGTAGCTGAAGGTGCAGGAGGAGTAGGGGATACTGGAGTGAAAGTATCTGCCAGTGTAGAAGTGGCGGCTGTAGAGGGTATAGAAGAAATGGGGTCGGCCGAAGTGGTTTCCTGTATCTCTGTCTGCTCAAATGTGGATCCCTCTAAATCAACCAACTCGAACGGTAGAGAGGTATTTACTGAGCCGTTGGTGGTTTTCTCTTTCTTTCTTGCTTGATATTCCTCATCCTGAACCCTTAAAATATCACATGTCAACAAGGCATCGACGATATTGTCAACTCGAGGCAACTTATAAACTTTGACTTGATGACATAACTCCGTAATCAAGCAAGGGAAATGGAATGAGGTCTTATCCTATTAAGCTCTATTTCCAAGCTCCTTATCAATCACATCACCTACATTAATTTGGAGCCATCCAATTTTGCAAGAGATAAGTACAATCTTTTCCAACATGATGTCCTTTCGTTATAGGATGGCTACAAATGGCTACTCACAAAGCTTAGATAAAACTTGGCCTCCGTGTTCAAAGTGTTCTTTTATATATTCTTGCCAGCGACAATCCATTCCGATGTTTCATTGGTCACAATCGTTGCTGCCCATGGACACTCATTATCTAGTTGGCTCATTATTTTGATGGGAAACTCATTTTGGTCACGCTCATGGTCCGAATGAATTCCGTTGTTGATTGTGGTGCTGCCATAAGGGACGGTAACTTTACGAACAACTACTTCCTTAAGCAGTGCCTTGGGTTGCCTTTTGGTTTTCTTTAGAACAGAGGCGATATATGAAGTGTAAAACTCACGGACCAACTCCTCGTTGTATGGCGATATGGTTTAAGAAAGCACTGCTATCCATGGAATTCAATCAAGTACCATACACGCGAGAATTGGTCCTTCAAGCCATTCATAGATATTCGCTTATCTTCAATGATAGTCCGCTCCTTACTCTTTTGATATAGCTCCTTGTACTCTTTCACACCGCACCAATTGACCTATTGGGCTCTTTTATGCCTAAACTCAGCAGCTCGAGAACTTTCCTCTTACAAATCCCCCTCATTATACTGAGAGGATGAATGAGTTGTGGCATGGGAGGTTTGGGACCCCTCATCACTAGAGATGATAGTGCCAGGGCGCTTTCTTTTGTTTACTAGCCCGACGGTTGCTTTGTGTGTCTGTAATCTTCCCTTGGTGTTGGGGTATTAGTCCGGCCAGAGTGGGCCTCAAAGATCTAGCCTCTTGTTCCGGCTCATTAATAGCAATACCTTTCACTGCTTGAGTTTTGTTTGGAGCCATATTTGCAATCAAGAAACGTGATAAGTCTTGGACTATGGAATGAAAAGAAAGAGAAAATATTTTTGTATTTTTCATAAAGTAATTGCAAGAATAAAACACACAAAATAAATAAGAAGTTATACTTCAAATTGAAAAAGAAAGAAAAAATATAGAGGTAGAAACAACTTCAATTATCGCAGACCTGGTCTGCGGGCTGTAGTCCAGGTTTGCGACGTCTCAAACCCAAACTGCGGTCCGTATAATGATCACACTTTTTCCCAAAAATTTCAAAGTCACTGGACTATTTTACGGCCTATTATGTGGTTCACAGAACCATTATGTGGCCCGCAAAAGGCATCGCAAAATTTCCTTTCAATTTGGTTTATACACTGGGTCTTTCTGCGGACTAGGGTGCCCTTCTGCGATCAGCAAAACCATTATCTGGCTTGCAAAAAGGTGCCCAATCAGTGCATTTTGGGTATTTTCAAGGATTTCACCTCGATTTTTCAAAACTCAATGTTGCTACACCTATAACAACACAATATACATACTTACCACCCAATACATGCTTTCAGTTAATGCTCGTAGGTACTCAAACTTCTCTACGGCTCCAATTCAGATAATTTCAACAATCATAGGCATGCATAGGCAAATTTTCAATTATGATCAATTCACAAACTTTCCACATAAACCAACGACCCCAATTCAAGACTAATGCAATTAAAACTGAGCCCAATCCTATGTACAATCAATTTCATTAAATTCAAGCATGTACAAATTCTCATTATTTGTGATTTTTAATCAAATGAGGGTAAATAAGGCAACATGGATAATCACACCATCTATGAGCTACATGGGCCACACATAAATATCACACAATCATCAACCCAACCCTACTAGTTAAATTTCATGAGTCACACCTCCCATTTACCTATCATTGCAAGAAGAAGAGACATGAGAGACGAAACATACCTGTTGATCGACTATGAGACGAGGGAGATTGAATGTAAGGTGAAGTGGACCTTATGCGAGAGAGTAGTGCATGTAATGGGTGAGAGGATAAGGAGTGTTTGATTTTTAAAACGTGAGGGAGAAAGAGAGAGTGAAGAAAAGCTAGGGCTAAAAATCCCTTTTATACCTTTTGCCCGAATTGCGGTTCGGATCGTGTCGCAGTTCCAGTCTGCGGTCCGTAAAATTAGACTATGGCCCAATTACCTTTGTCCTAGGTTTATCTGATGTGGCACTCATTATGCGATCGCAAAACCAAACTGCATCTCAAGTACATTGTGTAATTCTATGGACCAAAGTGTGGTCCGCAGTTCAGGAACCCTTTTCTGAGTTCCACTTTTTCAAACTTTCTATGGAGTTCTGCGGTGCATTATGCGGTCCACGGACCGTGTTTGTGGTTCGCAGAAAGGGCACACAATGATCTCTCTTCTTCCTTCCATTTGTTTACACATCTTTCCATATTTTCTCCCCTTTTTTCCTGTGTGTCCAGATCCTACACACTAAACAAACAATCAAAACACACAAGTGAAAACAAAATAAAGAAAACAAACTAAAACTTTGGGTTGCCTCCTATTAGAAATACAATAATAAGCGACGTCGTCCATAACGAAGTAATGGGTTTAGATCACAAGCATGTTTTTCATGGACCGGGTGAATTTTAGGCCAATGAGAGATCGTCAACCGGATTCTAGAAAATTTGTGCGCTAATACCCACCGAAAGTGCAAAAAATCACAAAATTGAGTTTCTTGGCTTAGAAATGTAATAATAAGCGATGCTAGATAAGTAACAAGAAAATATCTTCTCAAAAATATTATAATTTAAATAAACACTACGACGATGGAGTAAGATTAGACTTGCGAGAAAGATGTGTGTTGGAAGAGGGACGTCCATAAGTCGCTATGAATAATATCAAATGACATTAAAGTATGAGAATTTAAGTCTACAAATGGCTACTTAATAATTTTTCCTAAAGAACAAGACTGACAATTTAGAGTACTACTCGTACCCTCAAGTGTGCTAGCTGCAATAAAAAACCAACGCTAAGGAGTAAGAAAAGGGATGTGCTAAGGCACAACGGCTTTCGCACAGCTGTTGTGCCCTTGCTTCTTGCTTTCGAGCTGGAGCTTGCTGGGTAGTGAAGTGGTCCGTGAAGTTTAAATAAGACTTGTGTTAAGCAAGTAGAGTAGTCAAGCTAGAGAGGAAAAATAGCAAGAAGCGGTTTTCGTTCGACTCTCATATAATATATTTAAAATGTAATTACAATATTGTATGAGTGTCAAGTTTTATTTTATTTTATTTATTTATGATATTTTTAGATAAATATTAGTGATTTAAGTACAATACTTAATGTCGTTGGGAAAGATTGTATTGGCTAGTTAAAATTTTATATTTTGTCAAGATACTCGGTTGAGAATATTGTATTTGACCTCCGTGGCATGTATATGTTGTGCCTCTAATTTGTATTAGAAAAATACTTCTATAATTTTATGATACTTTTGTCCTTGTTCAGTCAAAAAGAAAATTTAATAATAGAGTAACAGCTCTTGGTCTCAATCACAAGAGTGGAAAAACTCATTAAGTGAACAAATCAACATAATAAATACATGATTTTCTAGTATGCATGGCAGAATGTGTATAAGGGAAGTGTTCACTCTACGTGTCAAAACTTAGGGTAAGAAGCATTCTGTAACAGTATTTGAATTATAGATCAAACTACCAATAAGAAAAATCTTATCAGAAGAGATATATTCCCAGTTAAAATATTTAAAATACAAGGCAAAAGAAGTAAGACTAGAAGAAAAAATAGAAATACAAGAATAACAATGCGATAAGTTTGATAAAATATGGATAGATATGGGAAATGGATGGATGAAGAGAATTAGTAATCCTGACTAATAATAACGAAAAAATATATGAATTATGGGAAGAAATAATATTAAAATAAAAACTAAAAAGTACTATAACAATAATGGATGAGATAAAGGAAAATCAAGCACGTACTCAACAAATGATAAGGGAAGAACTAACAAACCTATGGAACGTATCTGAAATACCAACGTTTAAAATAATATTAGAAAAACTAAATATGATATTAGAAGACAAAAACAAAGGTAAAGAGGTAGCAAGAGATAATGAACTGAACACGAGTAAAGAAAATACAATAGTAAAAATCGACATCAGAAAACCTGAAATAGTACCAATAGATGCGTGGAGAAGAAATAAAAAACCCGTAATGATAGATATTAGTAGAATGAAACCTAAGTTAACAGATAAGGTAGAAAAAGCATTAAAAGGACTAACAATGTTAAACAAAAAAGGAGAATTTTAATGGAAAAACAAGAACCAAGTATACCTAGCGTACTTACGTTTTTAAGAAATAATGGAAAAAAGATAATAGAAAAGGAAAGATATAAATATGAACCTATTAAAATAAGTACACCAAAACAAGATACAGATTCAAAAGAGGAGAATATTTATCTAAAGAATGAAGAAAAAACAACCTACGATTACCTAAATCTAAGGTTAGATAAACAGGAACAAGAGATATCCGAATTAAAAAGGGAAAACACCAAACTGAAATTACATAGCAATGAGGAATGGTACGATAAGTACAAAAAATATAAACATAAGTTCAGAGATACGAAAAAGATATTAAAAGAAGGAAAAGTAGAAATAAAACAGATAAAAGAAGAATTAGACAAGACTAACAGAAAACTAGAAAAATTGGAAGAAACACAACAAGAATTAGAAGACTTGAAAGAAGAAATGCACATACTTAGAGAACAGGTAAGAAGGTTAAAAGGAAAAAAGAAGATAAGAAAAAGCAGTAGCGATGAAAGTACTAGTAGTAATAAGACTAACATCGATAGAGATAGACCAGAAATACGAGTAGTAGAATTCATAGAGGAAGTAGAAGATGAGTCAGAAATAATAAAAGAAAACAACCAGATAGTAGAAGCTCTACAAAAAACAAAAGAAGTAAATGCTATTATAGAAGAAGAACCTGAAAGTGATATAGAAGAAGAGTATAACCAACCCGGAGAAACAGAAATAGATTCAGAAGATATAATAAATGAAGATGCAAACGATTATCCTGAAGAAGAACTAGTAGATCCTAATCTAGAAGTAATAGAAAGGAGACGAACTAGATTACCAAACCATATACCAGCAGGACAACAAGCAAAATTTAGAGATTTTGTAGGATCAATGGCACAAGGAGTAAATTACAATGGATATTTTCTAGACTTAGATAACGTCTATGATGAACAGGAAATAGGGAGAAGAATAACAGATTGGAACCTAGGAATGTATATAGCAATAATGAACTCTGCACATACGGAAAATCTAGAATACATGTACGAATTAATATCGAAAACATTAATAGGAAAAGTAGCATATTGGATAGAGTCTATAGCATATCAACTAAGAGGAGAAGTGATGAGTCATGCAACAGATTGGAAATCTATGCTAATGATATTTGATATTATATTAAAAAGAGAATTTTTAGGAGAAAAATGGCTAGTAGCCAGAGAAAGCGTATTTGCGGAAAGAAAAATTGAAATAATAATGAGTTTAAACAATATGAAATGTTGTAAGATTAATAAATTACCAGAATACACGATTAGCTTTAGTAAATTCTTTTATGAAGCTAGATTCTTACCAGATGAAGGATTAATATACCAACAACATTATTATGACCACTTACCAACACCCTATAATATAGATATAACAAAAGAATATACTCAACTAGAACCAAAAGAAAACACTCTAGGAGAAAGAATAAGAGTATTACGAGCTTACTTAATGAGAAAATGTGAAGAATTTAGGACGCAACAAAAGATTAAAAAAGATAAGAACTTAGGATTAAGAGAAATATGTGGATTTACAGAAAAAAGGTTAGTATTCGGATGCGATGACAAAAGAAAAGAGAAGAAGTATAGAAAGCATAACAAAAAATGCCAAACCAAAAGGTATAAGAAAAATAGTTATAAAAACTATAATAACAGACAAAATTATAGCACCAAGCCTTATTACAAACCGTATAGGAAAAAGAGATTTAAAAGATATAGAATACCCCAGAAACGAGGAAAAAATTTAGGTATAAACGAAAATTCAAAAAGAGAAGATTCGTAAAACCCATTAATACAGAAAAAGCAAAAGAGTGTACATGCTGGAATTGCAATGAGAAGGGACATTATGCGAATAAATGTCCAAAACTAAAGAAAAAAAGGAATAAAATACATGAATACTACACAGTTTATAATGAGTCTACTACAGATTAAAGAAGACAATGATAAATGGTATGAATACAAAGACTTTTATGTAAGTCAAACAGATGAGGAAAATGAATCAGATTTAGATGTCCAGTTCATTAACCAACAATCAGAAAGTGAGAATTCTTCTGAATAAAATGAATATATTAGAAAGAGAAAAAAGAGAATTATTAGAGGAAAGAGATTATTGGATACAATGCGACCAACACAATAGATACAAGTTAATTATGACTTCAACTACGAATGAAACAGGAAGCAAATACTATTTAGATAGACATAAAAAGGTTATGAAGAACCTTGGAAGGATAATGGAAAGAATAAACGAAATAAACTGGAAACTTGTTGAAATCAGACAACAAATACAAATACTAATGGCCGATGAAGACATTAGTCGAGAGGTAAGAGAATACGAACAGGATGAAAACCTCCAACAGAGATTAAGAGACATGAATATTGGATAAATGGTAGCAATCTATATAGAAGCCCATATAGAATACAAACCTAATAAATTAATAAAACAGAAAATCTTTATTGATAGCGGAGCAGACTTATGCTTAGCTAGAAAAGATGTATTAGAATCACACAGATGGAAGAGAACCAGAACACATAGAGCTAAAGTATCAGGATTCAATTAGCAATCAAAAGAATTAGATATAATAGCAGAAAATATGAGAATAATATTAGGAAAAACCATATTCAGATTACCTATAATATATCAATTGGATAATATGAAACAACAAGTATTGTTAGGAAACAACTTCCTAGATTACTTTAAAACACAAGTTATAGATAGTATCACTTTTAGTTTACAAACACCTTGTAATAAATGGATAGTATTAAAAAGAATATTACCAATACATACATTAAGATTATGTACTATAAAAAGTGATAGAAATAATAATCTTCAATTATTAAAAGAAAAATATCTGAATACCTTAAAAACAAACTTTGGAGAAAATTCAACCCAATTATGGGAGAAAGAGAAAATATATGCAGAAATAAAACTGATAGACAAAAATGAAAGAGTAAGTTCAAAACTTATCAGGTATAGCCCAACAGATCAAAAAGAATTCAAAGCCCAACTGAAAGAGTTATTAGATTTAAAACTAATACAAGAGAGCAAAAGCCCACATAGTAGCCCAACCTTTTTAGTAAGGAAACATAGCGAACAAAAAAGAGGAAAATCCAGAATAATAATAGACTATAGAGAATTAAACAAGAAAACCATATTTGATGGATATTTTTTACCATACAAAGAAACCTCATTAACAGATTAGAAAATAAAAAATGGTTTAGCAAGTTTGATTGTAAAAGAGGTTTTTGACAAATAAAAATGACTAAGGAATCAAAACCCTTAACAACCTTTAGTGCCCCTCAAGGACACTACGAATGAAATGTATTACCATTTGGATTAAAAAATGCACCACAAATATTCCAGAGAAGAATGGACCAGGTATTTAGAACATTAACAGATTTTTGTATAGTATATGTCGACGATATATTAATATTTAGTGATAACCTAAATGACCATATAAAACACCTAAAAAAATTTATAGTAACCATAAAACAACATGGTATACTATTATCAGAAAAGAAATCCGAGATATTTAAGAATAGCATTGAATATCTAGGATATATCATAGATAACCAAGGATTACAACTACAAGAACACATAGTAACAAAGATAAAAAACTCTAAGGAAAAGTTAGAAAGCAAAAAAGAAGTACAATAATTTTTAGGAATAATAAATTATGCTTCGGATCATATAAAAGATTTACCACTCTTGAGAAAACCACTACAAGAACTGATAAAGAAGAATGTAACCTTTGAATAGAAACAAGAATATACAGAGGCAATAAAAACATCAAAGAAAGGGTAAAATCATTACCAAAGCATAGAATACCAACTGAAGACGATCAATTAGAACTTTTTACTGATGCAAGTGATATAGGATGGGGAGCAGTTCTCATAGCCTATGACAAAGAAGATATAGATAAAGAAAAGCCACTTATTTGTGGACACGGAGGAGGAACATGGAAATCAAACGAAAAGAATTATCATATCAATGAAAAAGAATTGTTAGCAGTAAAATTTGGAATAAAAAGATTTCATTATCACTTATTACCAGTAAAGTTTATTGTTAGAACTGATAACACACAGGTAAAGACTTTTATTACAAATAAAATAGATCCCTTACCAGAATTGAATAAAAGGAGAAAATAACAATCTTTCTTTTGTTGTTATGACTTTATTGTTAAGAATATATCTGGAAATAAAAATGTTTTGGTTGACTTTCTTAGCAGATACAATGTCGAACAACAGTGACAAAATAGAAAAATATATTACCAAAGCCTTACAATCCATTATACAAACCAATGAAATTCTGATAACCAAAATACAAGAGAATACCAACACTGTCAAACAACTCAGTGAAGCCATAAAAGACTTGATAACTTTGAAAAATATACAAAGTGAAACAACATCATCATCCAGAACACCTTCCATTACGCTGAAAAAACCAGAAAAGCTCACACCATTTGTATCAAAGTTAGCAACCATGCCAACGAGTATACCATCTTCTTCATCACCCATACCCATGGCAGACAAGCTGAGATACACACCTGAATATATTACAGCATATGAAAAAATCAACAAATTTTATGATTATAAGACTAACCCTCATATTATCAGAAGTGCAAAAATGAGTAGATATCCAAGGTTCATATGCAGCGAACAAGCAAATCCAGAAATAGTGTCAAAACTATTTACTTATGGATTTATTAACAAACTAATAGTCGATGAGAACATGAGCAACATCGCCAGATTACCAAGTATCATTGTGGAATTCACCAGACTAATGATGGAGTCATTTGGAAAATGAATAAATGGAGTACAAGTATTTGATGCCTCTTTTGATTTAACTGGAAAATCGATTATAATCTGTCAGATATTCAAGACAGGAAAGAACAGTACAATCAGCGGCGACGATGAAAATCTGAACAAGAAAATCCCCTGCATTTTAGAAAAATTCCAAGAATGGCTAAGTGCGAACAGGACTTTCGGATTAATAACACTGAAAACCAGAATAGAAGACATACTGAGAGCAAAGAAGGCATGCATAATTGGAGATTCCAGAGGAGGAGAAGTCGAAGAAATTATTACCCTATACTACGATAATGACATTATGACTCAGGACACCACAAGACTGAATACCATGCATGACAACATAGTAAATATAAAATATAAACATGCAAAAGAAACAATCAAGCAATATCAAAAGATAACCGGACAAAACAAAAGACCTGTGATAAACACCAGGCCGAACATTCCAGCAAATGTGACAAAAAAGGGAGAAAATTCTGATCCGTTTGGATAAGGATCACATTGATTATCTGAATATCATGAACATGTAATTTATTACGTGAAATCCTATTGATTATCTGAATATCAGGAACATGTAATTTATTACGTGAAATCCTATTGACTATCTTAATACAGGAATCATGTAGTTTACTATGTGAAATCCAACAAGAATCGGGAGCCTGTAGTTCTCACTACTTGCAGCCCAACAAATGATTACTTTGATTAACATACTACTAAAATCAAAACGATACCGTTCCTATTCTATAGGAGTATCGAAAAAGAGAAAAACGATATCGTTCCTATTCTATAGGAGTATCAAAAAATTAAAACGATACCGTTTCTATTCTATAGGAGTATCAAAAAAGAGAAAAACGATACCGTCCCTATTCTATAGGAGTATCGGCGAAAAAACTCAGCCAGACAAAGAATATTGTCAAAAGAAGACACCTGGAAAGCGGAAAATATTATCAGCAGAAGATATTATTATCAACAGCAGAATATATTGTCCGAAAAAGACACCTGGAAAGCAAAGAGGAAGAAGACAAACAACCTTTTGAAAAAATGGAAAAGCAAAAGCAGAAGAAGACAACCATCTTTTGAAAAAAGGAGAAAAAGACAAAACAGCTTTTGGAAAAGCAGCCGACATACTGTAGCAATTACTATTTACTACTGTTTACTTTATGACTTTTGAAAAGTAACTACTGTTTACTTTAAAAAAGTAATGAATAGTGAATAGACGAGGTTATCTATATAAGGAGCCTCTTTGTATTTGAATATTCATTCGAAATTTTAGAGAAAACTTCTATACAACCCTTTGCTTAAGAATTCATGTCTAGCTAAACTCTTATATTGTCTATAGTCTAAGATCAGTGAGATTATCATAATATCAGAGAAGAAAATACTTTGAGAGATTATAATTATCACTATACCAGTCTATAAACCTAACACCTTAATGAGAATCTCAGAGGATATTCCGTTGAGAATTCCCAGACACCTAGGCCAAAGATCCCGCAAGTCTGAGGAAGGAGAAGGGAGGCAGAGCCAGGGTGAGGTAGATATCTCCGGTGATCTGAAATTCTGATTAAGAGGTATGTTTTCTAGACTAGTATGTTCTTAATTATTATCTGGATAAATGTTAGTCTATGCAATTATGATGCTCATACTGATTAGAGATTATAGACTTTATTTCAAAAAATGAAATTTGAGTTAAGATTACGCACACCCCTATTACTTGCTTATTATTTGATAAACTTGATGAATTTGATAAACTCTGAGAATATTTTATCAACCTACCATCTATATTCCTACCCTCTTTAGGGTTATTAGATGAGGAAAAGATCCGCCCCCGAATTGGTTATGTTCACCCTATAATCATCAACACTTCCGAAATAATGCTTGACTGTTTGGCCGTTCACCTTAAAGAGGTGACCGACTTTGCTCTCCAATTCAATAGAACTATAAGGGAATACCTTCATTAGTTTGAAAGGGTCAAACCATCTTGACTTTAACTTCCCGGGGAACAACTTGAGTCTATAATTATATAGGAAGACCAATCACCTGGATGAAAATTCCTGCTTCGAAATCCTTTTAACATAGATGAACTTCATCCTCTCCTTGTAAATAATGGAACTTTCATAAGCTTGGAGATGTAACTCATCCATCTCTTTGAGTTGATCTACCCTTAACCGCGAAACATTCTCCCAATCAATGTTGAGTTTCTTTAATGCCCATAGTGCCTTGTATTCTCTACCGGAAGATGACATGCCTTTCTAAATACCAACTTGTATGGTGACATACTAATATGAGACTTGTATGATGTTCTATATGCCAATAAAACGTCATCTAGCTTTCTTGACCAATCCGTCCTCATAAGATTCACTTTCTTTGTCAAAATGCTCTTGATCTCCCGTTGGACACTTTTACTTGACCACTTGTTTGGGGGTGTTAAGGAGTTACCACCTTATGCTTTACCCCATATTTCTCAAGTAGATAATAAAACGCTGTATTGCAAAAGTAGAGCCTCCATCACTTATGATAGCTCTAGGGATGCCAAACCGAGTGAAAATGTTCTTTTTGAGGAATGCGGTGACACTCTTCCCTTCATTGTTTGGAAAGGCTACGACTTTAACCTACTTGGAGACATAGTCAACCGCTACAAGGATATACTTGCTTCCATAAGAACTCACAAATGATCCCATGAATTCGATTCCCCAAACGTCAAATAACTTGACCTCAAAGATGGGAGACATAGGCAACTCATGTCTTCTAGAGACATTACCTTTACTTTGACTTTGGTCACAATGCTTTACAAACTCATGAGAATCCTTGTAGATTGTTAGCCAATAATAGCCACTTTAAATAATTTTGGAGGCCATGCATTGACTAGCATGCTGGTGAAGTATGACTTGCTTCAATGATAGATAAGGTTTCAACTTCGGGAACACATCTTCGAATCATATTATCAACACAAATATGGAAGAGATGAAGTTCACCCCAATAGTAATGTCGGGAGTCTCTCAAGAATTTTTTCTTTTGGTAGAGTTTATATGATCCGTCTTGATTTCATTTACCAAATAGATTGCGAAATCAATATACCAAGGGATGAGATCTTGAGATGATGCAAAGACTTGCTCATCCGAAAAAGCATCATTGATCTCCAATTCATTCTTTGGCCTTCCGGCCTCTTCAATTCTTACAAATGGTCTGCCAGTTAGTTTTCATAACCCTTTCTATCTTTTATCTAAACAATTAAACTCTTGTAGAAGGAGTACCCACCTAATCAAGCTTTGCATCCTTCTTTGCCATTAAGTATCAGAGGGCTCCATGATCGGAATATACTACCACCTTAGAACCCCATAGGTAGGATCAGAACTTCTCATACACGGAAACAATGGCTAACAACTCTTGCTCCGTAACCGTGTAGTTCCTTTGAGCTTCATTGAGTGATCTACTAGCATAGTAGATTAGGTGAAGAATTTTGTCATGTCTTTGTCCTAGCATGGCTCTAATCGCTATGCCACTCGCATTACACATTAACTCAAATGGAGAATCTCAATTCAGAGTAACGATGTTTGGGGATGAAACTAAATTTTCTTTAAAATCCTCAAATGCTTTGAGGCATGCTTCATAGAACTCAAATTTAGCATCTTTGTCTAGAAGCTTACACATCGGGCTAATGATCTTAGAGAAGTCCTTGATGAATCTTCTAAAAACCCAGCGTGCCCCAAGAAACTTTGAATACCCTTGAGGATTGTTGGAGGAGGTAACTTGGCTATCACTTCAATTTTGGCCTTATCCACTTCAATACATTCCTTGGAGATTTTGTGTCCAAGGACTATACCTTCCGTGACCATGAAATGACATTTCTCCCAATTCAAGACCAAGTTGGTCTCTTCACATCTTTTCAACACTTGGGACGATTGTCCAAGCATTTTTCAAAAGACTCCCCAACCATGGAGAAGTCATCCATGAATACCTCCATAATATCTTCTACTAAATCATTGAAAATGGCCATCATGGAACGTTCATAGGTGACGGGAGCATTACAAATATAAAACGACATCCTTCGAAAAGAAAATGTACCATATGGGCAAGTGAATGTCATTTTTGTTGGTCTTCTGGGGCTATTTGAATTTGATTGTAGCCCGAGTACCCACCCAAGAAGTAACAAGAAGCTTTTCCCGCCAACCTATCAAGCATTTGATCAATGAAAGGTAGGGGAAATTGTCCTTCCTTGTATCACTATTTAGCGTCTGGTAATCCATGCAAACCCTCTATCCGGTTACCATCCTCATAGGTATCAACTCATTTTTATCATTAGGGACCACCATGATCCCTTCTTTCTTTGGCACACATTGCACGGGGCTCACCCATGCACTATCATAAATGGGGTACACAAACTCGACATCTAACCACTTAATATTCTCTTTCTTGACAACTTCTTGCATTGAAGGATTTAACCTCCTTTGATGTTTAACACTAGGGGAACTATTCTCTTTAAGATAAATTTGATGAGTACACACACCCGGACTTATCCCTCGGATGTTCGTAATAGTCCACCTGATTACCCTTTTATAAGTTCTCAAGATAGACAATAGAGCTTCCACTTGACTTTCATTGAGCTTTGGTGAGATGATAATCAGAAAAAAGTCCTTTTGCCCAAGGAACTCATACTCTAAATGATTTAGAAGTGGCTTGAGCTCAAGAGTTAGCGGTTTCTCAATAAAAGGCTTGACAGGAGGGAATCCATAATTTTCCAACTCGAAGGCCAATCGCCTAGGAGCATAAGAATATGACCATTTGCCTTAACGTTTAAACACGATGTTCGCGATCCCCTCAACTACTTCATCATCATGATCAACAACACTGCCATCAAAGCCCCTTCAATGACATCAATGTCAGCATTAAACTCTACCTCATCATCAATCACATCAATCACCAAAATTACCCCCATATCCATAGATTGCTTTATAGATTTGCACACATGGAAGGTAACTTCTTTATTATTAATACAGAACTTTAATTCTCCACTCTCTATATCACAAATTGCTCTATCTATCACTAATAATGGTCATCCCAAGATTATGGGAACTTCATAGTCAACTGCACAATCCAATATCACGAACGACGAGAAAAATGAACTTATCAACCTTCACAAGTACATCATGTATGATCCCCATTGATCTCTTCACAGTCATATCCGCCATGAGCAACTGCATACTTATAGGTCAGGGATTTTTCGAACCTAACTTCTTGAAAATAGTGAACAACATCAAATTGATGCTTTCTCCAAGGTCACAAAGTGTGTTTGCAAATTGATACACTGCAATGGTGCACAGAATGGTGAAAGAACCGGGATCCTCTTGCTTCTTCACAATAGAGATAGAAATGATGACGCTACATTGGTGCATAACATCTTCTGCCTCAAAACTCACCATTCTTTTTTTCGTTATCAAATCCTTCATAAATATGGCATATCCCGACATTTTTTCCAAGGCTTCAACAAGTTGAATGTTAACCGATAGTTGCTTTAGCATCTCCAAGAACTTGTTGAATTTGCCATCTTCAATCCTCTTAGTAAATATTTGTGGAAAGGGAGGAGGAGGCTTTGGAATAGGCTTTAAGGCTTTTGGATCCTCCTCTTCTTTGTCGTTCCTCTCCTCACTTTTAATCATTTTTTCTTTTTCAATCACTTTTTCTTCAATCAATAAAAAATCATCTACCATTTTGTCATCACTCTTCTTTGGCTCTTCAACCTCAACCAATCTTTAATATACCACATCCGTTGGCATCTTTGGCACTCCCAACACCTTGCCACTCCTTGTGGAAATCTCTAGAAAATGAGACACTCGTCCCCTTTCATTTTTTGAATTCACCACCGTATCACTAGGAAGGGTCCTATTTTGCCTTAGGTTGAGTGTTGAGGTGATTTGTCCTAATTGACTTTCTAGTTTCTTGATAGACGTTGAATGTGAGGATACAAGATTGTTGAGCTCCTTCATGATGGACTCAGACTTGTTTTGATTTTTCAATACCCTCGACAATATTTCTTCAAATTTTAAACTAGTGGGATCACGTAGACTCACAGTTGTGGTAAGAATGAGGTTGGGTAGGTTGTTGATATGCTTGCCCTTTATGTGGAACATAAGGGTTGGAGCTCCGGTTTTGGTACCCATTATTGTTATTATCTCTTCACCCTCCTCCATTCCTCTCTCTCTCCAATTTGGGTCGCCTCGGTCATTTATCCAACCTTGATTCCCGCCTTGATTACTAGATCACCATGGTTGGCTCGATCCTTGGTAATTATGGCGGAAACCACCCCCCATTGCACGTTGTTCACAAAATTCATATCTTCATCTTGCTCATTGTAACCTTCATAATCATAGGATACCATCTCGGTCGCACCTTGCTTTGGACCCATGCTTGTTGTCACATTTACTTTCTTGGTCCCTTTCTCCATCACATGCTTAGTAAGGACCTCCATTTGGGTCACCAATTGCGCCTCTCTTCCCTCTCTTCTTCCTTTTAAAGTCTCTCTACACAAGAATTTTTAGGGGCCTCCCCTAACTACCTCTGATGCTCTAGTGTGCTAAGCATGGTTAGTCTTTGTTATCTTATCAAGAAGCTTACTCACCATGGTAAATGAATTGTCTAAAAAGGCATATTTTGCTATATTGTTGGCCACCGACTTGTTGACCGAATCAAGCGCCCGATAGAATGTTTGGACAAATACATCATTGCTCAACCCATGGATGTAACATTATTTTAGCTTCTTTCTAAATCTTATCCATGCTTTGTCACGACTCCTTTTAGGGAATTGTATTGGCACCTACATTGTTCCCATCTGTAGGCGAACAACGTAATCAAGGACAAATACGGAAAGAATAATAATTAAATAAGGGTTCATATATCTATAAAATACCAGAACAAGTTTGGAAACCAACAGTACAACCCCCACGAATCTAGTCAACAATACAAAAGCTCTAACCAAATACAAGTCTAATAAAATAATGATATAGGACAAATGACTAACTAACATAATCTGAATAATTGAATATGTCTTTCAGATAACTACAGACAAAAGTAAAGATAAGAGTATCCAGGGTATGCTGAATGAAAGCATCCTTTCCCCGAACACTGGAAGTCTCCCTACTCAGACTCAAACTCGAAGTCCTGAACTGGTGTAAGCGTTGTATCTATGTCCAAAAAGAATACAGCAAGTGCAGAATGAGTACACAATGTACCCCCATAAACATTATAGGCTGACAACGATGGAAGATACGTAATAGAGATAAATATCAAGTTGACTCTCAAATAGGTCCAATTCTAAGCAGTTCAATAGTCACATAAGATACCTTGTTCAAATAGAATTCATTAATCATACCAGGCAATTGGTTCACATCAAAGTTCAGTCACCAAATTAAGTACACTTCAATTCATGAGGCACACACAAGAAATTTACTATCCATACCCCCATATCTGAACTCTCTGTCACGACCCCTTTTCAGGAATCGTGATGGAACCTACATATCCCTCAATGTTACTCAGCCCATGAAATTACACATGTTTTTCATAATTTATACAAGTTATATGATATGTCTTTTTCACATGCTAAATTATGATTTCAAAGCATGCTTTACAAGTTGCTTTTATAAAATCCATGGGTTTACAAGCCATTATTTTCAAGTACATGTTGTTGGGAGTTACATAGTTTACCGAGAAGGCTTAGATAGCCTGAAACTATCTATGCCACTGTAGGATTAGGGTCGCTCCACCACAGAATGCTACCTTCATATTGAAGATTGGATCCTTTCATGCCATGTTTATATAACATACCCTGGTAAAGTATGGGATTGGTCTGCTAGTCGGACCAAGTACCAAACTCCACGTACGTACGTGTTGTTTTATGTTATCAGTTATTCTACTTCTCTCCTAAAAAATATACTGATATATATATACACAACTTTACATATTTTACACTTGTTTTATTCTCATGTCAGATCATACTCATGTTCATGTTATAGTTTCAGTTCATGTCCTATTATTCTATGTGCCTGCTTATTTCTTCTGTTTCTTTACACATAGTATAATTCAAATGTAATAACATCCCTTTGCATGGGGCCTGCACTTTATGGTGCAGGTGCTGAGTTTTAGGGAGACAGAACTGCTTAGTAGGATTGCTTTAGTATCAGCTATTTGGTACACCCCATCTCATTTGGGGTGTCAGTCTAGTTACTTTTATGATTATGTTTTATGATAGAGGTATTCCAGGGCCTTCTCCTGGTAAACAATTATGCAATCAGACTCATGTTCAGAGGTTTCATAGACTAGTTTAGAATGTCATGTCAGCATTGGCTTTTCAGACTTATTATATATTCAGATTTTTTCTGCTATGATTATTTTCGACTATAAATACAGTATTATATTTTACATTTTTAAATCATTACTATAGCATGTTTTGGTTTCCATGTTTATAAGCAAGCCATGTGGTTCTCTTGGTCACATACAGTCAGGCATCGAGTGTCGTGTTTCGCCCAGGCCATGGTTTGGGGAGTTATAAAACTTGGTATCAGAGCCCTAGGTGCAAGTGTATTAGAGAGTGTATGAAACTGTGTCTAGTGGGGTCACTTTTATGTGTGTAAGAGCCCCACACCTGTAAATAGTTGACCACCAAGATATCTAGGATTGTCTCACATCTTTCATACTCTATATTGTGCAGATAATGATGTTGCTAATGCTGCTCGTGAGGAAAATGTTCAGGCTTAGGGAGCTAATTCGGGTACAACACCCCCACCCGATACCACAGGACCTGCGGAGGTTCGTATTCCAGTTCCGCCACCCAGTTCCACTGATTCAGATGTTAGGGGAGCTATTCAGCTACTCAACCAGATTGTGACTGCTTAAGCCCAACATCAAGGAACGACTACAAGTGTGGGAACTAATGGAGAGTCCTCTAGTTTTAGGACTCGTGAGTTTCTACATATGGACCCTCCGGTATTCACAAGGTCAAGAAAGACCAAGGATCCACAAAATTTTATAGATGGGCTTCATAAAATATTATGTGTTATGCATATTACTGCGATAGAGGCAGTAGCATTTGGAGCTTATCAGTTGCAGGATGTTGGTAATATCTGGTATGAGTCATGGGAACAGTCATGTGGGGAAGATGCATCTCCAACAACTTTGGATGAATTTGCTGATGCTTTTATTAAGCAATTTCTGCCAGTAGAGGTCAGGGAGGCAAAGTGTGTAAGTAAGGAGGGGTGTTGTTATGTACATGGGTCGGATGTTGGTGATATTCGGGTTGACCTAAAAATGAATGCCAAAATGGGTGTCTCGGGTTCTCGATTTGGCTGGACAATGGGGTGTTTGGTGGCTATTTCGAGTAGATTTAAAGAGAGTTGGGTCAAGGAATTTGATGGGGTTATTTTAGACACGTTGAGGGATGTTTTGATATTTGAGTTTCGTGGTTTGATGACGGAAGGATGACAGAATAGTACTGAGACACTGAGGTTCTCGGTAAAGTGTGTGATGCGGACTGTTTGGGGTTGTTGGGATTGGACGGGTATTTGTGGGCTATTTCGGATGGTGAAATTTGGTGGGGATATTTATGAGGTATTGTTGGAGGTAAGAGTAGTTGGTATATAGTAGGTTGGGTGAAGATTGAACACGAGTTGCGGATGTAAGCTCTAGTGAATGATGGTTGATTTAGTTAAGTGTTGATTCGGTTGATATGGTTTAAGTGTTTGGTTGTTGTGGCTGTAGTGAGATGCGGTCGATGAGCCCAATGATAGAGATAATGGGGTTTCTTGCCCGAGTCGACACCAAGGATAAGGTGACCAATTACACAAGCTTAAGACCGGGGTTTGCTAAGTGCAATGCCCGTGAACTAGCCAAGTCAGGGTGATCGGAAGCCATTTTAGTAATCCAAAGCTTAGGCTAGGTTGCTACACACAGTTCCAATGTTCGCTTACCACTAAGGGGGTTCCTCGAGCTTGGGTATTGATTAGGTCACACAGTCCTAACTAAGACTTACACTAATGGGAAAGGTGACCCACACAGGATCGATATACTTTAACACACAAGTTGAAAACACAAGTTTATATTTAAATCAAACTGATTATTTACAATATCCTAAGGGCCTATTTATAGTACCATAGAGACCATTCTAGAAGGAAAACAAAATGACACAAACAAAAGGCCATTCGGCTGAAATGGGAACAAGGGAAGGGGATGGGTTGGCTTACGAACCAAGTCGCCCTTCGGTCATTGTGAACATGGTGTGAAAGAGTTTGGCCTTTCTTGGAGACAAGGATAAACTCAATCTTCTTCACACTTCCATTGTAGTAACTGAGTAGAAGGAATAATTAACTTGGCTTCTCTAAACTTCATCTTCTTGGAATCATTTTAGAAGCTTCCATTCCTTGCACAATAGAGTGGTTCTCGGCCAACTCTTCAACTTCCATAGGCCGAGCTTGACCTTCTTATTTGGCTCTTGAATGGTACTCCTTGAAAGCTTCTTGTCTTTTCCACTTGGTTGGCCAAGTCACCTTTTATCCATGCCATCATGGCCTTCTTGGCCATGTCACATTATCAGCTTAATCATTTCCTTACATGCATTGAATGTTTCCCAAGACAAGCTAAGAACTATTACATAATTTTAATATGTCCTAGGATGACTAATACCTAGGCTAGAAATTAAAGACAACAAAATAAAATGCAAGGTCTCAGCCAAGACCAACACATAAGGCCGAATAAAACTTGTTACTATAAGACCATTAAGTTATGGCTCCTAATCCTCCCACAATCCATGCCATTCTCGACCCTTAACCGTGGGTTGATGGACAATCTTTGACACCCTCGATCCTTTGGTCAATAACTTAAATTGAGAAGTTAAGTTCGGATCCTTTCTTTCATCAATCTCCCCTATTTGGAGAGAATTTGTCCTCAAATTCGGATGGTTCAAGTGTGAATGCATCTTAGGGACATAACATATTGTGCTCAGATACTATTCCTCGCATGAACTTTCTTGAAACTTTGCTAGTAACTTAAAGGGACCATCCCTCAAGTATTCTCCCCATTTGACCAAGGAGTCGTATGTCAAGGTGCAAAGATGTGCACCCGATAACCTTTCATCATCGTGATCGACATCTCATTTTTCTTGGCCTAGGGTGGAACAAACCTTTCCAAGATCTTGTATTGTCATGGTCGTGATAGGGGTAGCATAAGACTCACTTCTTTGGATATCACATCTACTATGTAGGTCCTTGAAGTATTTCCCACGCTTAATTTCCTCTCGGACCCTCATCGATGGAAATATTTCTTGCAAGTCGAGCTTCGATGACAGTCCACACAAATTATATAAATGAGCATTCCACATTGGCCACGGAGACTCGTACCTAATGGTGAGGTTGTAGGCCAATTGGTGTTATGTTCGCCATCGTGCATAGTTTTCCGATCATATTGCCATGGCCTACCCAACAAGATATGGCATGCATCCATTGGAAGGACATCGCACCAAATTTCATCAACGTATCATCCAATCTGAAAATTGATAAGCGATTGGCTGGCAACCTTGAGCCTATTCACCTTGTTTACCCATCGGAGGTTGTAGGGTTTAAGGTGCTCACAAATTGGTAGTTGTAATTTTCCTACCACTCCGGTGGATACCATATTTGCACAACTCCCTCCGTTAATAACCAAACTACACACTTTATCTTTTATTTTGCATCGTGTGTAGACAATATGCTCCATCTGATTTTCGTCAAGCTTCTCCAATGCACTTAGCACGTGTTGAAGGACTAGACTCACACCATCCTCCACAATAACCTAATATTCTTCTTGGCTCTCGTCTACCTCGGTCTCTTCTACCACAAAGGCATCACCACTTTTTTTATATTCTTCCAGTGTCATGGTCTTTGGGTTGGGACATTCCCTGATAAAATGTCCGAGTCCTTGGAACTTGTAACATCTCTTGCCGCCTTTATCAACATCCTTGGTAACTTCCATTTTTCCCATGTCCTTGTTTATATCATCTTGTTTGTATAAGGGATTAGAATAGGACGTGCCAACCTTCTCCTTAGCACTTGCGGTCTTAGTGTAAGGTCTTGTGACAACCTTCTTTTGTTGCCGGTCAAACTTTAGTGCCAAATGGCACACATCCTCAAATATTGTGTAAGTGGATACTTCCATTTTTTCTTGAATTTCCGCACTTAGTTCGCCAATGAACCATGCAATGCGTTGCGGCTCTTTTTCTTCTAAGTCATACAACATTATGACCTTCTTGAATTCTCGGATGTATTCTTCAACCTTAAGAACACCTTGCCGAAGCTTGGTGAGTTTAAGGTACAAATCTTGTTCATAATCTCGGGGCAAGAATTTTCTTTTTAAGTGTTTCTTCAACCTTCCCCAAGAATCGATCTTGGACTTGCCATGCCTATTTCGGCTTGCCACACGGAGGACAAAGATTTAAGCTTTAACATGGCAATCTTAAAGCATTGGTGATCATCATAGTTTCTGAATTCAAAGAGCCTTTCTATGGCCCTTAGCCATTCAAGAAACTCTTCAGGATCCAAGTTTCCTTCAAATGTTGGAAGGTCGAACCGTAACGTCCGGTCACCTCCTGTTTCAATTCTTGGTTCATCTTGTGCATCATCTTCAACATGTATGGGATTGTTTTGAGCAACTTCCTCCCCTGATTCAACATCATTGATGACTGCACGATTGGCAAATTCTCTCCTTACTTGTTCCCAACCATTTATGATAATGTCCTCCTAAGTTCGTCACTTACTTGTGCCATAGCATCAAAGTGTGGGATGGGATGGCCTTGGTATAATACCAATCTAATACAAGTAAGGAGGGGTGTTTTTGTGTAAGTGGGTCGGGTGTTGGTGATATTCGGGTTGACCCGAAAATGGATGCCAAAATGGGGGTCTCGGGTTCTCAATTTAGCTGGACAGCGGGGTGTTTGGTGGCTATTTCTTGTAGATTTAATGAGAGTTGGGTCAAGGAATTTTATGGGGTTATTGTAGACAGGTTGAGCGATGTTTTGATATTCGAGTTTCGTGGTTTGATGACGGAAGGATGACAGAATAGTACTGAGACACTGAGGTTCTCGGTAAAGTGTGTGATGCGGACTGTTTGGGGTTGTTGGGATTGGACGGGTATTTGTGGGCTATTTCGGATGGTGAAATTTGGTGGGGATATTTATGAGGTATTGTTGGAGGTAAGAGTAGTTGGTATATAGTAGGTTGGGTGAAGATTGAACACGAGTTGCCAGATGTAAGCTCTAGTGAATGATGGTTGATTTAGTTAAGTGTTGATTCGGTTGATATGGTTTAAGTGTTTGGTTGTTGTGGCTGTAGTGAGATGCGGTCGATGAGCCCAATGATAGAGATAATGGGGTTTTACTGCCTGAGTCGACACCAAGGATAAGGTGACCAATTACACAAGCTTAAGACCGGGGTTTGCTAAGTGCAATGCCCGTGAACTAGCCAAGTCAGGGTGATCGGAAGCCATTTTAGTAATCCAAAGCTTAGGATAGGTTGCTACACACAGTTCCAATGTTCACTTACCACTAAGGGGGTTCCTCGAGCTTGGGTATTGATTAGGTCACACAGTCCTAACTAAGACTTACACTAATGGGAAAGGTGACCCACACAGGATCGATATACTTTAACACACAAGTTTATATTTAAATCAAAATGATTATTTACAATATCCTAAGGCCCTATTTATAGTACCACAGAGACTATTCTGTAAGGAAAACAAAAGGACACCAACAAAAGGCCATTCGGCTGAAATGGGAACAAGGGAAGGGGATGGGTTGGCTTAGGAACCAAGTCGCCCTTCGGTCATTGTGAGCATGGTGTGAAAGAGTTTGGCCTTTCTTGGAGACAAGGATAAACTCAATCTTCTTCACACTTCCATTATAGTAACTGAGTAGAAGGAAGAATGAACTTGGCTTCTCTAGACTTCGTCTTCTTGGAATCATTTTAGAAGCTTCCATTCCTTGCACAATAGAGTGGTTCTCGGCCAAATCTTCAACTTTCATAGGCCGAGCTTGACCTTTCTTATTTGGCTCTTGAATCGTCCTCCTTGAAAGCTTCTTGTCTTCGCCACTTGGTCGGCCAAGTCACCTCTTATCCGTGCCATCTTGGCCTTCTTGGCCATGTCACCTTCTCGGCTTAATCATTTCCTTACAAGAATTGAATGTGTCCCAAGACAAGCTAAGAACTATTAGATTATTTAATATGTTCTAGGATGACTAATAGCTAGGCTAGAAATTAAAGACAACAAAATAAAATGCAAGGTCTCGTCCAAGACCAACACATAAGGCTGAATAAAACTTGTTACTATAATACCATTAAGTTATGGCTCCTAATCCTCCCCATACTCCATTCCATTCTCGACTCTTAATCGTGGGTTGATGGCCAATATTTGACACCATCAATCCTTTGGTCAATAACTTAAATTGAGAGGTTAATTTCTAACCCTTTCTTTCATCACAAAGGTTGTTGAGTTCGTGAAGCTTAAGAATAATGGTAGAAGTGTGCATGAGCACTATCTTCATTTTGTCCATATAGCAAAGTATTCTCTGCATATAGTTCCAGATATGAGGGCCAGAGTTAGGCATTTTTTGTATGGTTTGGATCCCCAGTTGTTTGATGCTGCTAATATTTCTACTCAGAACAGGGAAATGACCATCACAAAGATGGTTGCCTTTGTATGGGGTAATGAGAGCAGGTTGAAGGAAGAAGAAGCCTTGCAGAAACAGAAAGAGAAGGAGTTCAATAAGAGGGCTAAGTCTACATGCCACTTTAGTCATAGGAGAGGTGGTGGCAGATAGTTTTTCAAAAATAGGTCATCAGGACCTAGTCCATCTTCAGATAGTGTCCCAGCTCCAAAGTTCAGGAATGATAATAAGAGGCAGAACTTCAGAGCATTAGGCTCCTAGTCACAATATAGTGTGGGTCAAAGTTCTTTCAGTAACCAAGTTTGTGCTAAGTGTGGTAAGAGGCACCCAGGGGAATGCCGCTTTGGCATGAATATCTATTATTGTTGTGGTCAGCTGGGTCACTTTCAGTGAGACTGCCCATCAGCGAGGCAAGGTGCATGAGGTAATGTGGCTCAATCAACAAATTCAGCAGTTCGTCGTAATTCTCAGGAAAAGTTAAGGGAGAGGCCCAAACTGCTTGTATGTATTATCAGGTTGACAGGATACAGATGCCCGAGCAGATGTTATCATAGGTATACTCATCATTTTCACTTTTGACATTTATGACTTTATGGATCCTGGATCCAGGATCCACTCTGTCTTATATAACCCATTCGTTGCTAAGAAATTTGGGATAGAACCAAAAAAGTTGCATGAACCCTTTTTAGTATCCACACTATTTGGGGAGTCAGTTATAGCCAGGTGGGTATATAGGGGTTTTCCAGTTAAAGTCTATCACCGCATTACCACTGCCGATTTGGTAGAGTTAGAAATGGAAGACTTCGATGTAGTCATGGATATAGATTGGTTTTCTTCATGTTATTCCATAGTAGGTTGAAGAACAAAAATTGTCAATTTTGAATTTCCTGGTGACCCAATCATAGAATGGAAGGATGATACAGTAGCACCCACAGAGAGGTTTATTTCCTATCTTAAAGGCAGAAAGGTGATATATAAGGGGTATATTTACCATCTAGTCCGGGTTAGGGATGCAGATACCCAGACCCCGACTCTTCAGTCAGTACTAATTATCAATGAGTTTCTAGAAGTCTTTCCAGAAGATCTTCCCGGAGTTCCTCCCGATAGGGAGATTGACTTTGGAATTGATCTACTTCCTGGCACTAAGCCGATATCTATTACGCCATATAGAATGGCTCCAGTGGAGTTTTAGAGAACTTAAAGCCTAGTTGAAATATATTCTTGATAAGGTATTTATTAGACCAAGTGTCTCACCATCGGGTGCACCAATATTATTTGTTCGAAACAAGGATGGGTCTTTATGTATGTGCATTGACTATTGACAGTTGAACAAGGTCACCATTAAGAACAACTATACTCTTCCCAGAATCGATGATTTATTTGGTCAACTTCAGGGTGCCCAATTTTATTTCACGATTGATTTCAAATTAGGGTACCATCAGCTTAAGGAAGTTGACATTCCGAAAACCACCTTCAGAACTCGTTGTGGTCATTTGGAATTTTGTGTTATGTCGTTCAGATTGACAAATGCACCAGCTGATTTCATGGATCTTATGAACATGGTCTTCAAGCCTTATCTTGATCTTTTCCTCATTGTCTTCATTGATGATATTCTAGTTTATTCCTGTAGTGAGGATGATCATGCAGAATATTTCAAAATTGTATTGCGGACACTTCAGGACTGCAAGCTCTATGCAAAATTTTCCAAGTGCGAATTTTGACTTAAGTAAGTGGCATTCATAGGCCATGTGATTTTAGGCGACAATGTCCATGTTAATTTTTAGAAAGTAGACGCTATTAAGAATTGGCCCAGATCACTTCTGCTTCAGATATACAGAGTTTCTCTGGTCTGGCAGGCTATTACAGATGATTTGTAGAAGGGTTTTCTTCCATCTCAACTCCATTGACTGAATTGACTCAGAAGAAAGTTAAAATTCAGTGTTAGATGCATGTGAGTGTAGTTTCAAAGAATTAAAAATGAGACTGACTTCGACTCCAATGTTAACATTATCCGTGGGAACCGAGGGGTTCATAGTATATTGTGATACTTTAGGCATTGGTCTCGGATGTGTTTTAATGCATCATGGTAAGGTTATGGCTTAAGCATTCAAACAACTTAAAACCTTACGTAAAGAATTATTTGACTCATGACTTAAAATTGGTAGTCGTTATTTTTTCACTCAAGATTTGGCGTCATTATTTGTATGTAGTTCACATTGACATTTTCACAGATCAGAAGAGCCTTTAATATATTTTCAAGCAGCGGGAGTTGAATCTCAGGCAGAGGATATGGCTCGAATTGATAAAGGATTATGTTCTAGATGTCCTCTACCATCCATGGAAGCTCAGTCCCACATATATCGGGCCATACATGATTTTGATGAGAGTTGGTCAAGTGGCTTATGAACTTAAATTGCCACAAGATTTAGTTGTTGTGCATTCAGTATTTCATGTATCCATGTTGAGAAAGTGTGTGGGAGACCCGTCGTTGGTTGTCCCTACCAATTCCATTACAGTTAATGATGGTCTGATCTATGAAGAGAATGTGGCTATTTTGGATCGTTAGATTCAATAGTTGAGAACTAAGAAAGTTGCCTCAGTGAAAGTGTTATGCAGAAGTCAGAATGTTGAGGAGGATACATAGGAATCCGAAGAAGACATGAAGTCCAGATATCTGCACTTGTTTGAGGAACAAGCAGAAAACGATCAAGATAAATTCCTTCAGTATTCATGTCGTGTCCCTTGGGTATCTATGTCTCATGTTTCACGTTCATGTATTCAGTACTCATGCTCCATGTCTCCATGTTTGATGTCATGTTTCTTCACGTTCATGTACTCACGCTATGTTCAGTCTCATTCTTAACCATGATCCATCATTCGAGGACGAATGATCCCAAGGGGAAGATATTATAACACCTCGTACCTTTAGACTGAGCCATGTTTATGATTCAGAGAGTTTAAGAAAATAGTTTCAGTTCTCTAGATTAAATTTTATGCAGGCTATACGGACCGTAAAATATTTTACGGCCCGTTGATTCTGAACGTACAATTCCTTTATGGAATTGACGGTACACAGTAAATTATACAGATCGTATAATTAATTATGGTCCATCCTTTCTTACCGTCAAATCCCTTAGCTTTTACAGAACCTTGTAAAATTGGAAAATTCAAGGCAGTCTGATTTACGAAGAATACATAATTTTTTGGTCCCTTGGCAGACCATATAAAATTCGATGGCCCGTTGAATTTTGCTGTCAAATCCTTCCGATTGGGAACAATATAAATACGAGACTTAGTTCTGAAAAATCAGTTTTCACTCTTCCTAAGGCCTAGCACGAAGGTTCTCTTCTCCCATCATCTTCCTACATCAAGGTAAGCCTATTCCAAGTATTTCAAGTTAATTCTAACGTACATAGATGATATCTAAGTAGAAATTCGTTATTCTTAACCTAGGATTTTCAAGGTAAACCCACTCCAAGGTTTTAAAGTTCAATCTTTGGAGTTCTTCTTCAAAGTTCGATTCTTGAAGACAATATTAGGAGCAAACAAGGTATGTAGAGCTTTTATCCACGTGTGGAAAATATTCATAACTTAGGATTTTAACTCTATTATCATGATAACCCTAGTTACATGTAAAACTATATATATATATATATATATATATCATACCTCTATTACAGTTCGTTATTGTATTTATGATATGTCATGAACTTGTCTGTAATCCATGAACAAAGTTTGAATTCCACAAGTTCTGATATTACAAGTTATGATCAATGTTACTCAGTCCATAAAATTACACACGTTTTTCATGATTTATATAAGCTATATGATATATCTATTTCACATGCTAAATTATGATTTCAAACCATGCTTTACAAGTTGCTTTCATGAAACCCATGGGCTTACAAACCACTATTTTCAAGTACATATTTTTGGGAGTTGCATAGTTTACCAAGAAGGCTCAGATATCCTGAAAATACGTATGCCACCGTTTGATAAGGGTCACTCCGCCAGAGGATGATACCTTCAGATTGTATATTGGATCCTTTCATGCCATGTTCATATTTCATACCACGGCAAGGTATGTGATTGCTCTACTGGTCAGGACAAGTACTAGACTCTACGTACCCATGTGGTGTTTCATGTTGTCGGTTATGCTACTGCTCTCCCCACAGATATACATATACACAGCTTTACATATTTTACACATATTTTATACTCATGTCAGATCATGTTCATGCTCATGTTACAGTTTCAGTTCATGTCCTATTATTCCATGTGCGCGCTTATTTCTTCAGTTGCTTTACACACATTATAATTCAAATGTACTAACATCCCTTTACATGGGGCCTGCATTTGATGGTACATGTGCTGAGTTTTAGGGAGACGGATCTACTCAGTAGGATTGCTTCAGTATCAGCTATTTGGTGCGCCCCATCTCATTCAGGGTGTCAGTCTAGTTACTTTTATGATTATGTTTTATGATAGAGGTATGACAGGGCCTTGTCCTAGTAAATAGTTTTGCAGTCAGACTCATGTTCATAAGTTTCATAGACTAGTTTAGTATGTCATGTCAGCATTGGCTTTTCAGACTTATTATATATTCAAATTATTTCCGCTATGATTATTTTAGAATATATATACAGTATTGTATTTTACATGTTTAAATCATTACTATTGCATGTTTTGATGTACATATTGATCAACAAGCCATGTGGTTCACTCGGTCACATGCAGTCAGACACCGATTGTCGTGTTTCACCCAGGCCATGGTTTGAAGAGTTACAAGTATTCATGTATTCACAAACCCAAGCCCAATCATGGCACCAATTCGGTTCAATAGAGTTAATCCACGTATCCAAGTATTCATAGAGACAACCTAATCATAGGAATCAACCCGATTCAATAGAATCAATCCAATTTTCAAGTATCCACAAAGACAAGCTCAATCATGACAACCAATCCACATTACCAATTAACAGATAATCAATGCAAATGAGATGTGTATGATATGCAATGCATATGCCAGATAGCTTTATCTTCAAATATACAGGCGATCAAGTTTTTATTATGATCATCTACCCATTGGGGACCCGTGAAGTTCATAAACCCCTTCGGAATTTCCCATCGGAGCCCAGCACTTGGCTGAATAATAATTATTATTATAGGCGTGTAACACGTCCCTCCATGTATCATCATATCTATTGCGGCGTGCAACTCAATCCATCCGCAATATCATCATCTCAATATTGTCAATGATATCATAAGTGTTCTTACATTTCCTGTCCCTTGAACCCACACCATTTTCATACACTCCAATATTAGTATCATCATAACCATAAGTGTATAGATGCAAATGAAAATACAAGGCAAAAAATCAGAATGCATGAGATTCAACCAAGTATAGGAGATGAATGACATATGCTTTCAGAATTCAACAACAAGTAATTCAAGTACAGTCGTGATGAATAAACACAACAATATCAAATATGGTGACGAGCCCAAATAATGACGACAAGCCCAAATAACAGTAGTCTGAAACAACTTAAGACTGATTCCCCAAATCACCCAACAACACAGTTCAACACCGGTACACACCCAAGCGTTCATCACAGCCGCCAAGGTGGGACCCCCAAATACGTCCAATACCCCCTCAATATTTATAACTACTACATACTTCTATCGCAATCTAGAAGAGCTAAACTGTAGCCTACCTCATTATCGAGGAGGAGCCACAAACAATCCATCTTCAGTGTCGGCCTTGCCCTTTCGGAGCACCTCGTGGTAATCGAAGTCTAACACACATATATTATAAGTTAATATAAAGAAGTAGTTCTTAAACATATCAAGACTTCCAAAACCAACCCTGGGCCCACGGCTTCAAAATCCAAACTTTATTACCCAAAAAGCATAAACACATACTAGATAATCATATCCTTTAGTTGATTAGAAATCTAAGCTCATTTGGACCTTCAATTGCACAATTTAAGGAAATCCCCAATCTATAAACCCTAAAATTTCCCCCAATAAAAAAAATGATTCTATAATCAAATTAAAGTCCACAACATGATTATCTAACAAATTCCATCACTAATTCACATTATTACACCCTTAAATCGAGATTGAGCCTCTCTTATTCTCTTATAAACATAATAGCTTATTTCCCCCAACTTTCATACATTCTATTACGCCATTAAGGACTTAAAGCATGATATCTAATGACAAAGGGTAAAGAACCTTACCTCACATGAAGAACTTTAGCCAAAACCCTCAAGAATCCCTCTTAGGTAGCTCTAGAACCGAGGAAACGTTATTTGGGAAAAGTGATTTCACCTAAACCATTTATTAGGTTACCTGATACAACGATTCCGCTCCATAAAAATTGACTTCGCTGGCGCGGTCACGCTCCCGCAGAAAAAGGACTCGCTGAGGTGAGGTCACTTGACACCTCGCCTCTGTGCAGAAGCAGATAAACCCCGCAGAGGCACATACGCCTTTTTGAGCAACCTTCGACCGAGGCAAAACTCTTCCAACCATTCACACCCCACTCCTGCGAGACAACCCTCCTCAGAGACGAACCTGTAGGAGCAGTCAGTCCACCCGTCAGGGCAAACACCAAACACCAGTAACTATGAAATCGACTCAAACTTCTACCAAATATCTGGAACACTCCCGAGACCTCCTAGACACAAGCTAGATATACTCTCCCAAGGTAAACAATGCCACGAACTCACTCATGCCCTCAAATTTCCAATTTAACTAAGCTAAGACATACTTTTCTAAAGAAGCGTCCAAAATAACCAAATAGCCAAATTTCACAAATAGTACCACAACATACATCTGATTGCCTCGGAAAGTGAACTCATAACTCGACTAAGCCATAAATGACCCTCCGGAGCTACCGGAAATGATGAAACTCGGAAACAAACTCATAAACTCAAAAGTCAAGCTAGAGTCAAACTATACAACTCAACAGTTTTTAATTTGGGTTTTTCATGTGAAAATCATCTAAATAGACCTCAGTATCCGTGCCACCCATCCCCACGCATCACAAACCCCATATAGAGACTACAGAAAGGATAAAATAGGCAAATAATGGTCTCTAGCTAAAAACGACCGGATGAGTCATTACATGCTTCATGTAAGGCTTCACTCAATATTTGATGAAATATCAAGATCTTATCTCAAAGTTGGAGCATGCGAGCTGGAGGGAAGAACCTCTCATGGAATGCCTTCATCGACTCGGTCCATGTAGTGATATACTCGGAAGGCAATTCATTCAACCAAATAGTGGCCTCCCCCATTAGAGAGAAGGGGAAGAGTATTAGCTTCATGACTTCCTCAGACACGTTGGGATGATGAAGGCGAAGAAAACCTTGTTAAAGTTACTCAAATGTCTATTTGGGTCATTTGAGGTCAATCCCTTGAATAGGCCCTTGTTGTTGAGCATATGGAGCATGGTATAGGTTATATGGAAACTCGCATTCCCTAAAATTTGGGGTGGTCGGATGGCATTAGCAAATGTGGCCATCACCGGACAACTCCACCATGACACCTAACACCACAAAAAATATAAATACACGTAAATTTAGAAATAAAGATTTAGCAAAGTAATAACACTACAAATAAGAAATTTCAAGATCGTATTCCATGGCAACGGTGTCAAAATTTGATCTCGTCCAATCTACACTATAACACGGTATAACTTGGTCGTTGTCAAATATAGTAACCCAATAGGTTGAGATTGAATCCCACAAGGAATACGATGATAAATGAATCATTTTCATTCTGTATCATTCATTTACTAAATACTTTACTCCTAGGGTAACCAAATTATTTGTTTGTTTTAACTACTCAATTAACTGCTTCAATTATCAATAAATGTATCAAATAAGTTGGAGCGCTAGGGTTGTGACTTAAAGCATGGAAGTGATGTTGGGTTATGCTATGTTGGGTGTGATAAGTGTGGTATGAGTAATGGGGACTAATTTCTAGGTGGAAAATTTTCAATTGACCCACCTAATTTCACTTTAGGCTTTCTCAAGCTCTAAAGTGTGGAATATAAGAACACTCATTCTATAACCTTAGTTGATTCTCCTCTAATTAAAGTTGAGAATCATTAAATGAGGTTTAAATGCCCAAGTCCTAATAAACTTACCCCTTTTCTAGGCTCTAGTCTACTTTTTCAGGTTTGACTAGAGACAATAGGCATTAAATGAGGTGTTTCCAACCAACCCTTAAATATTAAGAGTGAGAGATAATTAAATTCCATCATTATACACGCATTTTCATTTATAAACTATCCAACTATCATATTCTATTTTTTACCTCAACCTAAATTCTAGCCACTCATGCAAAATAATGAATAAATTACTAAGCGATAAATAAGGTAAGACATAATAAAAATTAAGGAAAGCTTACAATGATTTTTGTATTAGAAATGGAACTTGCCTTTACAAAGTGGAACACTACTCAAGACTCTTGGAATACAATGACAAATACAATAGAGAATAAAATACTAGATGACTAGTGAAAGGAATATTTTGATGCCTAGTTAATACCCAACAACAATGAAAAGACTAGTATTCAAATCATAAAAGTGATATAAAAAGTGATGCTGAAAAGCCACTCGACTTTAAGAAAGGAGAGGAGCTGATGACTATCACAATACTCTAGGTAACTATATATAGGAATCTAATTTTCGGACTTGACGTAATTACAAAAAAACTACCGCATGACCACTCTGCGACCACAGAAAGGGACCGCAGAACAGGTGTGCGTTCTACAAAGCAGGATTACGATTCGCAGAATAGGTCTTGATTTGGACTATCCGGAATTACGGCTGAAAGTGCGGTCCACAGAGCTAAATTGCGGTCTGCAGAAGTGCCTTACCATCACAAAGCTCATTTTACTATTCTAAACCTTATACCAAGCGAATTGATTGTCTACTTATGCCAATTGGATACAACCCCCAAAACTGGAACAATTTGATGGCAAAGAAAACTCAAGACAACATGTTGCACATTTTGTGGAGACTTGTAGCAATGATGGTACACATGATGATCTTCTTGTCAAGAAGTTTGTTCAGTCAATGAAAGGAAACACCTTTGATTGGTACATTGATGTCGAGCGAGAATCGATTGATAGCTGGGAGTAACTTGAAAAAGATTTTTTTTCAATCGCTTTTATAGCACACGTCAAACGGTAAGCATGATTGAATTGACGGTCACCAAGCAACGAAAGAATGAATCAGTGATTTACTACATCAACCGCTGGCGAGCATTGAGTTTGTACTGCTAAGACTGTCTCTCAGAAATGTCTGTTGTTGAGATGTGCATCCAAGGAATACATTTGGGCCTTGAATACATTTTCCATGGACTTAAGCCACGTACTTTTGAAAAATTGGCTACGCAAGCACACAACATGGAGTTGAGCATTGCTACTCATGAAAAGACTTCATCAATTTTCATTCCAAAGAATGAAGAAAAAGAATTCAAGGGACTATCAAAACACCAAACTGAAGATACCATGATGGTAGGAGAAACATCCGTAAAAGTTGTTGCTAAACAAAAAATGTACAAGTCAACATCCTTTAGAAGAAAAGCGACATCCAACTTTGAAGGAGTTAGAAGCAAAAATTTACCCTTTTCCTGACTCTGATGTCCTTTCAATTCTTGACGAGTTGTTGACCAAAAATGTCATTGAACTTCCTCCATCAAAGCGACCTGACGAAGCCAACAAAGTCAACGATCTCCAGTATTGCAAATTTCATCACATCATCAGTCATCCAACTAAAAAATATTTCATCCTAATAAAAAAGATCATGATGTTGGTTAGGGATGGAAAAATAATCATTGACGATGAAGAAATAGCCGAGATAAACAATGTTAGAGCTTATCTTCACGACAAGAAGAGTCTGATGCCAGAAACTCAAAGATGTAGGCATTTTGTACCATCACTGAAGATTGGACAAGGAAAAGTAGTAATACAATTTGGGAGCTTTGACCCAGTTGAAGTTTCAGTCTTAAAGAAAACTCCGAACACGTTCAAATTGGATGGCCACTCCAATAACAAGGACGTTAAAACTTGGACATTGGTTTTTCATAAGAGACATAAGCGTCAAATTCCAAAGGAAAAAGCAAGCATAAATCAAAGCACGAAGTCCAACGTCAAGAGTTAGTACAATAATGTTGCATCACAAAGTGTTCAAAGGCCAGTTACATTATTGGAGTTCTTTCCTGAAATGTTCCTTGATACACGAGCTTAAACTGCACATCACAATGCTACTCGACGTACGAGCCTAAACTGCATGTTGAAGTGGTCCTTGATACACGAGCTTAAACTGCACATCGTAATGCTCCTCGACGCACGAGCCTAAACTGCAAGTTAAAGAGCTCATTGATGCACGAGCTTAAATTGCACATCACAATGCTCCTCGATGCACGAGTCTGAACTACATGTTAAAATACTCCTTGATGCATGAGCTTAAACTGCACATCACAATGCTCCTCGATACATGAGCTTAAACTGTAAGCTAAAGCACTCCTCGATGCACGAGCCTAAACTACAAGTTGAAATGCTCCTTGACACACGAGCCTAAACTATATGTCAAGAAGGTCTTCAAATTCGAGCGAGATTCTTCAAGTCACAAACTCTTCAAAATTGAGCAAAGTCTTTATGTTGCAAAACGAGTTCCATGGGATAGAGCTAAATATTCTTGTTGAATACTCATGGCCTACATGTGTTCAAATTGTGCATGGAGTATTTTTTTGAACTACATATGACTTGCCTTTACATACCAATGCCCACAAATCTCATCCAAAACTAGATGCAATACCCAGTAATCATTCAAATATACCTCCATACTTGTCCAGCGCAAGAGTCATTCCTATTAATCTATCACTGGCTCTCATTAGCCTACGACGAGTCTAACATACCAACACATATATGATTTTCACGCTCACTCAATACTAAACAATTACGAAATAACTCACAAATTAAAAATCTCTTGGTTTTAACAATTCCCTATCATCACTAACCTCAACATGCCAAGTGAACCCACGAGCGCACTCTTAGGTGAAGAAATGCTATTGTCTATTCCCTTAAGCTTAACTCATGACAAGTAACACTACCACCTGATCTCTAATAAAAAACCATTCCCTAAAAGAACTCACAACCACTAATTCTACCCTGCTATCACAATACTGTCAAATCAAATCCAACTTTCATAACCTATACGACATCCGCCCTCGTACACCTTGAAACTTATCCCAACAAATATGTTATATACCAATTTTTCCCTTCATACAACGGAGATTAATCCATCCAAATTCTTTCTCTTGCATCTTTGAATTGTCATTTCCATTTTCCAAGATACCACGGAACTGAAGAGTCACAAATATAACCCTAATCAATCATACCCTCAAATCATCGTTGGAGACTAAACTTGGTTACACGTCCGTATCATGGTACCACAACTCATACTCTACAGTGCGATATCATATCAAACCACTCATGCACGAATTTAAGAGCAAACAACCACCATCGGTGACAGAATAAGAAGAAGAAGTTCAGATATCAATTTGATTCAACTTAGCATGAAAGGAATGAAGAAAGTGAACTTTCCTAAATGTTCTATATCCTCTCGAAGATAAGTACAGACGTCTGTACCAATCCGCAAGACTGTACTAGACATTACTCTTGTATTTATAACTATTTAAGATAGGGATCTGATACCAACTTTGTCACTATCCCTTTTAGAAATTGTGGTGGCACCTACACCTTTTCCACCGGTAGGCAAACCACTCCCAAATCATTTAACATATATAAGAAAAAATGTGGAAAGATAACAAATGCTTAAACAAACTGTCGATCAAGTATGAAATGTGAAACATAAATTTGAGAATCATAATACAACCCCCATATCAATACACTGATTCAAGTAGTCATAATGTTCACATAAGGTTCCATTCACAATCAAGTATCATCAATCCATTCACATATACATGGACCTTACTATCATAGTACCCACGACTAGTACTCTTTTGTCCAAGTCATATTCAAGTTTAACCCCACTTACTTAACCTTAACACATCAATAAACAAGTCAACACTTAGATCTCTACAACCCTTTTAGAATATTTTTCAAGAGTTTTATACTTAGGCTAACCCTGACAACATTAACTCCTTTATATTTCTTCGCTTTAGATTTAGTTAAGTCTATACAGTTACAATGACACACATATATTATTCAATGTCTACCTTCCTAATAACAATACTTATCACCAATTCCTTACTAGACTCGGTAACCAATCACACGGTCAATTAACAGACAACACATAAATACACATAATTCCATGGACCTAGACAATCATCATGGCATAATTTACATTTCCGACCACATTAGTAGTTGACATCAAATACTTAGACTTGCAATTGCTAACCCTAAAAACCCATACACGATGAGGCAATCCACACACAGCAACCAAATAAATTCAACAACCTTAACCATTTATCCAAGAGTTCATAGAGACCCTCTTAATCATTATTTCTAAGTATTCACAGAGTTAAGCTCAATCATAGTAACCATTCCGGTCCAATACAATAATTTCAATACAAATAAATTAGGGTTTCACCCAAGTTCCAATAACCAACCATATAACATTACAACCCACAATTAATCAATGTATATATATATGTATGTATGATATGAATGCAATACATATGCAAGGAACCTTTCTCAACCTGGTATACAATACGTCAAGATTTAATTATGAACCGTACACCCATAGGGGACTTAGGAAGTCTGTATACCGCTCCTAGCCAACTGGAATTCCACACACGAATCTGGATAGAGCCTCAGACTCATTTGTCTAAATAATATCATATTGCAGGCGTGAAACTCCATTCCCCGCATATCAATATTCATTGCGGCCTGTAACCCGAGCCTTTCTGGCCTCTTGGGCCCAAACAATCCATACCTCTCATATCAATAACACAAAACCAGTAGTGTATGAATGTAAATAACAAATTAAGGCAAGATATCATGATATAATGAGATGCAACCAAGTAAGGAGATGAAATATTACATGCTTTCAAGAGTTCAATAACACACATATAATGCAATACACGTGATTTCATATCAAAGCAGTACATCAACAATAATTCTAGTATAATCAGGTTATCATATCAAAGAATGTGTGATGAATAAACACAATAATATCAAATATGGCGATGAGCCCACATAATGGCGACAAGCCCACATAACAGTAGTCGGAATCAACTTAAGGTTGATTCCCCAAATCACCCATCAACACATTTCAACACCGGTACCTACTCAACCGTTCATCACAACTGTCTAAGTGGGACCCCCAAACACATCTAATACCCCTCAACATTTATAACTACTACGTACTTCTATCGGAGTCTCAAAAAACTAAATCGTAGCCTACCTCAAAGCCGAGCAGGCGCGCTCCAAAATCACTCCGCAGTGATAGCCTTGCCCTTCCATTGTGCCTCATGATAATCAAAGTCTATTAATGCATATTACATCATTAATATAAAGCTGACACAATAAAATAAGATATTAAATACCCATCTCGGGCCCACGCTATCAAGATCTGAACTTTAATACCCAAAAACTATTATTACATACTAGGTAGTCATATCCTAGAGTTAATTAAAAATCTATTCACATTTGATATCTCAATAATCAAAAAGTCCTAATTAAAACCCTAGAAATTTCCCCTGATTGAAAACATGCTTCTACAGTCAAATTAAGACTTATAACATGATAATCTATCATAATTCAATCCTAATTCATGATATTAACACCATTTGATCCATAAATCTCCATTAAATCACTCAAATAGCTCTCTTATTCTCACAGTATGCATAACTCATCTTCTCTAACGCAAATAATATGCTAAACCACCATTAATAAGCTTAGACTCATAAACATAAACCAAATAATGAAGAAACTCTTACCCAAGGGTGGAAATTGCTCTTAAGGCTCCGGTTATACTCCAAAACGGTGTTGGTATCGAGATAGACTATTTTAGGAAAGAAAATTATGACCTAGAAATATTTATAGGACACTTGAACAGTGATTCACCCAGCAGAATCAACTCCACTGGAGCGGACCCACTGCTGCAGAAAACCCTCCACTGGGGCGAGAGTCATTTGACACCTCATCTCTTGCCATGGCAGACCCGACTCAGCTGTGGCAGAACTCCCTTGACTCCTAGATTCTGCTTTGGCGAGCCAACCTCTCGCCGAGGCAGACCTACCGGAGTGAATGCTGGTGCTTCCGCGCCGGAACCTCACGGACATAAACTAGACATGCCCGTATATGGTAAATAGCATTACGAACTCGCGTACCCTCATATTTCATATATCATCGAGCTAAGGCATACATTTCTAAAGTATCATCCAAAACAAACCAAAAATCCAAACTTTACAAATAAGGCCACAAAATACATCTGATTGCCTCGGGAATTGAACTACTGACTCGACTATGTCATAAATGACCATATGGAACTACTGGAAGTGACGAAACCCAAAAACGAACTCATCTATCTAAAAGTCAACTTTGAGTCAAACTAACCAACTATAAATTTCCAGACTTAGGCTTTTTCATCTGAAATTCATAAAAACGGACCTCGTGATTTGTGTCAACCATCCCCGTGCATCACAGAGCGCACATAGAAACCACAGAAAGGGTAAAACAAGAAAATAAGGGTCTTCAGCTAAAAACGACTTGATGAGTCATTACACTCGCCATCATTATAGCTAGGGTTGATCGATGATGCTGCTAAGTATACGTATTTTCCGTACTCACTCTATGCTTATTGCACTCTTTGTGTAGGCACTGAGCCGAACGATCGAGGAACAGGTTGAGCATAACATACTTGGAGATTGTTCGTGTAGTCCAGGGTGAGTCGCTGATGCATCCTGGCAGTAGAACTCCTTCTTATATTTATTATTCGGTCCTTGTTACTTTGATATATTATTATGTATTTTCTTATTCAAACTTGTACTTCATTTAAAGCTCTATACTCATGACTACCAGATTTTTGGGGATTTTACTGCAAGCTTATATATTAAGTACCAGGATTTGATAAAACTTTTTTTGTACCTTTATGTTTCTGCATTTTTATTATATTATTATGTTTTGGTTGTTTGTGGTTCACCTAAGGTTTAGGGTAGGTGCCTTCACGGCATAATGGGATTTTGGGTCGTGACAACAATTCCTAATGTTCCTTCGCTATCTATTTTTTGTGACAATCTTCAGCTATTCACATTCTGTGCAACCCGTTCTTTCACGAGCGCACTAAATACATTGAGGTAGATTGTCATTTGTTCAGACAAAGTTAACTGATGGTCTTATTCAATTCCACCCTATATCCACAACTGACCAACTTGAAGATATAATGACCAAACCCCTTAGTGGTATTGCTAGTGGTATGTTCATAGACACGTACCAAGTTTGGGGATTTTGGCACCCTCAAGTTGGGGGAGTGGGTATTGATATAGTAATAGTTTGCATGACCAAATAACCCAAGAGGGAGTGAATTGGGTTATGCCTGATTTTTGCCTAAGTGATGGACCATGTTACTTTATATGTTCCTAAAATCAGTTTGTGGAATAATAATAAATAGTAAAGTAAGAACACAGTGTTTTTATATGGAAAGCACCCGACTCACAAGTGTGAAAAAAATGAATTACACCTATGTAGGATTTGCCCTAAATTTCACTAAAATTGTGAGCCTCAACATAATTCATATTACAAACACTTGCAACCTAATAGACTACCTCTAATCCCTTGCACCTACAATCACTAGATTGTAGCTAAATTCAGATTATAAATAATTGCAACTTTGGAACTAACTTTAATACTTCTTACAACAATCAAGAAGAAAGTTGCAACCCTCCAAGTTACCCGTAACTTGAAGCTAATTTTTCGTTAGAAAAATAAGTAAACAGTGCTTCTAAGAAAGCTGGAAAAATATACAACTCAATAACAATCCTAATACAAGAAACTAGAATTGAACACACTGTGAAACATATTGATGGAACATGCTCTTCAATTTGGTCCTTCATATCTGACACTCACTCAAATGGTTAAACAGAAATTTAAGAATGATTTTCGTTATATGCTTTGATTTCTATTATTGCTTTATGTATAGACTTCACAATTGGTCTTATGCAACATTTAGGATTGCTATTTCTTGCAAAGATTATCCAAGATATTCCCAAAGACTTCAATAATTTTTTGATCCTTTATTCTTATCCATGACTCCTCTTGAATGGAACATGAAATTGTTGTACCTGGTTCATTTAGTTTAGCACATGTTCCATGTTATTTATTTCATTCGGTCCAACTCTTTTTGTCCAAACCATTTGTCAATCATCAAAACGTTCTAAGTCCAACAATTTTCCCTTTTTGATGATGAAAAATCCATGTTCTTTGTTCTATCTTCATAACCTGTTCCAATCAATGCAAAGTCTAGAAAGACAGCAAATTTAACCACTTAGATGAATAAGGTTAGAATAATGGGTTATAAATATTACACAGTGTACATCTTCCCCATTTTGGCATCATCGTAAAACTTGTCCATTATTCAAAATATTAGTTGAATTTTAGCAATTTAATACTCATGTCCACTAGGGCTATCACAAATATAATCATAAAAGTTATCAAAACTTCTCAAATATTTATCTAAGGATATTATCCATCCAAGAAAAACACATCAATGAAAAGAGATATAGATTGTCATAAACAAGTGTGAGAACCACCAAACCCTTTGCAATTTCATTATAATCTAAGTCATGACAACCGAAAAGATAACAAATGGATAATTGCAAAGGAAAACCTAAACTAGTGACAACCTAATGAAAACAGACATATGGAAAGACTAGGTTTATGGGACTAAAGAGAATGAATATTTCTTTTTCAGCATCTGAAACAACTACTGAATAAGAGTGTCATTCTCACTCTGAACTACAAAGCGGAGCATCCAACTTTCTGTCACCTTCCGATGAACCAGGTTTCAGAACTTGTTTTATGCTTTCACTAGTACTTTCTCAACTGAAATCTGTTCATCTTTTTTAACAAATCCTCTTCGTCGGATATTTGTCATTTATAACAAAGACTAAACCCAAAGGGTAAACTTGGTTCAACCACGGGGTCACCCTAACTTTCCTCCTCACTTGTTGAACCTTCTTTCAGCACTTTCATTTTCGAGAACACCCTCAAAATTCTTCTGTCATGACCCAATTTATGAAATCGTAAAAGCACCTACCCTACCCGGTAGGCGAACCATCCACAACCGATTAAAAAAATCATACAAGTATAACATATGGAAATAATTAAATTGAAACAACTTTCAAGTCGTAATAAGTCTCATAATAATACTAAAATATGGAATAAGTACTACAAATCCCAAAACCTAGCGTCACTAGTACAAGAACATCTAGAACAGGAGTACAAGTCTGGAATCAAATACACTGTCTAGAAATAAAGAAAGACAGAATATAAGATAGAAGAAGAATCTGGTGCCACAGATTTGCCAATAGCTAACTCTGAATCCTTCGAAGCAACTCCTCGATGGGGGGTGAAGTCTCGAGCTTCCCTCGTGCTAGGAATCGAATCTTCACACAAAAAGGTTGAACAGTGTAAAGTGAGTACGGAAAATCAACGTGTGTACTCAGCAACATGGTCGACTAACCCTAAGCTAAAATGGTGATGAGGGTTGGTCTTTCGAATGCTTACATCCACACTTAACCACGTAGAGTCCAACATGAAAATAAGAAATAACTACAAGTCTGAGTATGAGAATCCCCCACGTTCACAAGTATTCAAATAGTCACTTAACCAAGATAAATACATTTTAATCAACTATTCACATAAGTCACCCAAAAAGGAATTAATAAAATGATATGATATGAAAATGCAATGCAATTTAGTGTAAGGCATTTCCATCACATGTATACAAACACTATGTAATATAGAATATGTGACTCGTGAGGGATTTGCAAGGTCCATACACCACCCAGAACCATTTTCGATTAGGTTATTAGCCACTTAGGCTCACATTACATGTACTTAGCAAATTAGTCTCATATTACATGTCTTTAGCCGGTTCGTCTCCTTACTATTTGTATCACTTCATCCAAAACCATTTCCCATCGGACATCACATAAGTATCCTCAAGTGTAATATGCATGAAATACCATATGAAATCATGAATATGGCATGCACAATAGAAGCAACAAGGCTACAAAGTAAAAAGATTCAATGTTTAACATCTTTTCCTCTTTTAGACGAGTATTATAGAGTGACGAGAACACATAATCACAGTTTAGAAAGGCATATAACATGGAAGCATTAAATAAGGGGCTTTATACCCCTATCATAATTCACATAATCAAACTAAGTTATCAGTTAATTCCAAAATCATGATATTCAGACCCTATTCATAATAACTCGAATATGATACACATTCCCAAAGCATGCCACCAGTACCCAATACGAGTGCTCATTATCTCACAAGTATGGGACCCTTATTAATTTCCCATTACTCCCTCTTCATTAGTTAATTTAGACCAACCAGTTGCTTAAATAGAGACAAGTAAGATCTCAACTTGCCTGATTTGGAGTCTGACACTCACAACAATGTCTTGCCCTTTTCTAGAGTCTCCGAACGATCTCAATCTATTCAAATACGATACCTACGCTAAAATTTGAGTCCATAGACACCCATATTGCTATACTAATGCTCTGGTTCCAAAAATGAAATCACGAACCCCAAGAGCAAAATTGTAAATTCAACATAAAATTGGTTTACCCATAGCCTATAGAGTCTACAGTCCAAAAATGAATGAAATCAGACATTAATTCGACTTCTAATTAAAAGAAAATCATATTTCAACCTAGGGCTTTTTAATTCCAACTCTACCACCCAAATCATATTTTAATGATGAAATCCCGCAAGAATCTAAGATAGAAAGGTCAAATGAAGGTTAGAATATTACCCCCACAATGAACCTTAAACACCCCTTCAAATATCTCCTAAATATGAGGTCTTGCGCTCAAAATATGGAATAAATTTTCAAATCTTGTAATTGGAAAACTATATTCTGCCTAGGTGACCCCTTATTCATGATTGCGGGCCCTCCCATACGATCGAGGGTCCCCGCTAAAACTACTCATTGCGATCGCAGCAACCTCTCATCGCGATCGCGTGGAATGAATCCGACCCGACCCCACAAAGGACTCACCACAATTGTGGCCCAGTCCATCGCGATCGCGGGACTTGGCCACACCACTCATTATTATCGCAACATTTGGCATCGCGATCGCGATGGAAGGAAACCATAATTGGAAACCATATTTTTCTAGTGTCCTCTAAAATTTAAATCAACACCCGAAACTCATTCGAGACTCCATGGACACAAACAAAATATGAATTTCAGTCATAAAATACATAAACACTCGAAATATCCAACAGAAGTCATCTTGATCCGATGTTGACCATGGTCAACTCTAATTCCTTCTTTAACTAGTATCTCAACCAACAACCCAAAAGGCATTTGAGACCCTCTGGACTCGATTCAACATCTCTCCTAAGTCACAAATCGCATTCCTAACCTCATGGAATCGACAAAATTCTCAATTGACCTCATTAACCATTAGTGTTGACTTTGGTCAACCATTTTCATTTCTTAAGGATTTCTAAATTTTGCTAAAAATGATCTGAGACTCACCTGATTGTCTCAAGAACCATGTCACCCATCATAGTAAGTGAAAAACATCATTTTAAAGCTAGGAAAAGGGTCATTTAGGTAAACGGGACCTTGAATTCAAAATGATCTATCGGGTCGTTACATCATCCACCACTTAAATACACGTTCGTCCTCGAACGTGAAGGAAAAGAAAGTACCTGAACTGTCAAAAGATGAAGATATCTACTCCGCATGTATAACTCAGTCTCCAAATAGATAAGGTTAGAGTCTCTGATTGGAGGCACACATATAGAGTATAATTATTATCGGGTTATGCATGTGAGCCTTCGGGCATTGGAGATGGTCATAAATCCACTTAGGATTGATTTGGTTACTATTTATGTGGGCTTTTCTAGCCGTATGTGAACCTTACTTGTAAATTGACTTGATTCATATTCATGTCTTGATAATTGATAATATCGTGAGATAATGAACATTCTTGGACTGAATTTCTATCATGAAAAGACATATAAAATGCTTACCTTTTAGTACTCTTGATGTTGTTAGTCTATGACATTATGCATGTCCATTCATTCATACATACATATTGTTGGAATGAATTGCTCGATCGAGGTATGGTATGGTTCGATGAGGCTGAAAAAGAGGTAAGACTGATGCTTTGCAGACCGAGGGAAAATGATTCCAAGTGCTATGATATGATTGATATGAGAAATTGTGTTATGAGATGATGCTCAACCAGTCCGAGTGATAAATAACGAATGGTAGTGAGCGGTATATGAACCTCGTGAGTCCCCCATTGGTCATAACTATGTGGCAAAGCCCTTAGCATGTGTATATCAGGTTTGGTACTGGCCAGTTGCATAGCATACATTTCACTTGCATTTCATAGCATTATACTTGATTGTCTTGTTTTCATGACTATACTTGTCGATAATTGATGGAAAGATCGAATCTCTATGACCATATTTGTCCAAATTGTTGAAAAGGTTGAATCTTTATATCTGAAATTGACAAAGACTTGGATATTAAGGTGAATTATGGTCGGATGGAATTTAGGGTGAACTTATAAAGGAATATCTAAGCTTTATAAACCATAATGAACTTGAACGTGATTAAATTGTGATGTAATTGACTTTTCTTCACTTTGTGTGGTCTGTCAACTTTTATATTATTTATACGTATTTCTTCGTTATCAGCCTATGATGCTTACGAGTACTAGTGTTGTACTCATACTACACTTGATGCACTCTTGTGCAGACTAATCCAGGAACTATCTCCATACCTCGTGGTTGATCGCGAGATGGCATATTCGAGGCTTTCAGGGTGAGCTACTTGGCCGCCTGTGGCCCCTGAAACCCTCATCCTACCCTTACTTTATGTATTGACTCACAAATAACTTATTTCGTCCTACGGGGCATGCATTTCAGACTTATTCATTTTAGAGCTCTTGTACGATTCATATCGGATTTTGGGATATGTTTTGGATGACTTGCTAGTAGTTATGATATTTGAGATTTAAGATAAAATATTAATTATTATTTCCGCTTCCTTTTAATTTTGTTTTTGAAAATGGTGGATGGTTTGCCTACCGATGGGTATAGTTTAGGTGTCATCATAACCGCGAATTGGTTCGTGACAGTTATATATTAATTTTGTTATGCCAAATACCGTAGCAAAAACTTAAATTATGATTATGGATTACCTTTTGTGATTGAACAAGATAAATATTCATAGAGCTTGAAACTTGCAGGAAGAAAAAGTTAATTATGGTGCTAACATAAAAAAAAAACTTGGAAAATACACCACAAAACAAAACAAAAAAGACATGAGGAAAAAAAAATGAAAAAAGAGGAGAGAGATATATAACAATGCATAGTGAGAGAACTGAATATTACTTGAAATTTGTTTAGTGTTTTCTCATAAAAAATAGTTTAAGAGATCCATAAATTTCCAGAGAAATAAAAGATGATCATTTACTAAATAATTATTTTAAAAAAGGACAATCAGAAAAATCTGGCCTACCAAACCTCCTCACACCCCCAATGAAATTAAAAGAGTTAACAAAACAAAAAAATAAAGTTTCATCTTGAGCCGGCATTTATTCTGCATTTTTTCAAAAGTAATCTTCAAATCTGTAGCCAGCTCAGTCTGTTCCTCAGTTGTTACCACTACTATTGCCTGAAATTTAAACGAAAAAGAATCTATCAGAAGAAAACAACAACAACAACAAATGTGTCTATATGAATATATATATATATATATATATATATATATATATCAAAATGAAATATGAATAAAAATTGCTTACCGAAGTTCGGGTTCAACTGCATAGAGCGTAAGAAAGGATCCACCGGTTGACCATTCTCAGCATAGCTTGGATCATATAGACTATTATGAATTGGTCTGCACAATAATTTTGCAAGTCGCATAATAAGTATTGATTTCACTTTTCTTTATTTTAATTAATTCATTAAAAATAAAACATAATCTAAGCACTATCCATTTCAATTTATGTTGCATAGTAATAATACTATGTGCATATGTAATTTAAGAAAGAAAATAAAATTCTGAAATATATAATTTCAAACCGCTCTGAGTCACAAAAGCATGTTATTAATGATAACGTAAGATGAGAGTTTTAACATTATATTATTTTCAAATATAAAAATACATTTTTTTAGGCAGACTAATTAAAAAATATGTGAAGTAGAACAGAAAAAGTATATGATTACGTTCTCCGTGGATCCCTTGCCGGGTAGCTATTCTGTGGAGCATTTTGATGTTGACCATTTATCTCATATTGTCTTTCATTGTCCTCTCTCTGCATTCATTTCATAAAATAATAGAAAACAATAGAAATATGTTAACTGTACATGTTTTTGAACCATTACGAACTAAACATTTCCAAAGATGACTATATTTTAAAAGAGGAATTACTTGCATAAATTATTCATAAACCATGAAATATAAATTAGGGATTAGACAAACCCCTGAACGCGAAGACGATCCACGAAACAGTCTAGGCATTCTGCCTCTCCTGTATCTAGCCTGCACTTGTATAAAATAAAAAGCTAAGTTGCCTAATAATGCTAATACACATTTTATCATCTCTTCCTCTCAATATATTTGGTATAGTTACTTATTACTATGTTTAAGAAAATAAATGATAATTTCTTAAAATTTATTTATTTAAATATGTCATCACACAATTTGTATGACTATAATACGTTTGAAACTTGCAGTCTTAAGCATGTAATAATATTTGTGCGGCTATAGAAGCTTCTCATTAAACAAAAATATAAAGTTAGTTGTTTTCAGATATAAAAATATAAAATTCTTTTTCAAATAAATTAATAAGAAAATAGTATCAAATAAATAAGAATGAAGGAACATTTGACCACCGTACACTCGTTCTACGAGTTCTCAGATATCCTGGTGAAGGAATGACAATCCTATTAGGGTTGACATTGTGTCCCTGCATATATAGGAATAATAAAATTAAAGAAACATACACACATATCAATTTGAATTATTAGCATTCTAATTAAAAGGCAATAAAGTAATTAACTAAAATAAGATTCAAGATAGAAGAATGATGATTTTAAATAAGATACCTGTGGAGGTAAACTCTGGCCGATACCAAATGAGAGTTCAGGAGCGGGATTAAACATAGGCCTGCCAAGAAAATAAATTCATTTAGTTATGAATTTTATTTCATTTTCGACCCGTCAGTCAAAATTAATACGGACGCTAGCCAAAATGTATAAAACTTATACACTAGTTATGTATATTATATATATATTCAATATAAAATATATACCGGTTATTATACTTTAGAGAGGTCCAAAAATATAAATATCCCTTTAGTTTTTTATAGAATATCATGTATGTGTGTATGTGATGAGAGACAGAGAGAGTATTTAGTACATTGGGGAATAATACATGTCACGTTGATTCAACACAAATGAATCTGATGGAGCTTGAACACACGGGTATTGAATCTGATGATTCCCATATGGCTGTTGGTTTCTACAAAAAAGAAAGAAAAAAAGAAGAAATATGTTAATGAACCATGACGTACAATATAGGTCGATTTGTTTTTATTTCATAACAATATTTAGATTAGGTGTTGTTCAAGTCAAAAACAAGTTATGTAGAGATTAATAATATGAGAATTGTAATATATAGGTATTAATAATACATTTTTTTCTTGTTGAATGATTGATGTATTATAAATTGAAATATATAATATATATATATAATGTATAAATTTTAAAGTTTGTTTGTTTCTTAAATAGAGTGTAAAAACTTTCTTACTATTATCAGTGCTAATTCTGTCATTTTAGAATTTAAATTCATTTATTGCTTATATCGATATTTTGATTAATTTTTCCCTCGTATAAAATAATTCATTGATTTCAGCATAACTTATGAAGATATTATTTAGGAGGAAAATAGAAACTAACAACCAAATATTGTATAACTTAATATTGATTTTATGTGGACATTAAATTTTCTCAAACCCAATCAAACATGATACAAATTAATATTGATTTTATTCGGACGACATCCTTTTCTGGGATTCATTAGGGATTGATTCACTCTATGTTCTTTTCATCAACATTAAATTGAATTCAATACAAGTTATTACAAAATACAAGAACGTGTAGTACATCATACAAAAATGTGAATCGTGTAAATCAAATATTTCATTGATGATTCACAAGCTTTTCTCTTTTAATTTCAGGATTAAACCTTTGTTAAGGGTAATATGACAAGACATAGGTCCTATTGAATATATCATCGTTTGATTTGCAGGATAAGATATAATAATTTTGGAATAAAAGGTGAGATAAATTTATTCTTGTTTGGTTGAATTTTTTATTTCGAGATAAGCATTCCTGAGATTATTAATCATTCCACATTTATTGTATAATATTTATACTATTTTCAATGCGGTATAACAATCTAACGATTACTAATTTCAAAATAAAATATCAAAACCATAAAGATGCCCTTCCGCAAGACTCTTCTCCCCAAATTTCTTTAAAAATTCTAAGACTAACATGAGTTTACAACAGTAATGTATTCATTAACACTAGGTGTACCTGAGTTCCACGAAGTCATGGTAAACAGGAGTTTGTGGAACCTCCTCATTCTGATTTTCTGAAATATCTCTATTTTGGGACCTAAATTCATACATACAACAAAGTGATTAGATGGAAAAAGAAAATAGAGTGATACATTAGAAAAGAGAAAGAGAATGTTTTCTACATGTTGAAACAAGAGAAATCCAAGGATAATAGCTTCAAGAATATGTAAGTTTCTTCAAAATTTTACAACTGAGTACAACATTGAGAGCTAGACATGCATCTTATTTATAATGTAAGCATAATTAATTTCTATTATGCTTGTAGATATTGCTTTAGATCTTACCATATTAATGAATAAAAAATAAAAATGAAATTAATGAAATTAAGTTTGGGATGTTCCGAATCTAACAATGATTTACCAAAATATACTAGCCGTTGGCTATCCGTTTCAACACCTCTTTGGTAACACATAACTGTTTATTTATAAAATCAATTTCAGCAAAGGTGGACCTACATGTAAAATTGAGTGTTCGAGTACCCTTGACCTCGGCTCGACTCGACTAGTCAGACCACGAATACGAGACCCCCTCTTTCGCCCTTACCCCTTATTATTATTATTATTATTATTATTATTATTATTATTATTATTATTATTATTATTATTATTATTATATTTCAGCTTAATTTACTTATCGAAACGTCCTTCAAACGAAGTCTAAGATGTCTTAACATACCTCAAAGTTGAGCAAACGAATCACGAAAGCGCTTTCCCCTTCTGAAGTGCCTCAGAACACTCCCAATCTATCAAGTATGTGACGTACATAAGTAAATGAGTCCATGGACACCCATATTGATATAGTTATAACTCGGGTCCAAAAAGTCAATTCAAAAGTCAAACCTGAGCCCTCAAGGATAAAACTTGAATTTTATTTGAAAATCAGTTCACGTATAGCCTAAATGGTCTAAGTTTAATCTTTACTTTAGGGATAAAACCCTCATTTCTATAAACCCAAATCATGAATTTTTTAATACTAATTTAATGGAAGAAATCAATAGAAATAAACTAAATAGGGTTTAGAAACTAACCACGAGCCAAATCGTGATCCTAGCATTTGAAATCACCTCAAACCAAATTCTAGAACCCAAAATGTGAATTTATGAGGAGTGAGTTCGAATTAAAGAATTAAACATTGTCCAACCCCGATCCTTCTACAGGAACACTAGCCCAGCCTCGCGATCGCGCTCCAAACCCGGCTCAACCATCGCGAACACGACAGGCCAATTGTGATTGCGATAGGTTGTCTTGACCCGGACCATACCCCTTTTCCTCTTCTCAAACACGGTAAGCTGCCCGCTAATACGAAGACCAATTCCCCCACACTCCATTCGCTAACGCAATACACCATTCGTTATTGCGAAAAATTGTGCCTTCCACCAGATCTCACACCCCAAACTGGGGGTGTGGCCGGTACCCGATGCCATAATGGCCCGAGCATACCACTCTGAAAAATAACCTGTAAACTGAATAGAAATTGTGGCTGACAAGGCCATAACAACATGAATATACAAGACATTATCTGGACTTCACAATAAGAGGAGTACCACAACTCCAAACAATATATCGATATGGTACAAGACCAATAAGGTCGTCGTATAGATTAACTGAATATGCCAACCGAATCTACAAACCTCTATGGAAAACATAACTCTGATATGATCAGGGTAGGGCCCTGACCTACCTATCAACTGTATCTGCACCAAACTCAGCTCATGACTCTGACTCAAAAGCTTCGGATAAAGTGAAGCTCACCACTCGATTCTCAAAACTCAACCAATTCCTACTAGGGAGGTCTATCTGCACCTCTATTTGAATCTGCAGCATGACATGCAGTGCCCCCAATAAATGGGATGTCAATATGAATGAAATGTACTGGTATGTAAAACATACATTGTAATATGAAAATATAAGTTGTAAAGAGAAGCATAATTAGCAATAGGAAAATATAAGTTGTAAAGAGAAGCATAAAGCAATTTGATACTCTGATAACCTGTAGGACACATTGGGCAAACAATGAAACTCTAAAACTACACTGAACTCTTGGTATAGCAACTGTGATTTGTAATCTACCCTCGGCTTATAACCCAAGGTATAATATGTCACTTCTCTCAGGTATGCTCTAAGGTGTATGTATGGATGCACATATAAGTGCATTCCCGCCCGACTATAGTGCAGCGCAATGTGTATAATGTACATGTACAACTTCCCATTGACTGGTCACAATGATGGTTTAAATAATATATATATATATATATATATATATATATATATATATATATATATATATATATATATATATTCATATATAATAGCCCACCGGTATAGGTTCGATGGTGTGGATAATATACTGTGATAACAATGGCTCTTGGCCTCTTTGAAACTTATAAACTCTTTGACTTTGCTTTGAAACGACTCTTGGTTGAGTCAACGACTAACTCTTTGGAACCCTCTTTTAGGAGGTCTATGAAGTTCAGAGACAAACAATATACACAGAGTACAATAACAAGATAAAATATATGCTCAATAAAGAACAACAACATGTGAATAAGACTCATCCTTTGAAGGTAACAACGGCTTTTATCCTTTAACTTTGGTTCGATCTTTTATTATGTTTTTCAATGACAATTTATCGGTATACAAGACTATGATTTGAGAGGCTCCATCAAGAGGGAGTATAGTATCAATCGGTAGATCAATAATGAACATGAGATGCAATAATAGCAATGGGACTACTCCAAGAAAGGGATAAGCAACATATGAATATGATGATTCTTTGGCGTTTCTTTTTGAAAATGATAAATACTTTGGATGCCAAGCTTATGAAAGAAGGGAATAGCCTTACATACATGAATCACTTAGTTACCAATGCCTCTCGAAGCCTTGAACGCTTTACGAGTGATCATCTACACAATATAGAAGGTTTGGATCAAAATAAGATCAACAACTAGAAATCAATTTACTCGGACAATCCAACGAGCACCTAGAGGGCATGCTTCTCAAACTATGGTGTTCATATCCACCAACATGTTACTAACTTCCCTTAACCACAACCTCAATAGAAACAACCATAACAACTACAACAAAAATAACAATACATAATCCATCTTCTAGCCATGATCATCTTCAAATTTTACCCAAAAACAATCCAAGAACAATAGTAACTTATTCATGGAGCTCTTAGCTTAACTATCATAAGTTGTCTTCATAAATAACTCCAACTAAGCTATGAAAGACTAGATATCATATAGAACACCAAGATCTTACCATTCTGGTCATAATATCTCAAGAAGCTTATTAACACAACCAAATAATCATCACATCTTTATCATGTTAACTTGATTTCTTCTCAAGTTGCCTTTACCAACTCCACCATCTAAGCTACAGGAAGCTTAAGATCATTAAATAGGGGTAGAACTTACCTCAAAGAAGCCACAAGTCTTCCATACTAAGCTCTTCTCCAAACTCAAGATCACTCCCAACCTCTCTTGGTTAGTTAGAGGGGATCTTCAAGATCATCCAAATCTTTTGATGGAGAAATTACCTCATGGGCTTAGGGAGATGTTCTTCAATGATAAGAAAATCCTAGGAGAGAACTTAGGAATGTTTAGGAACCATTTGGATTGAAAATGAAATGAGTAGTGAGTTGTCCATATTTTGGGATATATATACACCCTTCCACTGCCTCTAGCCTGCGGAGGGATCTACAGTGCAGATCCCCATATGCGGCCATATTTCCCACCGCATATGGTGGTAGAGTTGTGGGGAAATAGGGGCCTTCATCAGTGGCTTGATCATCTAGGCGGATCGGCTTCCGTGGGGCAGATAGCTTAGCGTATCGTCTAATTTTTGCCAAAATTTGCCGAGATGTGATTTATTTAATAAAATTGACTTCCAACCTTCCGTATACCTCCATTACACTCACATAAGTCATACGGGAACCTCAGGACGGGTCTCGGGTTGTCCAAGCTCAAATCTACTAACTGTACGTTCGATCATACGAAAGTGCGGGGTGTAACATCTTTCCCCCCTTAGAAACAATTGTCCTTGAATATTAGAGAGCATAAATGAAAGACTTTAGCTCTTTGGGTTTTAATGGAACTTTGATAGAGTTCTCTCTATAAATAGGAATAATCCAAACCTATTAAATAGAATCAACGCAAGTGCCATATAGGGCCATCTAAAGTAACATAATATCATATTGGCCTCACACGACCGTCTATATATCATGGTAATCAAAAGGGAAATCCATAACTTACCTTGACTATCCAGTCTTGGTGTTTGAGTCGCGCCTGTCATGTATATGCGATGATCATCATCTGCATAGATGCATAAAACAAGTTTATGACTATCGAATAGGAACAATGGAATCATATCGCACGAGTATTACATGAACTTGATGTCCAGACTATGTGAGAATATTTAGATCTCATGCCTTTCTCCACCATCCATAATATTATGTCTATACCCTTGCTCTTTCATAGTACGTTAATGAATGCCATCTCACGAGTCTAAAACTTCTGGACTTAGTGATAACGAATAGTACTTGAGACCTATAATAATCTGAATAAAATAGGTCTTTAATAATCTGAACATTCCTGATAGGTGAAATATGAGAGAAACCGCCTATATACTTTAGTGCTATCAATGTATGAAAACTGAGTGAACTCCCTCTGATTCTGAAGGTAACCTTAAGCGGGAAGGTCTCTTGGCTAAATATTTGGGTAACCTTATACGGCTCACTGTATCTAGAGCTAAACTCGCCTTACTAGCCGAATTCTTGTTACACCTTTATGAGTAAAGCCCTCAAGGATATCCCATCATGATCATCTTCTTTTAAATCTCAGCATCGCACACCCGTAATTGACATCCCGTAATCCTGGACTATTAACATTCATTCCTATAAGAACTTTACTTCTTCCATAGCTCTGGGGACTAACACAAGTAAGACATGTTTAAATAACTCTTTATTTTCTTATGTCAAGGCAATTGGTCGACAATCTATACCCCCGACCATACAAGGTCTTATAAGGGTCTATCTCAATGATAATGTAATAACCACCATACTATGTATCTCATAACAGGGTAGACGATCATCACATTCCTCATATAGATCAGGCATACCTTCATGTATCATACCCTTAAGCGTCTAATCGTGCGTTCGGCTCGACCACCTGTTTGGGAGTGAACTACATAGGCTCTCTCTATAATCCTAGACTGTCCTTGGAGAATCTTGGAATTATACTGCACTGAGCCCCTTCTACTTGAGGTACGAGTATTTAAACATCCTGGAACTTTACGACCTCTTGTCAATGGATAGCTAACATAATCCTTAACTGCGCGAATAACTCTATTTGGTAAGAATGGGGTCAACTTTGTAAATTTGTTGACTATAAATTGTGGGGAGCGATACTTATAAACCCATACGAAGATTTTATCTTCAGACCATGTTATCTTCTCTAGGTGGGAATTTGTATTTTGGGTGATAATCCTCTAGGCCTCGGATGCTTTGTCCTTCCATGTTGATCATTGGGCTGCTATGCCCAACACTTGGCACTACTATGCTTACCTTTATCACATCAACCCATATCTTCGATAACGTAATACATCCTCATCGAATCTAGATTAACGAAATAGCAGGAACAAGGCACCTACGCTTTAATCTTGTTTCATAATCCCACTAAACTTGGGACACACAATTGACTTAGTGCTGGAAAACTCTATCTCGCTTTAACTCTGGCATTGGCTCTGTTATCATGGAATCCTACCTTCTGATGGTATCCACTTCCAACTCTCCCATAGTTATTTCTTTTTCTTTTTCCATTGGGGTTACACAAATATTCCCCGCGTATCACTTTGTTATCATTAGAGCACTGAAATTGGACTTTTAAACTTGCTACCGATTGAAGCTCCTTTGTTAGTCCTTCCTCTTTTTTTTCTAGGCCTCTATATAGGTTAAACCGTTTACATATCTCATCTTAGATTACTCTGAAGGTTGTTATTATGTTCTATTGGACCTACTCCTTGAAGGGTCATAGGACCGAACTCCTATACGATCATCTTCCACTTCATCTCTTAAAGGAGGGATACCGCTGAGTTTTATATAACCCCATTATCATTGATTTGGTCTCATGTTCGGACTCTCTATCGATCGGCTGAAACAACACTACACTCTTGTCTTTCCACCACATTTGTGGGATACTCTCTCGCTGAAATTTAACTTCTGAAACCTCTTTCTCTTAAGTAGGATCGCACTTTGCGACATTATTTTATTCCACATTTGCTTACTTACTTTATTCTTTCCCTTCTAGGAACTGTTATGTTCTTTAAGAGGGCTCATGATTCCTTATACCCTTGCGACCCATTCGAGAGAGCACCTTTACTTATGAATAAGAGAAACTCATCTCAACTTTACACTAAATATCCTCGTGGTTATAATTCCAATGTGGGCTCACTTTTGTGGACCCTAAATCATAGGCTTAGCTTTCCTATCCAGTCGTTAGGTATAAACAACATCGTCCTCTTATTTTTTCTGGGTAAACACCTTGCAATGCACCGACTGATCTCGACCTCTATTATTCAAGGGTTCTTTCTATATCTAGCTTTCTTCTCTACTCTAAAATCAAATCTTGGTCCTTATTCAACCGTCACCATTTCCAGTGAGTTGTTCCCATGTGTATGCGGATTAAATCATTCTCTTGTTCTTAGTAGATATCTACCAGCGATATGCTTATAGAAATTTTGTAACATATATTCTTGCGGGATCTATTATATCCATAATTTTTACTGCTTATCTCTTGACCATTACCCCTCATATCATTCACTATGGGTATCATCTCTGACCGTTGGCTTTTACTTCTAGGCTCCATAGCCCTTTAGCTCGATTGATTTATATTAGCCCTTCTCATAATTACTTTCTGCTTGAAATACTTCTTTAGAATCTCTGCCGCTTGCTTGCGAAATCAAATCCTCAAATGCTAATATCGTCCTTTAATATAGTCATAGCACAGTCTAATAGCTCATCCGGATGTTTAACTCATCTCCTTCTAGATTCTGTATACATCATTTCTCGATGAAACTCGACCTATCCTCTTATTCATAAATTCAGAATACTCATCTTGAGCCTACATATGCTTTCATATCTAATTATTTTTCATGCCTTCCTGGGTGAATCCCTTACATTTAGCGGTGTCGCACCCGATTTTGACCTGCGGTCTTCGCGACGCGATGGGTCGATTGCCTCTGGATTGGATAAAAATGATTGTTTTGAGGAGTCGCTACCTAATTATTCTAAGGTGAATTAGGGCATCTAACTGCTAACTAAAAAAATGCAAAATAATTCCAATTTTGTGGTCTGCGAAACTAATAAGATTCTAGGTAAGAGTTCTTTATTATCCTAAAGGGAAGGGGTTAGTCATCCTTTAAGATCCGCTAACTTGCGGTTTTCCGGTCAAACTCAGGTTAATTATTATAGTAAGAAAAATGCATGTTTTTTACAAGTATAAAAATAATATTGCAAGTAGTTAATAAAATGATACATTTTGTACAAGTATGCATTTGTATGGACTTGATAAAAATATATGCAAGATGATTTTTATGGGCGACGGGCCTAAAATAGGTAAACTAGCGATTTTCGATTTTAACACTAACCGAGCCTAAAAATAAATAAACTAGCGATGAGTTTCAAGTTTTAGACTACCCTATTAATTAACTCTAAGTCTACATATTCTAAATATTCCAATAATTTTAGGAGTATAATAATATTACAATACATAATGAAATAAAGCTGAATTAAAGAAAGTAAAACAACAATAAAATAAATAATCTCCGAGGGGTATTTGCCTTTTTTGACTTTATCCCTTGCAAGTTGTCAAGAACAAACGATTAGAAATAATAGAATATAAATAAACTTCGGATCCGTATAAAAAAACGTTAAATGTTTTTATTACGGAGGGCTCAGACTTAAATTTTGAAAAGATCATTCCAATCACGTCGTGGATGCAAACATATGACTCGTTGGTCATTTTAGTTGCCTTGCCTACCGAACATGTTGGTCTCTCGGGTGAAAAAGATTTAAGTTTCATCATTGCCCAGAAGTTTTATTTTTCGTCTTTACAACTGTGGAGGCCTAAAAAATTGACGGATATTTTTTCATCGGCCAAAGTGCAGTATTTATAATCAGTAAAACAGTAATTCATCCTTGTACGAATGTTAAAATGCCAAAAACAGCAAACTGAAACAGAAGAGTATTTTTTCGAAGAGGCGTGGCCTTAAATTTAATTTCATTGGCAAAATGCAGTATTTATTCAAAGCAGTAAAGCAGTAAAACCAAAAACCGAGAAATGATGTCTAAAGGGACGCGACCTCGAATTCAATTTCATTGGCCTAAATGCAGTATTTAAAGCAGTAAAGCAATAAAGTAGTAAAGCAATACAATCAAACACCGAGAAATGATGTCCGAAGGGACGCGACCTCGAATTCAATTTCATTGGCCTGAATGCAGTATTTATTCAAATCAGTAAAATACCAAAATAGCAAACTGAAACGGAGAAGCAACTTTCAAAAGGACGCGGCCTCAAATTCAATTTCATTGGCCTAAGTATAGTATTTATTCAAATCAGTAAAATAACAAATAGCCGTGTAACGGATATTCAAATACCAAAATAAATTAACAGTCCACGATTAAAACATCCGACCTGAATTCTGAATTTTTGAACCGAAACAGAATTAGAATCTGCTTCTGAAATCCGACCCGAGACAGAACATTGACCCGACACGGATATCGGGTCGACCCGACCCGGAATCAAACATTTTTTAGAATTTTCAAATAACCAACAACAAAATATTAAACACAACAAAATATGGAATTATTACGGACTGGCCGACCGAGCGAATCAAGAAACCTCGACCAAAGCAATCCTGCCGAATATGTTTTTCTTGTATTTTCAGATAGCCAACAGAATATTAAACACAAAATCTGGAAATTTACTCAAATCGGGTCGACCCGACCCGGATCAGTGACCCGACCCGAATCGGATGTTTCAACCCGAATCGATTTCTTTCCAAATTTCAGATAACAAACAACAAGATATAAAAACATATAAATCTGGAAATTTAACCAAACCAGGTCGACCCGACCCGGATCAGTGACCCGACCCGAATCGATTTCTTTCCAAATTTCAGATAACCAACAACAAAATATAAAACATATAAAACTGGAAATTTAACGAAACTGGGTCGACCCGACCCGGATCAGTGACCTGACCCGAATCGGACATTTCAACCCGAATCGATTTCTTTCCAAATTTCCAATAACCAACAACTAAATATTAAAAGACAAAAATCTGGGAATTTATTCGAATCGGGTCGATCCAACCAGGATCAGTGACCCGACCCGAATCGGATGTTTCAACCTGAATCGGTTTTTCTCAAACTTTCAGATAACCAACAACAAATTATTGAAACAAAATTCAAGAAATTTTACCCGTCGGAACAGTAACTCAACCCGGAACAGTGACCCGACCCAGTTTGTTCTTGATTTTTTTGATTTTTTTTAGCACTCCGACCGAGAGAAACCAACCAAAACAACGATCGAAAAGTGAAATCTCAAAACCGGCCCAAAATAAAACCAACAAACCGATCGAAAACCACCAACAAAACAACTCTCCGAACCTCCTTTTTTTCGGACTTAGGTCCTCCCTAAAAAATCCCCCCTCCAAAATGAAAAACAAAGGATTTTATAGATAGGTTTCGGACCTCCAAATCCCCCCATAAAAACGAGTTTGAAATCGAAATATAGAGGTAAAAGATTGCGGATTTAGGGGTTGAAATCGCGGGTTTTGGGGGTGTAGGTATGGGTAAAGTGATGGGTGCGGCATAGGTGGTGTCAGGGGTATGGAAAGGTACGGCGTAGGTGGGGTAGGGTGGCGGTGACCGGCGAGTTTCGGGGGTGTGGGGTAGGGGGGCTGTGGGCTGTGGGGGTTTGGTTGAGAGAGAAAGGGTGTGGGGTGATTAGGTTTTTTATTTTAGGTTTTTGTTTTTGTGGTGGGTTTGGGGGATATGGGCGAAAATAAGGGAAAAGGGGCTATTGGGCTTGGGAGTTTTGGGATTGGGAGTGTTGGGCTGGGGCGATGGCCGAAATAGGGGTGGTTTCGGTTGGGCTTGGCCGAAAATGGGGGTGGCCAAATGGGAGGTGGGTGCCTGACAGAAATTGAGCGCCTGACTGAAAATAAAATACCCGCATTGGAAGGTGGGCGCCTGACTGAAAATAAAATACCCGCATTAGAAGGTGGGCGCCTGACTGAAATTAAAAATACCCGCATTAGGAGGTGGGCGCCTGACTGAAATTGAAATACCCGCATTATGAGGTGGGTGCCTGACTGAAATTGAAATACCCGCATTATGAGGTGGGCGCCTAACTGAAATTAAAATACCCGCATTGGAAGGTGGGCGCCTGACTGAAATTGAAATACCCGAATTAGGAGGTGGACGCATAACTGAAATTGAAATACCCGCATTAGGAGGTCGGTGCCTGACTGAAATTAAAATACCGGTATTAGGAGGTAGGCGCCAGACTGAAATTGAAATACCCGCATTAGGAGGTCGGCGCCTGACTGAAATTAAAACACCGGCATTAGGAGGTAGGCGCCAGACTGAAATTGAAATACCCGCATTAGGAGGTGGGCGCCTGACTGAAATTGAAATACCCGCATTAGGAGGTGGGTGCCTGACTGAAATAAAAATACCCGCATTATGAGGTGGGCGCCTGACTGAAATTGAAATACCTGCATTATGAGGTGGGTGCCTGATTGAAATTGAAATACCCGCATTATGAGGTGGGCGCCTGACTGAAATTAAAATACCCGCATTGGAAGGTGGGCGCTGGCGAAATTGAAATACCCGCATTAGGAGATGGGCGCTGACGAAATTGAAATACTGTATTAGAGGTCGGCGATCAAATTAAAATACCGGCATTAGGAGGTGGGCGCCAGACTGAAATTGAAATATCCGCATTATGAGGTGGGCGCCTGACTGAAAGTGAAATACCCGCATTAGGAGGTGGGCGCCTGACTGAAGTTGAAATACCCCCATTATGAGATGGGTGCCTGACTGAAATTAAAATACCCGCATTATGAGGTGGGTGCTTGACTGAAATTGAAAAACCCGCATTAGGAGGTGGGCGCCTGACTGAAATTAAAATACCCGCATTAGGAGGTGGGCGCTGACTGAAATTAAAATACACGCATTAGGAGGTGGGCGCCTGACTGAAATTAAAATACCCACATTAGGAGGTGGGCGCCTGACTGAAATTAAAATACCCGTATTAGAAGGTAGGCGCCTGACTGAAATTGAAATACCCGCATTAGGAGGTGGGCGCCTGACTGAAATTGAAATACCCGCATTAGGAGGTGGGTGCCTGACTGAAATAAAAATACCCGCATTATGAGGTGGGCGCCTGACTGAAATTGAAATACCTGCATTATGAGGTGGGTGCCTGATTGAAATTGAAATACCCGCATTATGAGGTGGGCGCCTGACTGAAATTAAAATACCCGCATTGGAAGGTGGGCGCCTGACTGAAATTGAAATACCCGCATTAGGAGATGGGCGCCTGACTGAAATTGAAATACCTGTATTAGGAGGTCGGCGCCTGACTGAAATTAAAATACCGGCATTAGGAGGTGGGCGCCAGACTGAAATTGAAATATCCGCATTATGAGGTGGGCGCCTGACTGAAAGTGAAATACCCGCATTAGGAGGTGGGTGCCTGACTGAAACTAAAATATCCGCATTATGAGGTGGGCGCCTGACTGAAATTGAAATACCCGCATTATGAGGTGGGTGCCTGACTGAAATTGAAATACCCGCATTAGGAGGTGGGCGCCTGACTGAAATTAAAATACCCGCATTAGGAGGTGGGCACATGACTGAAATTAAAATACATGCATTAGGAGGTGGGCGCCTGGCTGAAATTAAAATACCCACATTAGGAGGTGGGCGCCTGACTGAAATTAAAATACCCGCATTAGAAGGTGGGCGCCTGACTGAAATTGAAATACCCGCATTAGGAGGTGGGCGCCTGACTGAAATTGAAATACCCGCATTAGGAGGTGGGCGCCTAACTGAAATTAAAATACCGATATTAGGAGGTGGACTCCTGACTGAAATTGAAATACCCCCATTAGGAGGTGGGCGCCTGACTGAAATTAAAATACTCGGATTAGAAGGTGGGTGCGTGACTGACATTGTTGTATTGACGTGATGCGTTTGTGACCCGCAGGGGTTGAAATGACGTCGTTGCATAGACGTGGTGCGTTGAAAACGTCATTTTGTAGACGTGTTGTGCAGATGACACTGTTGCATAGGCGTGTTGCTAATGACGCCATTGTATGGGCGTGTTGTGCAGATGACACTGTTGCATAGGCGTGTTGCTAATGACGCCATTTTATGGGCGTGTTGCTGATGACGTCGTTGTATGGGCGTGTTGATGATGACGCCGTTGTATAGGCGTGTTGCTGTCGTTGTAATGCTGTAAAAGATAGTTGTGCTGCTGTTACATCGAGGACGTTATTGTAATGATGTTTCGGTGTAAAATATAGATGTTGAGCTGACGACGTCGTTGTAATGTTGTTGACGTCGTTGTAATGCTGTGAAAGATGTAAATGACATCATTGCCGTCAGTTTTCTGTAATATGGTTCCACATTTTATTGAATCTTCTGCCGATTTAAACTCATGTGGACTGTGAATTGAAATGTCATCCTTCCACGGACGAAAATGTTATGCGACGTCTTTGTCGAATTAAACACACATGTTGCGGCTAGGCCTTTGTCAACCTGAAGACCTGCACTCGAAGAAATTTGTGAGTTTGAGGGGAGGGGCCGTTGATTCGCGTTGACTTGTAGCTTTGGCTCTGGACGCTCGCAAGTTCAGACTTGTTTGGATTGAAGAAGATGTATGGCATTTTTCCAAGTCCATTGGCATATTCTTGCAGTGAATCGTTAAAATATGCCCCAGTTTCTGGTATATATATGAAGATGCTGAACTTCCAATTGGAAAAAAATGAGTTTGTGCGGGCAACTTGCTTGTCCTATTAAGGCGATCATGTGGGCCTATTGCATTGTGTGCAAGATAAGGGAGGAAAATTTCCAATGGTGTGACCGAAGCCGATATAGGCCGCCTACGTATTCCGACAAAGGAAATCAGGTCATAACATAGTTCGTTGCAAGCAAAATGGTGATTGTGAAGTTTTCCAAAATGGGACCGAAGCCGATGTGGCTGCCTACGTATCCGCCGAGGGAATCAGGTCATAACGTAGTTCATGCGGCAGAAGAGATTTGTAAGGTTAACCAAAATGGGACCGAAGCCGATGTGGCCGCCACGTATCCCGCCAAGGGAATCAGGTCATAATGTAGTTCGCTGGGGAAAAAGTGATTGTGAATTTTTTTTTTTCAAAAATGGGACCGAAGTCGATGTGGCCGCCTACGTATCCCGTCGAGGGAATCAGGTCATAACGTAGTTCTCTAGGGAAAACAGATTTGTAAGTTTTTAGAATGTTTTTTTTTGTAAAAAGAATGACTATAGTTTAAAAAATGATGCAATATTTTGCAAGGTTTGTTTTTTTTTTTTGAAAAATATGTAAAAGACAGAATCATATTTTGACTTCAGTTGATACCAACAATTAGTATTGTGCTTAGGCTCCCGTTATTGCTTTCTGCATAACCGAGACTGACTTCAGGGTAATTCCTACAGCTTCAGATGCTACCTCAGACATACCTGAGTATCGACACTTGCTTCAAGCCAAGGTTTTGACATATATGCATCCTCATGTTTCAAATGCCCTCACTGAAAGAAAGTCTCATTCTCATATGTATTTCAGTATTTTAAACTTTGGGACGTGTAGAGAAGTACACTCACCCTCAGAAAGATGTTCAATGCATTTAATTGTGATATCATAGGCTTGGCCGTCATGTGAGTATCCACTAATATGAGAACCCTCGGTATAAGATCATGTAGGGCTTGTTATGGGTTTGTAATGTAGGCTTGGGGAAAGGAAAGGCTATCATTTGGATAAGGAGTGACTAATCCTTCCTTGAGCGTTGGAATATATCCGCGCTGGTGTGCCTTGATGCCGATTTGCTTATTTTTGCACCCTTTGTTTTGTACCAACTTCATTTGAATATTTCGTTTGGAGCTTTTTCCCCTTTTTCGGAGTTATTTCCCTTTTTTTTTTGATAATGTCGGGCCTTTTGACTTCCTTTTTATGTGAAGTCATCCTTTTGTTTTGTTTTGTTTTGTTTTCCTCTTTTGGGAGCATTGCACTTCAACTCGGATCTTTTTCAGCAATTTGCACATTTCTGATGCGCTCAAGGAGGTCGAGCCAAGAGAGGGATAGTGCGTGTACGCACTCAGAAAAGGTATAGGCATAAGATGTGGTTGTTAAAAAAAATAGGCTTCAGGCTCAAAGGGGAAGTACTACGGATAATGTTATTTGGTACGCTGAAAAGGCTCAAACGGATCAAAGGAAGCCTACGATCCTTTCATATACCAAGTGTTACTCAGGATTTTGCCTCAACAAACATTCGAGCCAAGTTCAAGATCACAATGCAATGCAATTGAACTTATTCTAAAGACTCACCACACAATGTACATGAAACGATGAGGTCGGCTTTGTTCAGATCTTGGAAGCATGCAAAACAATTTTTAAGTGTCAACACAGGCATGAATGAGAGGTACCAGAAGAATCAATGGTTTACCACGAAGTCAATGTTCTCCACTTGTTCTTTCCTATGCACACTTCTAATTGTGTTGGTATCAACCAAGTCCATCAATGATTCTTAAAATATATATAATTTTTTTTGTATTTTTGAATAAAGGGTACCAAACCCAAATAGGTCTACCTACGTATCTCATCTTTGATGAGAATCAGGTGTGCGTAGTTCGTGCAGATAGTATATATAAAATGTATGGTTGAAAAAGAATTCATCCATGATAGGATAGTAAAAGTAAAAATTGTATAAAACATATGATTGTCCACTATGGGACGAATGCAATGAAAAAATGATTGTCCAAAATAGGATGAATGCAATGAAAAAAATTGATTGTCCACAATAAGATGAATGTAATTAGAAAATGAATGTCCACAATAGGCTGAATGTAATTTAAAAAAAAAATTGCCCATGATAGGATGAATGAAAAGATGGGTAAGCCAGATATATTCCTTTCTAACGTGGACAAGGAAGTGTGTCTCTTTAGCAGGTTCATTCCACTTTCGCGGGGTACCGTTCCGCAAGGACTAGATTGACTCTTTTTTTTAGTGGTGTCGAACCCGAGAAGGGTTACCTACATATCACACCGTATGGTGAGAATCATACACTCGTAGTTCGTGAGGATATGTTGTAAAAATGGTATGATATAAAGGAATTATGTAACGAAAATTAATCATATCAATTGAATTTGCAAATATGTAAAAAAAAACCAAAAGTATAGACAAACTAGAGTGATGCATCATTGAATCTAGTGTTGGCTGACTTTTTCTAATCAAAACATCTTTCGGTCATCTTTGTGAAAACCTTTTGCTTTGTTCTTTCTTGGAGTATATCCCGGGATAATGTTTTAGAACGACCGCCCCCGACTGTTCGCGAGGACGATCTTCCTGCAAAAATAAGAGCACCGGGTGAAAGGAGGAAAGTCACAGAAAGAATAATAAAATGTGAAAGTGTGATAGTATAGTCAAAGACTCCCCTGATTGATTTGTTCGGACTGGAGCTTGGATGACTTCTTTCAGTCAAAGTATCTCCCAGTCATCTTTGTAGAGACTTTTTTTTCTGGAATATCTCATGGGATGATGTTTTATAACGACCTCCCTTGACTGTTTGAGAGGACGGTCTTCCTGCAAAAATGAGAGAAATGGGTGAAAGCTGGAAAGTCGCAAAAATAATAAAATGTAGGTGTGATAGTATGGTCAAAGACTCCCCTGATTGCTTCACAAGGTCCAAGTCTTGATGTTCAAGAACTCCTTATTCTCGGGCAGTGACACAATTTCTGTCCCGAGGACCAAAAGATATGGTGTTGCCCCAGTAGAAGTTGATTGTAGTGCAATAGCCAAAAGTGGAAAGGGCAAATGTTCATGCCTAGATTTGCAAGCGACATGGCATAATATGTACAGAATTGAAGCAGGTAATTATTGCATTGAATAATATGTACAGAGTTAAAAGAAGAAAAATAGCAAACAAATTGTGCGGGAATTAAATGTGCGTCCTAACATGCATGGGGCCTCTCTTATGCCAGAGGTGAGCCTAAACGCCAAATATGCGAGATTATGACGGATTAATCCAAGCTGTTAAAATGCAATGCTTTTGTCGAAATGAAGACAAAATGAATGTACATTTTCCAATTTCGGCATGTCATGATTAGGCTTGGATTCGTCTATCATTATCACGCTACACATAATATGTTGATGGGTCGTTGGGTCGTGAGACCTGTCGACAATTTTGGCGGATTTCTTAATTGTGGAGTCGATGCCAAGGATCGACCCACCTAAGGTGTATGCATGCATGATTTAAGATAAAGGGTAGTATAGCTCTATCCTAAATTTTCTAAAATTTGGCTGACTAGACTCATGGTTCTCGAGCGGACTACTCGAGTGAGAAAGCTACGCGGCCACCGGATGGTCCGGACACTCCGCGCATACGCCAACTCTCCTAAAATTTGGAAATTTGAAAGAAACACACCTCGCGTGTAATGTGTGATAGTGTCAATTTTTCGAAGTGGAGGAAATATGAGCGAAATGCCAATTTAAGGAAAGCAGTAAAAGAAAGTAGCAATTAAAGCAATTAAAATACAAAATTTCAAAAAGGAAACAATTTGAAGTATTTGAAGCAATAGATCAAATAAGAAGCAAAATAAAGCGCGATAATAATTAACCTGAATTTGCTATGGTTAAGAACCTGAAATTTTCCAGCGGAGTCGCCATGCTGTCGCACCCGATTTTGACCTGCGGGCTTCGCGATGCGATGGGTCGATTGCCTCTGGATTGGATAAAAATGATTGCTTTGAGGAGTCGCCACCTAATTATTCTAAGGTGAATTAGGGCACCTAACTGCTAACTAAAAAAATGCAAAATAATTCCAATTTTGTGGTCTGCGAAACTAATGAGATTATAGGTAAGGGTTCTTTATTATCCTAAAGGGAAGGGGTTAGGCATCCTTTAAGATCCGCTAACTTGCGATTATCCGGTCAAACTCAGGTTAATTATTATAGTAAGAAAAATGCATGTTTTTTACAAGTATAAAAATAATGTTGCAAGTAGTTAATAAAATGATACATTTTGTACAAGTATGCATTTGTATGGAATTGATAAAAATATATGAAAGATGATTTTTATGGGCGACGGGCCTAAAATAGGTAAACTAGCGATTTTTGATTTTAACACTAACCGAACCTAAAAATAAATAAACTAGCGATGAGTTTCAAGTTTTAGACTACCCTATTAATTAACTCTAAGTCTACATATTCTAAATATTCCAATAATTTCAGAAGCACAATAATATTACAATACATAATGAAATAAAGCTGAATTAAAGAAAGTAAAACAACAATAAAATAAATAATCTCCGAGGGGTATTTGCCTTTTTTGACTTTATCCCTTGCAAGCTGTCAAGAACAAACGGTTAGAAATAATTGAATATAAATTAACTTCGGATCCGTATCCAAAAACGTTAAGTGTTTTTATTACGGAGGGCTCAGACTCAAATTTTGAAAAGATCATTCCAATCACGCCGTGGCTGCAAACATATGACTCGTTGGTCATTTTAGTTGCCTTGCCTACCGAACATGTTGGTCTCTCGGGTGAAAAAGATTTAAGTTTCATCATTTCCCAGAAGTTTTATTTTCCGTCTTTACAACTGTGGAGGCCTAAAAAATCGACGGATATTTTTTCATCGGCCAAAGTGCAGTATTTATAATCAGTAAAACAGTAAGTCATCCGTGTACGGAAGTCAAAATGCCAAAAACAGCAAACTGAAACAGAAGAGCATTTTTTCGAAGGGGCGTGGCCTTAAATTTAATTTCATTGGCAAAATGCAGTATTTATTCAAAGCAGTAAAGCAGTAAAACCAAAAATCGAGAAATGATGTCCAAAGGGACGCGGCCTCGAATTCAATTTCATTGGCCTAAATGCAGTATTTATTCAAAGTAAAGCAGTACAATCAAAAACCGAGAAATGATGTCCGAAGAGATGCGGCCTCGAATTCAATTTCATTAGCCTGAATGCAGTATTTATTCAAATCAGTAAAATACCAAAACAGCAAACTGAAATGGATAAGCAACTTTCGAAGGGGCGCGGCCTCAAATTCAATTTCATTGGCCTAAGTATAGTATTTATTCAAATCAGTAAAATAACAAATAGTCGTGTACCGGATATTCAATTACCAAAATAAATTAACAGTCCACGATTAAAACATCCGACCTGAATTCTGAATTTTTGAACCGAAACGGAATTAGAATCTGCTTCTGAAATCCGACCCGAGACAGAACATTGACCCGACACGAATTTCGGGTCGATCGACCCGGAATCAAACATTTTTTAGAATTTTCAGATAACCAACAACAAAATATTAAACACAACAAAATATGGAATTATTACCAGACCCGGGCTGACCCGACCCGAATCAGCAAACCTCGACCCGAAACAGAAATCCGACCCGAATATGTTTTTCTTGTATTTTCAGATAGCCAACAGAATATTAAACACAAAATCTGGAAATTTACTCAAATCGGGTCGACCCGACTCGAATCGGATGTTTCAACCCGAATCGATTTCTTTCCAAATTTCAGATAACAAACAACAAGATATAAAAACAAAACCGAGTCGACCCGACCCGGATCAGTGACCCGACCCGAATCGGTTGTTTCAACAGGAATTGACTTCTTTCCAAATTTCAGATAACCAACAACAAAATATAAAAAATATAAATCTGGAAATTTAACGAAATCGGGTCGACCCGACCCAGATCAGTGACCTGACCCGAATCGGACATTTCAACCCGAATCGATTTCTTTCCAAATTTCAGATAACCAACAACAAAATATAAAACATATTAATCTGGAAATTTAACCAAATCGGGTCGACCTGACCCGACCCGGATCAGTGACCCCACCCGAATCAGATGTTTCAACCCGAATCGATTTCTTTCCAAATTTCCAATAACCAACAACTAAATATTAAAACACAAAAATCTGAGAATTTATTCGAATCGGGTCAACCCGACCCGTATCAGTTACCCGACCAGAATCGGATGTTACAACCCGAATCGATTTTTCTCAAACTTTCAAATAACCAACAACAAATTATTGATACAAAATTCAAGAAATTTTACCCATCGAAACAGTAACTCAACCCGGAACAGTGACCCGACCTGGATTGTTCTTATTTTTTTTGTTTTTTTAGCACTCCGACCGAGAGAAACCAACCAAAACAACGACCGAAAAGTGAAATCTCAAAACCGGCCCGAAATAAAACCAACAAACCGACCGGAAACCACCAACAAAACAACTTTCCGAACCTCCTTTTTTTCGGACTTAGGACCTCCCCCAAAAATCTCCCCTCCAAAATGAAGAACAAAGGGGTTTAATCGGACCTCCAAATCCCACCCTAAAAATGAGTTTTAAATCGAAATATAGAGGCCAAAGGTTGCGGATTTAGGGGTTGAAATCGCGGGTTTTGAGGGGTGTAGGTATGGGTGAAGTGATGGGTGCGGTGTAGGTGGTGTCAGGGGTATGGGGAGGTACGGCCTAGGTGGGGTAGGGTGGCGGTGACCGGCGGGTTTTGGGGGTGTGGGGTATGGGGGTTGTCGGCCGATTTTGGGGGTTTGGTTGAGAGAGAAAGGGTGTGGGGTGATTAGGTTTTTATTTTAGGGTTTTGTTTTTGTGGTGGGTTTGGGGATATGGGCGAAAATAAGGGAAAAAGGGTTGTTGGGGTTGGGAGTTTTGGGCTGGGCGATGGCCAAAATAGGGGTGGTTTCGGTTGGGCTTGGCCGAAAATGGGGGTGGCCAAATGGGCTGCCCCTTTTAAAATGGGTATTTGTTTTGGATGGGGGAGCTAAATGGGTTATGGGTTAAAATATAAAAAGGGAATTTTATTATATAAAAAGAAAGCTTTGCAAAATTTATAAATTGTAAAGATAACAATACGATAAAAATATAATATTTGCGAAATGTTTGATGCTTAAATAAAAAATAAAAATGCGATGTCGTTTCGCGAAAATAAAATAACATATAATATTAGGATAAAAGTATGCTTGTGATATTAAAATGCAAATGACAATAAATATGCAAATAATATATATAGATATATGCCTATATTTTAAAATTGTCTTAAGGTGTCAAAAATATTTAAAATTGCATTAAAATCAGAAAAGATGGGACAAAATTGGGTGTCAACAAGTGGTCCTTGTCATTGCCTTACCTCTTTCACTGGGAGGCCGCTATCATTTATTTCATACTACCCATATGTATATATCCGTCAACATTCATGACATATCCACATAATATGGGTAGCGCAACCTTAGTCATCGCCAAACATCTCTTTGTAACCCTTGCATCTACTTACTAAACTATCATATGAGTCTACGTCGGTTCTTTCACGCACCATCTCCCATGTATTACTTATCTCGCGTCCGGACTTCCCTCTTAAAATATCAGGTCGTCAATTCATCATTCCTTATAATTTACAATCCTTTTACAAGTCACAAATTTCCTTAAAGCAATATCACTTAACAAGGTCGTTGAATTGCTCGCATAAGTACGGTGTCACATGTTCATGACTGACACAAATAATTCCAATAATAAAGACGTTAACCTTGGGGGCTCATTCCTTAGTAACCTTTAAGGATCACTCCTCTTTGCAATTTATTCCTTTACTGCCTACTTGCTTACTTTGTCATTCCATGATATATCTTATTATAGCATATCGAAGGTCTTCGACTCTTATTCTATCTTACCAGAAGGATCAACTTGACATTAATGTTTCTTAATTTAATGGCTAAATCATCTTGACGACCTATCCCATCGAATTCTGGCTTAGTCAAATCTCATAATAGATACTTGGCCTCATGACACTTTCCTCTCAACACCCCAACCATTACCATTTTCATTGCTTTCTATCTTTGTTGGACACGACTTGCCATCCTGCTATACTTTATTTCACAATTCATAATTGTTTTATACATTTATTCCAATGTTTCATTTACCTTTGCATTATTCTCATGCTATCGATCTCACCTTTTATCCTTATCTATACCCTCATAATATAACATTTCATGTATCAAACTTTCTCCCCTTATCTATTTTTTGGCAGGAGTCTCACTGAGGGAAGCATTTACCCTTCGCTCAAAGGGCTCCATACCGAGACCGATAAATCTTTAAATTATTTCAAGGTCATACTTGGCTAACAATTTCCAGGAACATTATGTACATGTTCTCTAAAGGGGTATCACTGCCTAACTATACTATTCTTCATAACCGTCCATACTAAGGATCGTGCTAAATCCCTACTTAATTCTGAGGTCTCATATCTTTTGAAACTTACGTTCATTAACATCAATAAATTAGTAACAGAAATAGGTACTTCTCACTGTGATTCTATCACCGCTGAAAATGGGACAACAAGGCTTTCATTACTCTACCTAAATTCCGATCTCGTTACCATCTTCTGCATTTCAAGCATTTGGTACCTCTACCAGCTTACTCTTTCTATATATTTAAAATCGATGCTTTATCTTTCTAAACTTATATCACTTCCTTCATATATAAGGAGGAGACAGTCGTTCATACTCTCAAATTTCAATGTCAGACTCGCACATGTGGCATCTCAATAATATTGGTCATAATCTTTTGTGGTTGTCTGTAAATATGAGTTAACCGAGGTATTTCTGGTTATGGTCAGAACTGAAACTGTGTAAAGCACGAGTTAGACAAAAAAAATCACAACTCAGATCTACAGCACGATCTATGAGATGAAAGAATGGAAACCATCCCTAAATGCCCGACAACCTCTCACTTATAAGTGTGGTGCACAACACACCCATAAACAAGACTCTGCTAGACACGGCCTGTAAATTCTCTAGGACTAAACTGCTCTGATACCAAGTTTGTCATACCTCAAACTAGGGGGTGTGGCCGGCACCTGGTGTCATAATTGCTCGAGCGTACCACTCTAAAATGTAACATATAAACTTAATAGAAAATGTGGATGACAATGCCATAACAACATGAATATACAAGACATCATCTGGACATCACAATAAGAGGAGTACTATAATTCCAAACACTATATACTATATGGTACAAGACTGATAAGGTCATCGTATAGATCAACTGAATATGCCAACTAAATTGTCAAGCCTCTATGGAAAACATAACTGTGATATGATCGAGATAGGGCCCCGACCTACCCATCAACTGTACATGTACCAAACTCAGCTCATAACTCTAATTCAAAAGCTTCGGATGAAGTGAAGCTCACCACTCGATCCGTAGAACTAAACCAGCTCCTACTATGGAGGTCTATCTACACCTCTATCTGAATCTGCAGTATGATATGCAGCGCCCCCAGCAAATGGGATGTTAGTATGAATGAAATGTACTGGTATGTAAAACATAAATAGAAATATGAAAATATAAGCTGTAAAGAGAATCATAAAAGTAATTTGATACTCTAATAACATATAGGCCATATGGGGAGAACATTAAAACTCTGAAAATGTACTGAACTCTTGGTATAGCAATCGTGGTTTGTAATCTACCCTCTTCTTATAATATGTGGTGTAATAAGTCACTTCCCTCGGGTATACCCTGAGATGTATGTATAGATGCACATATAAGTGTCTTCCCGACTGACTATAGTGCGGCGCGGTGTGTATAATGTACATATATAACTTCCCACAAGTTGGTCACAATGGTGGTGGAAATAATATATATATCTTTGTATATAAATGCCCACTGGCATAGGTTCGGTAGTGTGGATAATATACAATGATAACAATGACTCTTGGCCTCTTTGAAACTCATAAACTCTTTGACTTTGCTTTGAAATGACTCTTTGTTGACTCAACGACCAGCTCTTTGGAACCCTCCTTTATGAGGTCTGTGAAGTTCAGAGACAAACAAGATACATAAATTACAATATAGAGATTAAAGATATGCTTAATGAAGGACAACAACATGATAATGAGACTCGTCCTTTGAAGGTAACCACAGTTTTTAGCCTTTAACTTTGGTTCGATCTTTTCTTGTGTTTTTCAATAAAAAATTGTCGGTATACAAGACTGTGACTTGAGAGGCTACATCAATAGGGAGTATGGTCTCAACCGGAAGATCAACAATGAACAAGGGATGCAATAACAGCAATGGAACTACTCCCGAAAAGGGATAAGCAACATATGAATAGGATGATTCTTTGGCATATCTTTTTGAAAACGATAAATAATTTGGATGTCATGCTTATGAAAGATTGGAATAGCCTTAAATACCAGCGTCTCTTAGTTACCAATGCCTTTCGAAGGCTTGAACACTTTACGAGCGATCATCTACACAATATAGAAGGTTTGGATCAAATTAAGATGAACAATTAGAAATTGATTTACTCGGACAATCCAACGAGCACCTAAAAGGTGTGCTTATCAAACTATAGTGTTCATAGCCACCAACATGCTACTAACTTCCCTTAACCACAACCTCAATCACAACAACCACAAGAACTACAACAACAATAACATACATACTCCAACTTCTAGCCATGATCATCTTCACATTTTACCCAAAAACAATCCAAGAACAATAGATTTTCTTCATGGAGTTCGTAGTTTAACTATCATAAGTTGCCTTTATCAATAACTTCAAATAAGCTATGAAAGGATAGAGATCATAAAGAATACCAATATTTTATAATTCTAGTCATAATATCTCAAGAAACTTATTAACACAATCAAATAATCATCACATCTTTATCATGGTGTTAACTTGATTTCGTCTCAAGTCGCCTTTACCAACTCAATCATCTAAGATACAAGAAGCTGAATATCATTAAATATAGTAGAACGTACCTCAAATCAACCATAAGTCTTCTATACAAAGATCTTCTCTAAACTCAAGATCACTCCCAACCTCCGTTGGTTAGTTAGAGGGGATCTTCAAAATCATCCAACTCTTTTGATGGAGAAATCACCTCATGCGCTTAGGAAGATATTATTCAATGATAGGAGAGATCTTAGGAGTTTTAAGGAATAATTTGGGTAGAAAATGAAATGAGGACTGAGCTGCCCACGTTTTGGGATATATATACGCCCTTCCACCACCTCCATCCTGTGGAGGGATCTGCGACGTAGATACCTATTTATGGTCGTATTTCCTATTGAATATGGTGGCAGAGTGGTGGGGAAATAGGTGTCCTCATCAGTCATTCGATATGCGAGGCGGATCGGCTTCCGTGGGGTGGATCACTTAGCGTATCGGCTTATTTTTTTTTCAAACTTTGCCGAGATGTGATTTCTTTAATCCAATTTACGTCTAACCTTTCTTATACCTCCATTACACTCACATAAGTTGTATGTGACCCTCAAGAAGGGTCTCGGGCCAAAAATCAAATTGACTAATTGTACATTCGATCGTGCGAAAAATTTATGGGGAGTAACACTAGAAAATTTAAATTTCAAACCTTCTTTAGTTTTCCCCAAATTTCAGATTTTCAAACCTTCTTAACTAGGAGAATAAAACCAAGTAGGATTTAATCTTCAATTCCCCCATCTTCACAAGACCTACTTCTAAGTTCTTCAACCTTCAAGCTCCAACAATGGTAGACGATTCAAATGACCTAAAACTTGAGATTTAGATGCTTCTAACACTAAGGAACTCAAATCTGGTGCTAGAATCAACAAACAAACAACTATATTTGAATTTTTGAATTTCAAACTCCTTTATTTTTTTTGTAGCAACAAACCCAAGACTAGACTTGTAGAAACAACTCTAAGATGGGCTCTGATACCAATTGATGCAATATAAGATGTAGAAAGCAAAGACAATCAACAAGAAAGTAAAGGAATAGATAGATTGACACAAACAGAGGCATCAATTGAAAACTAAAGTTCTCTAATAGTTAAAACCTCCAATTGAGAATACAATCTAGCATCAATCTCTTAGGATGACCTCAAGGGAACTAATGCTTCCAAGCAACCAATCCTATCAATTAACAAGCACAATCAAAAGCTCCAAAAATATCATAACCCTCAAAGAGTAGTCTAAAGATCAATAGTCAAAATAGTCTTAGGAATGAAATGATTTAGGTTCCCTATTTATAGTCTAAGACTAAGTTATTACACAAGAGACCCAAAAGTGACACTCTTGGATTGCAAAAGTAGCCAAAATACTGAGTTGTCACAATCCGCTATTCATCTGCGAATCGCAGACACGATTTGTGGCACCATCTGTGTTTCACAAATGATGTTTTTCTGCTCCTTCTGGGTTGTCACACTCCGCATTTGAAATGTTGTTCGCAGACTCATCTTGTGACACCATATGCAATTTGCAAGTGGTGTCTTCTTCACTAAATCTTTCTGATCGAACTAGGTTTAACCTAATTTTAAAATGCCTCAATCTTTTTGGGATCCAACATAATTGATACAACCTATGTTACCTTAAGACCTTTCATAAGGAGTAAAGCTTGTGAACTCCAAGTACTACAAGGGTTGTTTATGAAGAGAGATATTCTTGAGTTCATTTTGGAGCCATCATGGGGTTTTCAAGTGTATATGATTGCATGGGAAGGTGAAAATGTGAGAAATGGTAAAGAAGACACCACCTGCAAATCGCAGATGGTGTCACAAGATGAGTCTGCGAACTACATTTCAAATGTGGAGTGTGAAAACCCACAAGGAGCATAAAAACATCATTTGTTTGTTGTATATGATGCCACAAACCGTGTCTGTGATTCACAGATGAATAGCAGATTGTGATAGCTTAGTACTTTGACTGCTTTTGTAATCTAAGAGTATCACTGTTGGGAATCTTGTGTAATAACTTAGTCCTAAACTATAAATAGGGAACCTAAGTCATTTCATTCCTAAGACTATTTTGAATATTGATGTTTAGACTACTCTTTGAGAGTTAAAAGCTTGCTGAAGCTTTTGATTGTGCTTGTTTGTTGAGATGATTGGTTTCTTAAGAGCATTAGTTCCCTTGAGTTCATCCTAAGATATTTGTGCCATAATGTATTCTCAACTGGAGGTTTTAATTATTATAGAGCTTTAGTTTTGAATTGGTCTCTCTATTTATGTCAATCTATCTATCCATTTACTTTCTTGTTGATTTTATTTGCTTTCCACATCTTATATTGTATCAATTAGTATCAGAGCCAAGCTTAGATTTTTTCTACAAGTTTAGTGTTGGGTTTGTTGCTACAAAAGAAATAAAGGAGTCCAAAATTCAAAAATCCAAAAATAGTTGTTTGTTTGTTGATTCTAGCACTAGATTCGAGTTCTTTAGTGTTAGAAGCATCTAAATCTCAAGTTTCTGGTCATTTGAGTCATTTTTTGAGTCATCTGCCATTGTTGGAGCTTGAAGGTTTAAGAACTTAGAAGTGCATCTTGTGAAGAAGGGAGAATTGAAGCTTAAATCCTGCTAGGTTTTATTCTCCTAGTTAAGAAGGTTTGAACTCTGAAATTTGGAGAAGAGGGTTTGGAGGTCTGAATTTTTTTGAATCTTCAAGGTTTTCTTGAAGATCTTCAAGTTTTCTTGAGGAAGAAGAAGCACAGGTACCATTTGATCTTTCCAAACCTAATTCGGATTATGAAAAAAGTGATTTTGGGCCAAAAGAAGAAATATATCTATTATAGTGGGAAGTAGTTAGAATATACAGAAAAAGGCCCAGTGCACGGATCCCCAAAAGGCACAGTTGTGTCGAAGACAATGTCTGCAAATTGCATACAAATATCACACTTTGATAGTAACTTTGCGAGATATTCAACATCATTTGTGAATCGCAGACTGTGAACAGCAGACATTGTCTGCGAATCGCAGACCCTGCACAATGGTTAGTGGATCGCGTTTTTCAGGTTTTGACTCAAAATTTCATTTCATTTTGATTGTTTTTCCATTTCTTTTATCATCTAAGCTAGTTAACTCTTATAATTGATCCTACTAAGAGGTTAACTAGTTCTTGAGCGTTAATTTCTTTCATGCTACTTCTTTCATTCTTTTTTCGTTTTAACTTCATTAATAACTTCTTAGATCAAGTCTGATAGTTTTTTGAATTGAGTCACCGTTGTTCTAAGTTGAACAAGAATCCATTTCAGGCAAGAGTAGTAACTAAATTCCTTGTGACTAATCTGATTACAAAATAACAATCATTAGCCGAAGCAATTTGTGAGGCAATCAAAGGTGCACATACTGGAGAGCTTTGTGAGTTGTTTTCACTAACTTAACATGTTTTCTCGCTTTGTTGAGTGTTTTTAAACAGGTACCATGGCTAATCATAAAGAGGAAAACTGAGTTCCCACTTGGGAATCAACTATGCTCGACATAATGAACATGTTCTCCTCCTTCACTACCCGATTAGAAGGTCGGATGGACATTTTGGATGCTAGGATGGGGAGTGTTGAATGAAGGAGAAGGAAAGCATATTTATCTCCCTTGGTTCATTATGAAGGCCAAATAAGTGGAGGTCATTATGACTTTCACCCATTATATCACCTGAAACTCTTCACCAAATGTACAACCCTACTCCACCAAACGCCATTCCACAACACCCCTAGGAGATGGAAATCACATCACACCACCACTAAATGAACCTCATCTACCACTGAATGACCCATATCCACCAAATTCCCATCCACCACCCCTAAATGTCTAACCATTGGCCGACAAGTTATAAGAGGAGTTAGGAGGTATGGGTTATCAATATGACAACCAAATAAGGGGATAACGATTGCAATTCCAAGGCCCTCATTGGGGAAAAGGTGGGAGGAATGGTCCTATCTGTCAATTGGGTAGGCAAGGTTGCTGTCAAGATCTATATTGTCACCAAAGCTATGATTACTATGGTGATAACAACGGAGAAAATCCATATGGGGATCATGGGAACATTGGGGGTCGCGACACTAATCTTAAGTCAATTATGGTCACTCTTCCAACCTTCAAAAGCGATAGTGATCCCGATGTGTTCCTTGATTGTGTAATGCAATATGATTAGATCTTCTTAACTAAAGATATGTCCAAGGTGAAAAAGACGTCTTATGCCATTACTCAATTCAAAGGATTTGCCTCCACATGGTGGGAACTCAAGTCAGAGTAAGAAGACTGCATGGACTTGCTCCCACTCCCACTTGGGAAGAGCGAAAGAATATCTTGAGGCGCAAGTATGTCACCGAATGCTACAAACAAGAGCAACTCAAGAAGGTATACACTTTAAAGAAAAATAGCAAGAGTGTAGAGGAATAATATAATGTATTCCAACTTGTGACGATGAGAATCAACTTTGAAGAGGATCCATTGAATGCCATGACTCGGTTCCGAGTCGGGTTAAATAGAGAGATTTCTTCCCAAATGAGGCTCCACAACTATCATGATATTGATGAAACTCTTGAAGCGGATATTGACATAGAGGAGGGGCTCAAGGAAGATAAGGAAATTAAGTCAAATGGGTACACAAGTTCATGGAGCAAGGAAGGGGAACTTCTTTCTCCAATTGGCAAAAGAAAAAAGGCACTATGCAAAAATCCAAGAGGCCCTTTGTAAAGAACAATCAAGTTGAGAAACAACCTCCGAATTTTGTCCTAAAAGAAGGAGATGTGAATTATAAACCTATCTAATGTTATAAATGTAAAGGCTTTGGCCATAATATGAGTGAGTGTCCCAATCCTGCCGCCTTGGACCCCAAGTATACATCTGATATAGCCAACTTGAAGCAAATAAAGCTAGAGAGGGAAGCATACTAGTCTCAAATGAATAGGCTATACGAAACAAGGAGGATGCTACTGGTTACAAGAAAAAGTGAATTATCTTCATAATTATGTTGTTCTTGTGCCTATGAAATAGGTTCTGAAACATGTTCCTTCAAGGAAAGAATGACAATAAATGAGGTCTACTCCAAAGAATTAGGAATGGGATTCCAGATCATTGAAGAAGAGAGATCAAGAGGAAGAATTCTTGAGATCAAGTTTTATTCTGTGCCTAGATTGTGTTACGGCTAAGATTAATGAGTCTAGTATGGGCTCTCCAAAATGGCATGTAGAATAAATAATAGTGGTAGTATTAGGGATGATTAAAGCTGCACACATGCTCCATAAAATTAGCTAGGAAGGTTCTCTCAGACTGTGTAGTAACTAAGATATTTTACTCAGTCTTGTACATTTAATTGTATGTCTTATGCCAAAATAGATTCATGATCTCTTGAAAATCAAACATGATGACTGTCACTGAAATATGCCTCAAATCAAATTGCATATGGTTAGCCAATGCTCAGGCCTTTTCCCTGTAGTCAATTATATACTCAGATCATGGAACAACTTGGACAACCTATTCTTCCTATCCCAGTTAAATCTAGCCATCTTTAAGAGGGTATTGAGAAAATGAAAAGTGAGTCATGATTGCACTTTTGAAAAAGCCACTGCAATTAAATTTTGCTCTTCCCAAAAAAAACTCTTCAGTTACCCTCTTCATCCCTACATAAACAAGTCAACACTCTTTAAAAACCCATTCACCCTATCTCATAATGGAACCAAAGTCGTGAAGAATATGCCCGATTTCTTTTTAGGTTCCGACCAGTCTCTCTCTTTATCACACTCTCTTAATATCATAAAAATTAGACTATGTTGTGCAAATTACCCTCACAACACCATATTTTCTCATCAAATGGATGTATACACTAACTAGACAAGAGAAATGATAAAGAAAATAGGGCAATGCTCATAAAAAGGGGGAATACATTAAAAGCCTCAAAACAGAGTAAGTATGGAAGAAGTCAGTGATACAACATCTCATCAAGAAAATGAGTTGGATGACATCTATATCTCATCTCAAATCGATGTATATGTATCATTTTAAAAGATGAGCTATTGAGAATAAAGGTTCATGGATAGGTATAACAAATCCTGCAACAACCAAAATTTACGTGCATCATCTCCAAAGAAGTACTTTTAATGATGAACCAGGTTCATCTACATATGTTTCCGAAGGATTCCCCCTGTCTGATTGCCTTTTCATTTTAGTAGGTTTTCTTTTTCCAACAATTGTCTTTCCTTCCTTCTAAGAGTAAGCAACATTTTTAGTAACTCTCTTCATGACATGAGAAATCCTTATTCATATATCATTATAGCTTGCTCTTTGCTCCTGATACCTGCAAGGAAATCAAGGGTTAGCTTTTGGAATACATACAAGTTTGGGTCCCTTTTATTTAACCATTGGATAGATTAGATCATTCTTTCTCCATTCTGGTAAAGCCCATGTGAACTTGTTTCCAACTCATGTTACTCTTTTCTTGATTGGCTTGGAATTTATGTTTCTCATCTCTTTTGAACACATAATTCTGAGACAATCAATCATCCCGCATAATGTGCATAGGTTTCCCTCCATGGATTATTTCTTAGCCATCCTATCATAGCCTAGACCAATGGTAATGTTATGTTTCTAGATAGTAATATTAGAGACAAATTTTGAAGATTGAGTCCAGTGATTTTCCCTTTCTAGATCATACTCTTCTTTTGCAAGCTTTGAGTTTATTTCTCTAGATGTCTTCCTTTCAAAATATAGCTCTCTCAAACCTTTTTAGATCTTCTTCAGCTCTGAGTTGTTTGATGATGGCCTCACCATTCTCTTTTCTTAGTGATGAAATATCAGACAGAAGTGTTGTGATATGTGAACCAAGTTGAGCGGCTTGTTCCTTCAAAATGTCATTTTCTTATTCTGCCTTAGCTCGTTTAGTTTCAGCCTTCATCAGTTCTTCCTTTAGGAGTGCTAGTGCATTACAGGCTATTGGTGTGTATATCTTGGTATTCCTCAATTAGGGTGAACATCAATGATATAAGTCTTTTCTTTGAGAAAATATCTAACTTACCCTTTGATTCAATGGCACTCACTTGCAAGTCCTTCTCAGATTCCTCCTTTTCACAATATGAGTTCCAGTCTTTAGTAACCACAAGCATAGTGTGATCATTGTCATCCTCTGATTCATTATCTGATACCACACATCCACCATGGCTTTAGGGATCTCTTTCTCCTTCTTTTCATTAGTCTGCTCTTTATTCTTTTCTTTTTATACTCTATTTTTCTTCCACTCAATTTCCCACAATAGACATTCTTTAATCAAGTGATCCATTTTACCCTACTTAAGGAATCCACCGAATTTAGATCTGTCAGATCTCCTTCCATTCTCAAGATGCACTACTGCCGCCATATTGCTTTTCCTTTTTGAGGAACTTTTTGAAGATTCTAGTGATAAATTCCATCTTCTCTTCTTTCTTGACTTCAGAATCTTTAAGTGCGAGGTATCTCACAGTAATAGCTTCATGATTCCTGGAGTTTTCCATATCCATTTCATATATCTTTAGGTTGCCTACAGATTCATTAGGGACATACTGCCTATGTCCTTAGCTTCCTATATTGTGGTGACCTTCATCTTGAAAGTACTTGGAATAGTTCTCAGAATTTTATCCACGGAGTCCTCTATGGTGATGACCTTACCAAGAGATGTTAGTTCATTCACAATTGAGGTATACCTTGTGAACATCTCCACAATAGTTTCTCCAAACTTCATCCTAAAGTTCTCGTAGTCTGTAGCCAGCATGGCTTTTCTGAATTTCCTCACTTGACTGGTGCCTTCATGAGCATTTTATAGAGCATCCCAAATTTTCTTGGCTTTTGTACAACTAGAGATTTTGTTGTATTCATCATGTCCAAGACCAGAGATTAAGGCATTCTTGGCTTTTGCATTCTTTTCGAGAATCATTATGTCACTTTGAACATAAACCTTTTCCTTCTTTACTTTGGTTTCATCTTCTCTCCTTTGTGGGATATTTGGGTCCTTCAATTACCCTGTCCCATAGCTCATAATCCACCATTTGCAAGTGATCCTCCATATGAGCCTTCCATCACTAATAATATTGTCTATTGAACAGTGGTGGCCTTCTAGTGGATTGTCCCTCAGAGTGTCTTGTAGGTGGTATTGCATTCATCGTGATCCTTATCTTAAGGTGTTAACCTTGTTTAAGAGAATCTATTTTGATATCAATTGTTAGTTTGCACGACCTATTATCTACCTTAAGCAGTACCCATTTTCGCCTAAGGATAGAACACATTACTCTACTTGTTCCAGCTAGCGCTTTGCAAAATACAAATACAAAATAGTAAAGTAAGGACATAGTGATTTTTACTGTCACACCCCAACCTTGAGGGGTGTCTAGCACCCGGCACCTGAGTGGCCCAAGTGTACCACATATACATCATAATATGAACATATAACTGTCTGGGCCGACAACGCTTCAGAATGAAAATCATAATGGAGATCTAGATAATAATATGTAACAAATGACAGCTAAACCAACATATATATAACAAGGCCGACAAGGCCATACAAATCAATTATACATCGACCACTAATCTACGAGCCTCTAGGAGTAGTACAATATATCATAAGGTTGGGATAGGGCCCCGCTATACCCAAAATATATATAACCATATGTAGCATAACCTATCACTCTCTATACAATAACTCTTGAACAAGTAGGAATGCGATGACCAACTGCTGAACTAGGAAACCTACAAAGAAGGTGTGTTTTTCTGTCTACCTGCACCTGCGGGCATGAAACACAATGCCCCAATAAAGGGATGTCAGTATGAAAGAATATACTGAATATGTAAGGTATGTAAAACATGAATATAAGAATGTAATACAAGTGAAGGGTATAGAAGTCAACCTAAAACTCAGAACTTCCACTAAGGGCGTACAACAGACATACTCATGATCATATGCATAATGGTAAAATTGGGCCACTCTGAGGGGCCATATCATGTCATATCAAGCCTCTCTGCGGGGCGAATTATCATAACCTACAAAACTGTAGTGGTATGCATATATAAATGTCATACCCGATTGACTATAGCACGGCTTGGTATAAAATAGATACATATATGTATTTAAAAAGCATGAATGACCTCAAAGGACATTATAAGACATGGTCAGAGTGACTAAAGGTCGATATCCTCTGACTTATCATTATGATACTACATACATCAGCTTTCATCAAATAATAAAAGATATATATAGTGTGGAAAGTACTCCCGACAAGGGACAAGCAAGAGGCATATACTCTAATGGAATGAAAAGACATGGTAACTCAAGTTATCAAGAATAGGATCATTTTGAAAGGCGTTCCATTTTATTTCCACTCTAAATAAGATCATGCCAAAGGAAGGAATAAGCCCTACATACCTTGTCGCTTTAGCTATACGGATTCTGCGAGTCCTCGTATTCTCTAAAAATTATTATCTATAGTATAGGAATAATTTGTATCAATTATGAATTCATAACTCATAGAAAAACTCATTTATACGTTTCATTGAACACCTATCATGCATAGAATTCACACCATCTTCTACATTGAAACTTATGTATAAATCAACACAATTCGATCCTTCCAGTCTTTCTCCTTAACTTCCATAACATCATAAACAATTCATCAACTTCATATCACACTCACAACTTCATACAAGTAGCCTAACAATACAATAAGCAAGGTTCAATATTCTAAGAACTTGTTCTATAAGATTTTTCAACAATCATCTTTCTAACACATGTAAAAACTTAAGAACAAGTGAGAAAGAGATGAAATTTACCTCAAATCACTAGATTTACTCCAAATCAAGGGTTTCTTCAGCACAACGAGGAGAAGAACTACCTAACTATAATCACAGGATTCCCTATGTTGGATTCACTTAGTTTGCCTTTGATTTTCGCCTTGGATCATATGAGAACTTGTATAGAGGGTTTGGGAGCTAATTAGGGTTGAGAAATGGATAAAAATGACATAAATCTCGAATGGGGTCCATTTATAGAAAATTGGAAAAATTGCACTGACAATTCCTGCAGCACATCTTGCGAGCCGCAGACTCCTCCTGCGAGTTGCATGAGGTGTTGCAGAGCTTGCTAAGGATTCCCAAATTCTCTATCCAGTTGTGTTGTTCCTCTGCATCTCGCAGACACTTCCTGCAAGTCACACGTCATTCCCTGTGATGCACAGAGTGCTTCGAACGTTGGCATTTTGTCGAACTTTCATTGAAACTTACTTATGTTGATCCAATTAGTATTAAACCTTCCCGAAACATACTAAAAACTTATGTAAACCTTTATTAGTCACTTAGAGGGACCTTACCATCTCTGAGTCTATGTCCAGAAATATTATGGTAACGACGATGCATGAAATACGGGTTGTAATATCCTTCCCACTTAAGAAGATTCTACCTCGAATGTGGAGGTAGCATAACTTAGAATTCTAACTCTTAGAATTATTAAAAATTTTAGTAGAGTTTCCTCTATAAACAAGACTATCCAAAACCTATCAAGCAGCCAAAAATCATATCCAATTCCACAAAGGGCCACATAATAACATAGTACAATAATATTGTCCTCACACAATCGTCTATCTATTTAGAAATCAAGAAGGTTAACCATAACTCACCTTAATTGTCAAGTGTCAAAATCTGGGTTGTGTCCATTACAACGGTATCAACAACATTGTCTATACAAGACATACAAGATAACCTTCATTTATTAAATAGGAATAGGGAATTCGTATCGCATGAGTGTCAATATAAACATGTAGTCTGAAATAAGTGAGTGTATCTGGACTTCATGTCCTCCTCAGATTCCTACATCATTTCTTCTACATTGTTATATCTCTATAATACTTTAATAGAGCCTACTTCCTTGGTCCGTAGCTTTTGGACCTGACGATCTAAGATAGCAACTGGAATCTCCTCATCGGACAAGTCTTCTGTAATCTGAACATCCTCTACAGGGGTAATACGGGAGGAATCTCTTATGCACTTCCGAAGCATTGATACATGAAACACTAGATGGACTGCTTCTAACATCGGAGGTAGTTCAAGCCTATAGGCCACCTGGCCGATTCTCTCAACAATATTATATGGTCCGATGTACCTAAGGCTAAGATTTCCCTTCTTGCCAAATCTCATCACGCCCTTCATAGGCGATACTTTCAAGAACACCCAATCATCAACAACAAACACTAAATCTTGGGTTGAACATTTGAATGGGACTTCTGCCGACTTTAGGCAGTCAACAATAGCTTCTGGAACAATCTTACCTTTTCTACCGCTTGATGTGAAAAGTCAGGTCCCAATAACTTTGCTTCACCCACTTCATACCAACCGATAGGATACCTACACTTTCACCCATACAAGGATTCATACGAAGCCATTTTAATGCTGGAATGATAATTGTTATTATAAGAAAATTCAATAAGCGGAAAATGATCTTCCCAACTCCCTTTGAAGTCTAAGACACAGGCTCATAACATATCCCAGAGCATCTAAATAGTGCGCTCGGCCTGTTCGTCTGTCTGTGGATGAAAAGTCATACTGAGATCAACCTGAGTACCCAAACCTTTTTGGAAAGATCTCCAGAA